>JANZLD010000237.1:51063509-51090133 GCA_026413575.1 Erythroxylum carthagenense
GATGAAGGTTGGTGTTTTAGAGGGAGAAAAGGTGGTGGCTGTATATATGGGTATGAGCTAGAGAATTTCATTGAACAGCCTTAAGTCTTTTGACTATAACTTTTTCATCCGAACTCCAAATAACTTGAAACCTAGATCAATGGATTTCTAAGACCTTTCTTTCTCTCCATAAAAATTTAGAGCTATTTGAATTAATTTGAAAATGATTGATAGGATGAAAGTGTGGAAGTTTGCTCTAATGTTATGAACTTGAAAATTTTCATGAACATGCTTCAGTATTCTAATTATAACTTGAGCTGCTTACTTACGAATGAGTTTATTTTTGATTCAGATTAAACTAGAGACATAATTCTACAACTTTATTGAAGAAGTCGAATTTTGATTCTATCTCTAAGATTTTCAAAATTGACTTGTAATTGAGTCGTAGTTTAAGTTGAAGTAGTGCCAGGGTCTAAAATCATGTCCTGTGTTTATTGCAAAGTTGTGTGAATTTTGTTATATGACTAGACTATGTATATGAGAAATGATTTATCTGTGATAGTATTTGATACTTGTTAAGTAGAGTTGAGCTGTATGATTACATACTATAATTGATCTCGTTTTATGGCATGAATGAATCAACGAAGATAGTTACTCTACTGAGTTCGCAAAACTCATTAAAATTGCACCGTTGCTTTTCAGGTTCGAGAGTGAGACGACCTAGTTTCTAAGACTTCGTAGAAGCATATTTTGTGCAACTGGTACAGTCAGATTTGGCTCAGAGGTCAGTCAGCTGAGATTGAGGACTTAGCTATTTCTTACATTTTTATTATTTTTAGTGTGTACTGAGTTGTTTAAGCTCATAGGATAAAGTTGTAAACCTTGGATAGTATTATGTTGTATGAAGCAATGTAAATTATGGATTTTGATTAATGTGATAACATTTTTGAATTAGAAAATGTGTGGTTGATGGTTTAGTGTATGACGCCATGTTATGCATAGTGAAGGTGAGATAGTTAACATGTCATTTCTGACAGGCATGTACATGTGTATCCAATGGACACAGATGCATATGTCAGTTGGGAATGGGATGTTACAATCATGCTTCTTGCTAATCTTCGACAATCCCATCAAGAAATCCATTGTAATCTTCTCCCATTTTCATTTCGAAATAGACAAAGATTTAAGCTTTTCTGAAGGGGCCTAGTTTTCAGCCTTAACTTGCTGGTACACTAAGCTTCTTTTAGCATATTCTGTAACTTTTTTCTTTATTTCTTTCCACCAAAAGTGTTCTTTCAAATCTCTATACATTCTCCTACTCCCCCAGGTGCATTGCATAGAGAGCATAATGTGCCTTATCAAGAATCTCGTCTTTCAACTCTTGCATATCAGGAATACATAATCTGTTACTTACCACCATCAATTTATCTTCCCTTACCTCTATTTCAGAAGGTTTACCATTTTTATTCTCTTCTCTGAGCCTCCTGAAGTACTCATCTTGTTCCTACAATTCTTTAATTTTCTCATTCAACACTGGCCTTACCCTAAAGTTAGCCAATACACACCCAGATTCAACTTGCTTCAATGTTATCTTAAGTTTGACTAATTCCTCCAATAAAGGAAAATACACCATCTTCATATGTGCCATAGTAGATTTTCTACTCAATGCATCCACTACTACATTAGCTTTCCCTAGGTGATAATCTATCATCAAATTATAATCTTTTAATAATTCCAACCACTTTCTCTGTCTCAAATTTAACTCTTTTTGGCTTATCATATACTTAAGACTCTTGTGGTCTATAAATACTTTCGTAGTGACTCTATACAAGTAATGTGTCCATATCTTTAATGCGAAAATTAAGGCCGCTAACTCCAAGTCCTGTATAGGATAATTCATCTCATAGGGTTTCAATTGCCTAGAAGCATAAGCAATCACTTTATCTCCTTGCATCGGTACATAGCCTAATCCCTTCCTTGAGGCATCACTATATACTGTATATCCATCATTACCTGAAGGCAAAGTCAAAATCAGCACCATTATAAGCCTATTCTTCAATTTCTCAAAACTGGTCTGGCACTCCTCAATCAACACAAACTTCTGATTCTTCCTTGCCAATTTGGTAAGTGGAGCTGCTATTATGGAAAAGCCCTCCATAAACCTCCTGTAATACTCAGCTAAACCTAAGAATCTCTTACTTTTGCTATATTCTTAGGTGCTTCCCATTTCACCACAGCTTCTATTTTCTTTGGATCCACATATATTCCTTGCTTCGAAATCACATGCTCAAGAAACATCACTTTCCTTAGCTAGAATTCACATTTATCGAATTTGACATACAACTGGTTTTTTCTCAATGTCTCCAAGGCAATCCTCAAATGCTCTTCATGCTCCTTGTCACTCTTGGAGTAACCAAAATATCATCAATAAAGACAATGATAAATTGGTCTAAGAAAGACTTAAAAACTTTATTCATTAAGTCTATGAAAGCTGTAGAGGCACTCGTCAATCTGAAGGACATAACTAAAAGCTTAAAATGGCCATACCGTGTTCTAAAAGCTGTCTTTGACAAATCAGACTCTTTTATCCTCAACTGGTGATAACCCGATCTCAAGTCTATCTTGGAGAAGACTTTTTCCCCTTTCAATTGGTCAAACAAATTATCTATGTGTTGAATTGGATATCTATTCTTGATAGTGACATGATTGAGCTTTCGATAATCTACATACATTCTCAACGATCCATCTTTCTTCTTTATAAAATGAATTGGAGCTCCCCAAGGTAAAGAGCTCGACCTAATGTACTATTTCTCCAACAACTCTTTCAATTGCTCTTTAAGTTCTTTCAATTTTGTCAGAGTCATTCTATAAAGCGGAATTGATATTAGTGCAGTACCCAGAAGAAGCTCAATGGGAAACTCAATTTCTCTAGGTGGTGGTAGTCTTGGTAATTCTTTGGGAAAGACATCTGAGAATTTCATCACCATAGGAATTTCTTCTAACTTTCCTCCATCTGCCTTCGTGTCTACCACATAGGCCAAAAATGTTTCACTCCCTTTCCTCATTATTTTCTCTGCTATCAGAGCTGAAATAATCCTCGATGGGCTTATTTTTTTGTCTCTTATAAACACCACCTTTCTACTGTCGTCTAACTCAAACTCTATTATTTTCCGTTTGCAATCTAAATGGGCTTTATACCTTTCTAATGTGTCCATACCTAAATTACATCTAGTCTTCCCATTTCAATGGCATTAAATTCACCACCAATTTTTCCCCGTCAATACATATCTCACAATCTCTATAAATTTAATTAATAATAATATATTGGCCTATTGGAGTATTAACCATCAAAGGAGTATTCAATGGGCTCAAATTTCTACCATACACAGCTCTACCCGAAGAAACAAAGGAATTGGTAGAACTCGGATTAATAAAAACAATGACATCATCATTAAGTAATTTAATCATACCAGTCACAACTTTTGGAGTAGTTTCTGTGTCCTCTCTTGTCATTGCAAACATGTTGAGAGCTGGAAAACCCTTTGGGTGCGATCACGAGGACAAGGGTGCAATCGCAAGGAATGACAATGCGATCGCGAGGAATAAGGTGTGATCATGAGAGGGCCTAGTGTGATCGTGAGAGGGTCTAGTGCGATCGCGACTGAAACTGTCCTGCATAAACATCCTATGCCACATTACTAATTTAAAATGATCATAACTTTCAATTCCGATATTCAAAATTTTTATACTATATATCGTTGGAAAGCTAAAAAGATAAGCTATAACTTTCATGAAGACAACTTTGTTTAATTTAACCTGGATCAATCCAGTTTTTTTTTCCTGAAGTCAAGACACCAATTTTTACCCCTATAAATGACTTGAAAATGCAATGTATTACGTGGAAGGTCATAAGCAAAACGCAATCTTATTTCATTAATGAATCCAACAATGTTTGCACAAGCTTTACATATATATCTCATATACAACAAAAGCTTAATACAAAATAAAAAAGAATACTTAATGTTAATACGCCTATAAATCAACATTCCTTCAAATGTGTACTGTTTGCTTAATGTTAATACGCCTATAAATCAACATTCCTTCAAATGTGGACTGTTTGCTTAATGTTAATACGTCTATAAATCAACATTCCCTCAAATGTGTACTGTTTGCTGAGCGAGAATTAAGAAAGATGCAAAGTGACATCTGACCAAATTGGAGTGACCTTAGAAAGTAACCAGTAAAAACATGGAGGAAAACACAGAAACGATAAATAAAATCCAGGTGTTAAAAACCGGAAAGTGGGTCAAGTTGGATAGTGAATATTAAAGTCATCGTTAGGCCCAAAAAACTAGGAAGACGGGCTAGAACCCGCAACCCGTTTCTTTACCATTCTTCTTCACTTTCTCTCTCCCTCTCTCATTTCCGTCTGCTAATTAGATCTTGGCATAGCTTTTCTGATTTCAGAAGGTACCAACTACAACAACAACAATGGCGACAACCCCCGGAGAAGACGACTTACAAAACGGAGTGGAGCCAAAACAAGCTCTGCCAACAGCTTCACAAGATTCAAATTCAGAGCCGACGACGGCAACGATTACGGGTAATGGAGATGGAGATCTCAAGGAGGAGGAGCATAATGGAACGACATCAAACGGAGCTGATATGAGCAAGGAAAAAGGCAACAAGACTTTCACAATGAGAGAATTGCTTAGCGAATTGAAAAGCGACGAAGCCGATGGTACCGCTACCCATTACAGGTTTTATTTTATTTTCGTTTAAGGTACTTTTATTGAATTTAACTTAAAAGAAATCTCGCCGGTGTTTAGCTGTGACGACGATTTGTTAGATTTCGGCTACCTCTGTGTTGATAGATCTTTGGTTGAATTTCAACTTTGTGCTCCTTTCAAACTAATTTTTCAGTCCAGAAAGCACGCAGCAACACCAAGTAGAGAGTAATGCTGCCATGCAACTGATCAATAGCGTTACTGGTATTGACGAAGAGGCTCGATCTCGTCAACGCGTTCTTACTTTTGCTGCTACAAGGTCATTTCTACCTTCACATGTTTAACTCAAGATTTAGAAAAATCATAATGATCATTCTGTTGTATTTTGTAGATATGCTAGTGCAATAGAGAGAAACCCAGACGATTATGATGCGTTATACAATTGGGCATTGGTGCTTCAGGTCTGAAAATTTTCTTTACTCTTAAAAAAAAAAAATTATTTTATTCATAATCTACATTTGTAATTTGCTTAATAAAATAATAGAACCTGCATCTCTAACTCCACTTTCAGCCATTGCAATTTTTTTTGCATTTCATGTAGGTGGAAGTTCTCTGTTCTTATTATGCTTTAACATGGACTGCAGGAAAGTGCAGACAATGTGAGTGCAGATTCTACTTCACCATCTAAAGATGCTTTGCTTGAAGAGGCTTGTAAAAAATATGATGAGGCTACCCGTCTGTGCCCTACGCTTCATGATGTATGTATGCTTTCTATATTATAATGATCTTTATTGAATAGATACTTATCCGACAAGGATCATAGTAAGCAGGTTAATTGCTATCTTTACACGAGTAAATCAAGAAATTTTAATACTAGGGAAGCTTACATCTTTTTTGGAGTGGTTGTGATGCTTGCGTGTATAACCGTACTATTTGTAGAATCTTTCATATTCTGGAAATTATAAATTCCATTTGATGCTTCATGCTTGTTTTCTTTTCTTTTTTTTTTTTTTGATCATTTCATGTCTTATGTGAATTAAGAAAAGGGATGGGAAGAGCTTGCAAAAATCAGTAGCTCTCACTCCCTTTATATACTAGATTATCTTATTCATATAGGGTAAGTTACAATTATAATCTCTAAAGATATTCAATCAAATCACAATTGTAATCCTTGAAGATAATCAAATCATAATCTCTGACACTCCCCCTCAAGTTGGAGCATATATCATGAGCTCCAAGCTTATTATACAGTTGTGCTACACGACTTCCAACCAAAGACTTGGTAAATAGATCAACTAACTTGTCCTCAAACTTCACATGAGTGGTTTTTATCACACTTTGTTGCACCTTCTCTCTAACAAAGTGATAGTCTACCTCAATATGCTTTGTCTTTTCTTGAAAAACTGGATTTGAAGTAATGTAAATGGCTGCTTGATTATCACACAATAGCTCCATTGGTTGTGTTAGTTGAAATTTAAGTTCTTATCGCATATGTTTTACTTAGACAAGTTCTTGAGTTGTATATGCTGTGGATCTATATTCTAGTTCTACACTTGAACAAGAAACCACTGCTTGCCTTTTGCTTTTCCATGAAATTAGATTGCCAACAACAAAAACGCAATACCCTATAGTAAAGCATCGATCGGTCTTAGAACTAGCCCAATTCGCATCACTATAGGCCTGAACTGAACAATGCCTATGGTTCTTATATATGAGTCCTTTGTCAAGATTGCGCTTGAGGTATTTCATGATTCGAATAGCCACATTCCAATGGCTGGTCCAAGGGGATGGCATAAATTGACTCAACACACTTGTACTGAATGAAATGTTGGGCTTAGTAATTGTAAGATAGTTTAATTTCCCAATCAAACTCCTGTAATTTCCTGGATCTTTCAAGAGTTCTCCCTGGTATGCATCAAGTTTGACCTTGGGATTCATTGGAGAATCTACCATTTTACATCCCAACAAGTTAGCTTCTTCTAGTATAGATCAACAAACTTGTGTTGCGAGAGATAAACACCATCTTTAGATCTTGCAACTTTGATTCCCAAAAAAAATAAAAATTCAATAGACCGAGATCTTTTCTTAAAAATTGTTGTCGCAGGAATTCCTTCAATTTATGAATTCCATTTTGATCATCACTAGTAATAACAATATCATCAACATATATAATCAATAGAATTTTAACAGATCTTGTGTTGATAGAACACCAAATGGTCTACTCCACATTACTTGAGACCAAATTTCTTCACAACTGAACTAAATTGTCCGGACCATGCTTTAGGATATTGTTTTAAACCATATAAACATTTCTTCAATAGGCACACTTTCTCAAACTCTCCCTGAGCAACAAACCCTAGATGTTGCTCCATATAGATTGTTTCTTCTAGATCATCATGGAGGAATGCATTTTTGAAGTCAAGTTGGTAGAGAGGCCAAGAATAAGTTGCGGCTAAGGAGTAAAAATATAGGCTGATGCCATTTTTGCCATAGGAGAAAAAGTTTTAGAATAATCAATATCATAGAATTGTGTGTATCCTTTAGCAACAAGACGAACCTTGAGTCGTTCGATAGATCTATCAACAAGTTTTTTAATTGTATATATCGATCTACAACCAACAATTGAGGCATCAGGAGGAGTAACAAGCTTCCAAGTGTCATTTGACCATAAAACGCCTATTTTCTCTTGCATAGCTTGCTTCCACCTAGGGTTCTTATAGCCTCATCTAGGTTTGATAAAAAAAGAACAAAAGGAGGGTAACACATTATTATAAGAAACAAAATTAGAAATCAGGTGATTGGTATAAGATTTCTTACCTTTACGTAAAGTAATAGGCTAGTCTAGTTCACTGTTTTCGGCTTTGGCAGCAAATTAGGCGCTGGAGGAAAGGGCTCATTTGGATGGCCATCTACCATTCGACGAGGTCATCGGGAATAAACCTGATAGTCTGCTCGAGACAATTGATGAAGATAAGAAGGATCAGAGTTTGTAGGTGAATTGTTTGAACTTTTAGGCGAATTATCCAAGGAGTTGTCAAAAAGTGAGGGTAAACAATGATGGAAGCTTTTGGCATCTTGACTCTCAGAAAAGTATAAGGTCACATCTATGCACACAAAGAATCTTTTAAGTTAGGGATTGTAACAACGATAACCTTTTTGTGATCTTGAGTAACCAAGGAAGATACACTTGATGGCTCGTGGAGATAATTTGTCAACTTCTAGATGTAATTAGTGGACAAAACAAACATATCCAAAGATACGAGGCTGAAGAGGAAACAAAGGGGTATTAGGAAACATAAGGATATGAGGAATTTGACCTTTTAGAGTAGTGGATGACATTCTGTTAATAAGATAGCAAGCAATGAGGACAACATCACTCCCAAAACTCCTTGAGAACCTTCATCTCATTTAGTAAGGCTCGAGCAACTTCTATGACTTGCTTGATTTTTCCTTCAAAAATGCCATTTTGCTTTGATATGTGAGAACAAGAAGACTTGTGAATCATACTATAATTTTTTATGTAAGACTTAATGGATTTAGAAAAATATTCTTTAGCATTATCACTTCTGAGGATACTAATAAGACAAATTTGAGTTTTGATTTCAAAGCAAAAGAATTGGAAAATAGAAAACAATTATGAACATTCTTTCATTGCATATAACGAAGTCATTCTAGACCAATCATCAACAAAAACAACAAAGTAAAGATAACCATGTTTCAAAGTCACGCGAGATGGACCCCAAACATTAGAATGAACTAACACAAAAGAGCTTTTGGCTTTATTATTAACTCTGGATGGATACGGTGATGTTTCCTAAGTTGACAAGACCCACAACCTCGATGAAAATTATAATTCAAATAAGGTATCAATTTTTTTTTATGACTATGAATTTAGAAGGGTGAAGCAACAGCTGAGCAGGCGGTTGAACGATTGTAAAAATTGTAGAGACCTCTAGATTCACACCCCCTCCAATCATCTTCTTTGTCTTACCTGGATAACAACAGAATGAGGGAAAAAAGAGAGAGAACAATTCAATGATTTGGTTAGTTTAGTAACATACATTAAGTTGGATGAAAATTTTAGAATATATAATATTGCTAGTAATGTCATTGAAGGAAGGAAATGTAGTGCCAACCCCACTTATACTAGTAGTGGAACCATTCGCAACAATAAGTTGGTGGGAGTTTGTTATAGGGGTAATTTGATCAAAAAAATTTGGGTTATTTGCAATATGGTCAGTGACTTTTGAATTTACAACTTAACATTTAACAGAGGAAGATATAAGCTGGGTGATTACCTAGGTGAGCAAATGATGCAATAGGTGTGATTGCTTGCTTGGATGCTTGATACTAAAGAAAAGCTGCGTATTCTACTTCATAAACCACTTGTTTCTACTTGTTGAGGCAGAACCACTACAATCTTCCATAATATTAGCAGATTGAGAGGGCTTCGAGTGTAACTCTGAGTGTAATTCCAACAATAGTCTCGAACATGCCTATCCTTGCCACATTGGTCACATTTCCTTGGGCCTCCTCGGCCCCTTCCTCCACAACCACCACGACCACCTTGGTTACTTAGGCCTCCATTACCTCTTCCACTATTGTGAACGGCCAGAGCAGACTTGTCACCACTTTCTTATGTTGGCCCCTTCAAGGATCGAGATACTTGTGAATATATCTCTGCAACTGATGGAAGTTTAGTGCCATCGAGTATCTGTGCCCTAATTGATTCATATTTTGGTCTTAAGTTAGCCAAATATCTTAGCACGAATAATTCTTCGCTTTCCTTCATAATTTGATCCTTATTTGTTAGTATGCGCTAAGCTGCAAAATGTTCTACAAATAAATTCTTTATTTTTGAAAAATACTTGATGTAGTTCTTCTCTTGCTATGGAAAATACAAGTCTCACATACTCCATAACTCCTTTGCGGAGTTTACATGTTGATTCATGTCAGCAATATTTGGCTCCATGGTGTTCCAAGGGCTTGTCATTATTTGATTCTCATGTTGTTCCCACTTCTTATACCATGTTGACTTGATACTAGGAGCTGGATCTATGAGATGCTTATACCTACCTAGGCCCTTGAGGTATAATGACTGTGTTATCCCAAGCAACATAATTCGTTCCGTTCAATTTTTGATTTGTGATTTGTTGAACCATAATGGGTGGTTGTCCTTCAATACTTTCAGTTTTGAAATCACTTATGATGCAACCGTTACAAAAAGACATTAACAAGAATCAAGTGAACAATAATGCAAAAAACGAAACTTCAAATATCAACAACTGTGCAACAATGAAAGAGGCACTATGACTACAATGAAACAATTATGAGATACAACTATGACGGAACTAGCGACGATGGTTAAATACACCAACCCAGTTTCCAACAATTAAAAGTAGAAATGCACATCACCGACTATGGTTAAATACACAATCCCAGTTTCCAACAATTAAAACCAGAAAACCACATCACCAAAGGCTTTTGGAGTTGGTGAGACTCAATCCATGGAAGCAAGGTCAACAAAACTTTATCGGAAGGTGACGCATGGGCGACACACATTGGTCAAACAACGGCTGCCAGTGACGTGTGTGGGCCTGTGGGACACTTGCCAGTGTCGCTGATCGTGGTTTTTCAATGTGTGTAGGCTCTAATTAATTACTTGATAATCCGTAAACGTACAGGCCATTCGTGTAGTACCTAAGGTATCGATCTTACGAGGAGGGATAATCTAGTCCTAAAATCTAAGGCCAAAACAATTCGTAGTAATTCAAAATGTAACAAAACTAAGGCAAGAATTAATTCAATCATGCAACTCAATCTCAAGAATCAATTACGAAAATATTAACAAAGTAGCAATTGCAACACGCACTCAAGAATCACTAAAGGAACTATCAATTGAGAGAAAGGAGAGTTTCTACCTATCTTTAACGCAAACTTAATTGATTATGAATTATTGGATCATTGGTCCTAGATGATCTTAGGGTTGATTACTCTTTCTCGAGCTATAACCATTAATCCTAAATTATAAACCCTAATTAGATTATGGAAAATTGCAATTTCTCAATTAACAATCTATTCAAAACCCTAATTAGATCTGAAGTTGTCCAATAATCTATCGGGAATTTATATGATATCCCTCTTCACACAATTATCTGATTTGATTAATTTCTCGTTCTTATTAAATTACCTAACTCTCGTTAGCCCAACTTAATTATTTTTCATTTGGTTCACCCTCTCAGTCTATTACCGAATTATGCAATCACAAAAATTAATCATAATAAATCCAATAAACATAAAACAATCAGATTTTATTAAATCAAAGATAAAAAAACCCGAAGGTGAGTATAGAATATCTCAACATTCACAATCCTATCATCAAACTGCTACTCCCAAATCTATACAATAATAAAAATGGAAAATAACAGGAAAAACGATTTGAAATGGAGATAAGAGGCAGTGACGTTGGGAAACTCCAAATCCAGAAAGTACGTTGATCTCGACTTCTTCTCCACTTCTCTCTTCTTTCCTCTGTTTCTTAATCTCTCAACAATTCTCTCTAGTGTTTCTCTCCAAAGTGGCTGATGCAAAAGCTCCTTCTTTTTGTTCTATTTATGTTCTTTTGTGTTTAGGGTTGAACTATGGATTTTTTTGGGGTCTGAAAGGTGCAAAAAACCCTCGAAATGTGAAGTTTTGAAGTGGTTGTGCATTTGCCCGATGCAAGCCACGATTGTGACATACTTCTAAGCCTTCTTTCATGATCGTGGCATGTAGGCCACAATCGTGGGCCGTTGTTTCGGCCCGAATGTCTCTAAAACTTCTCCGTTCTTCGATCTTGACCCTAAAATATTAGCAAATACATCAAGGTGCCTCATAAATATAATATTTAAGTTCAAAGACTTGTACTAACCCATAAAACACTTGAAACACAAATAATTAATAAACTAATACAATTCTAACCTAAACACATACCAAATGATTGAATTAATAGCTAAATACATATCAAACTATGCCTAAAACATGATGTATTTTACACTTATCAGCCGCCTCTTTCTCTGACTTAGTCGCCGGTGGCTGCTTGAGGTGTTTGTGGTGTTAGATTGTTAAGGTTAATCTTATTGTTGTGAGGGAGGTTTGGGTATGGGTTTTCGGTTGTGAGAGGAAAAAGGAATTAGAGGTAGGGTTGGAAAACCTACTCTGATCCCATGATGTGAATTAAGAAAAAGGATGGGAAGAGCTTGTAGAAATTAGTAGCTCTTACTCTCTTTATATACTATTTATATAAGGTAAGTTACAATTACAATCGTAATTCCTAAGGATACTCAATCAAATTAATATTCTCTTTTAGGTTTTCTTAATTAGATGGCACCCAATGGCTCAAATATGTTATTTTTTTGAAAAATAAGTGTTATTTTTTACTTGTCTTCATTTTATAGGCATGCTTCTGTATCTGTACAAGTATATATCTACTATACATTAAGAGAGTGTATTGATTGGTATTTTCATCCCTTCAACTCAACAGCTCTACCCTATGATTTCATGACAGGCATTTTACAATTGGGCTATAGCAATTTCTGACAGGGCAAAAATGCGTGGTCGTACAAAGGAGGCTGAAGAACTTTGGAAGCAGGTTGAGTTTAAAGTTCATTTGTTAATGAATGAAAGCGGGGGGTCCTAAAATGTAAATCAATTCAAAATGAACCATTTCTTTTCTGGAATCTTTTTTGTTAAATGTCAACTATTTGCTGCAGTTAACTTAGAGACTGTTCATAAACAAGTGGTAGGGTTTGACTTATGAGTAATACTCTGAATGCAACATGAAGTCATGAGTGGTGACCTATGATGATATGGGGGTTGCTTTTATTACCTTACTTTTCTTAAGATGTATATATCATGCTCACTAATGTATAGCTATTAGTAAAAATATATGACAATCTTATTTTGCAGGCAACAAATAACTATGAGAAAGCTGTTCAACTTAACTGGAATAGTCCTCAGGTGTGTTTGATGGGTGTTGGCTTTTCAAATTTCTCATAAGCTTGTATCCTCAAACTCACCATTTATATCCTATCATTTTTAAATCCGTCTAAAATTCTTGCAGGCACTTAATAACTGGGGACTTGCTTTGCAGGTACTAATAGATTTTATTTTGATTTTGGCTTTTATCTATCCTTCTCTATTTTGAACTAGTCTTCTAGAGAGCTATTTTGTCTTTGAATATCTCCATACATTATTGTTTATGCAAATTTTTTTGGATAATATGACTAAATACTATGTTTAATTCTCATTCTAGGAACTTAGTGCAATTGTTCCTGCTCGAGAAAAGCAAACAATTGTGAAAACTGCCATCAGTAAGGTACTATAGTCATTTGGAGACATTAGAGTGCTTGGATTTATGATAGGAATTAGCCGCAAAGAAACTGAACATCTGGTATATTGCTCTGCAGTTTCGTGCAGCTATACAGTTGCAATTTGATTTTCATCGAGCAATTTACAACCTCGGAACCGTTTTGGTGAGTTTCATGTCCTCCAATGAGTTTGGATATCATGATTTTTCTTTAAAGTACAATTTTAGAAAATATCTTTCTGGTCTTCTTGATTATCTCCATGTAATTATGGTGACATGCTAAAAATTTCCATGTCCTAATTACAGTATGGATTAGCAGAGGATACTCTAAGAACTGGAGGGTCAGCCAATGCAAAAGATATTAATCCCAATGAGTTGTATAGCCAGTCTGCTGTCTACATTGCAGCTGCTCATGCTTTGAAACCAAATTACTCTGTAAGCATTGTGTAATTTCTTTTTTGATATTAAATGAACAGGTTGAGACTGACTTATGACTTGATTGAATCTTTATATTTCTCATACATCTTGATGATTCGATTCATACGGTCATAACTTTAATTTCCATCACTATTGTGCTCCAAATGCATGTTCAAGGATTAGATCCTAATTTGTTAACTGAATTATGGTTTTGGAATTGTATTAACAGGTATACAGCAGTGCCTTGAGGCTTGTACGTTCCATGGTTAGTATTCAGATTTATTAAGCAATATTTTTGGTGTTACTTACAAGTTTGCCGGCAGTGTTTTATGAGTTTTTTACCAGTGTCTCAGTTCTGGGATCTGGAAGTTGTTCTTTTCTCTTTCTTTTTTTTTTTCACCTGCTCTATCTTTTTCATGGACCCTTCAAATTGTCTTGCACAACCCTTATAACCTACTTGATTACCCAGAATATCGGTTCTAATTCTTTTTGTTTTTGGTTAATTTGTGAAATCACTAGATAGCATAGCGGATCCAATTTGAACTATTGACAGATGTGCAACCATAGTTTCATGCTTGTTTGTGTAATAGCAGTGAGATTCCTCACTAATGCTTCGAATAGCTAGGATTGCAAGAAGAAGATGCATCCATTTAATAAGAATTAAGAAGGAATATAGAAAATTTGAGTGGCTGCAGCTGAAGCAGTTACTTCCAGATTAACAAAAAGAAAAGCAAAGACTGGAGTGGAAGAGAGAGAGTCGAAAAGAAAAATTCCCATCTTCATTCTCTCATTCAAAACTGTCCATGAGTCTTTCATCTCACATGGCTCCTCAGTGATATCCTTTGCACTGGGAATCAACCCACAGGACCACCGTAAACTACCATTTCTTAAAATTGATGTGCGAACAAAGAGAAAACTCATGATAGCTAAACTGGCCTTCTATTGGGTCCAAAAATGGAAGAGCTAGATACTAATGTAGTCATGTGTAGCCAAAATGAAAATTCACGATACTTAGACCGGTTCTTCATTAGGTCTGGAAAATGAAAGAGCAAAATGTTAATGTAGTAATAACTACTCTTGATTGTAAGTCATGTGGTTGGAGGGATTTTAATTATAAAATCTCATCTGGTCCAATACTTGGCAGTTACCATTACCGTACCTTAAAGTTGGATATCTGACTGGACCGCCTGCGGGGAAACCCATTGCTCCTCATAATGATTGGAAGAGATCTCAATTTGTTTTGAATCATGAAGGCCTTCAACAGGTAATATATGATTGTTTCAAGTTGTGCGCACTTATCCAATGAGATTATAATCATAATTCTCAATATGTATCTGGAAATGGAAGTGATTTCAGGTAAGGAAAATCTGCATTGTTTTCTTCCAATCATATTAGTTTCAATCTCTCGCAATTACAGATTTGTCAATCGTCAGGATGAAAAAGTTATTCAAGTGGGTGTTAATTACTACTAAGCTTCCTCGGTAGTAAAAAAGGTTATGTTATTCTTGCAAGGAAAATCAGATCGAATCTAAAGGATTTTGTAGGGAAGAAGTATGCAAAAATACACTTGTTCAACATTTTTACAAAATCATAATGATCCTTGACCTGCTGATTTAAAAGTCTTTTTTCTGTTTTTGTGAAAATGATCTATGAGATGGCAAAAAAGAGGCTATATGCTCATTTGACAATAAGTCAGTAACATGAACGAGCATGAGATCTTTTGGAAATTGCTTCTCATAGTTATCTGTCACTTTTGAATTTCTTTCTCTTTATTATTTTAGATCATGATAAATTCTCCATTCAGGTTAGCAAATTGGAGCAAAAGCAGATACCTCAGAATTTTTCAGGGAGAACGGGAGATGTAACAAATGGTGACAAGAAGCTAATCAAAATTGATGTTCCAGATATTGTATCTGTTTCAGCATGTGCTGATCTGACACTGCCACCCGGTGCAGCCCTATGTATTGACACAATTAATGGACCAGTTTTCTTGGTACGTCATGTACTGATTTATATATTTGTAAAACAGTATTCATTGTGCTTAAAGGTTAAGCTTGCATCTTCTTAACCTTTGAAAAGACATATTTTATGCTTTAACTATTAGAAGCAAATTTGATTTATCTAACATGGCAAAAATATGATTGTTGTACTAATGAAATTTTTGTAAATTCTTATCCATTAGCTGATTTATAATTCATCGAGTTCCTCATAAAGTAATTGTAGATATGTATTCGCTGCTTTTAAAACTTGTCTGACCTTTTACACTTGGACATACGGAGAATGCTAATTATTTTGTAACCCTCTCAGCAATAACACATAGGTGCTGATTATTTCAGTCCTGGCCATGCGAGCTATTTGTTTGCACAAAAATGTGTGCCACTGATGAGTTTCCGATATTCTAATACAAACATAGTTCGTTTTATCAGCATCAAGCAGGAAACTGGCTTTATTTTGCCCGGCTTGATTGTTAGGAAAATGACAGATTTTTGGCCTTTTCTTTCCTTGAATCTCCTTTCATGTTCCTCAGTATACAATGCATGTTGATTTTCTTCTTCTTTTTTTTTTAATTTGATCTCTGATAACACTTGTTGGTTGTTTGTAGTGTAGTCATTTATACATAAATGTAGCGGAAAATACAATGGGCAGTAGAAAACATGAAGAGTAGTAAAAATGAATTGCTATGGCAGAGCAGAATATAGATAATGAGTTTCTGTGGCAGAGCCCAAATACAATGATCTGAGTCGCCATGGAAGAGCTCAAAAACAATTCAGTTTTGAAGGATTTCTTAGTTCCTTGAATTTTTTTTCCTGTTTTTTTTGTGGGATGCTATGAGCTAATCCATCCATGACTAATCTAAATTGTTTGTAGAGAACTTAAAATGAGTTTTTCTAGTTTTAGGACTTCAAATATAGTTCATTTTTGGCTACCTTGAATGACTTTGGGAAGTGCGTTATGGGGCTACTTTTACACAAATAACTATTGGTTGATCTTGGCAATGATGTTGCAGATTGCTGACTCATGGGAATCTTTAGATGGATGGCTGGATGCTATCCGCCTAGTTTACACAATTTATGCTCGAGGAAAGAGTGAAGTTCTGGCAGGTATTATAACAGGTTGATTACTTCTTATGTATTACCTGAGCGAACTGCAGAGTTGTATCAAGAGTAATGATTGATGTATTGAATTTGATGATCTAAATAAGGGTTCTGTACATTATAAAATTTTTGGAATAGCAATATGCTTTCTCATACGTTATCAATTAGATGTACATTTACTTGTATTCTCCTACTCACTAGAATTTTTCCTTTTTCAATGAAGTAGAATAGGTGGAATTAATTTGATCTAATGCTCACTCCTGACATCCTAAGGTTTTGGAATTCCTTTAAAGGGAATTTGGTGCTTGCACATTGTGTTGATATTTGCAATTTAAAGTGAACTTCACTAATGAAAAATCACTGGTGGAAGCTTTGATGCACTGTTTCATCGTTTATGTTGTTTGTTATAAAGCATTGTAGGCGAAGGGAATGAAACGATGAAATGTAAAGGCCCTAACCCATTCTTGGGAACGGCTTCTATATTCGTTACTTATGTAAGAAATACGTTAATCGTTCCACCTTTTGAGACTATGACCTGGTGCAATCAGTTAATTTCATTAGCATTTAGCTGGTTTTATTAGTAGTTAGTTAATAGTGAGTGAATTATATAAGTTGATTTAATCAGAGGATAATATTATAACTGTTTATGTATAAAGTGTATAAAATGACATAAATGTATGATTTTTTTTTAAAATTATAAGAACATGAACATTTTATTTTTATAGTTTTTGAATATTTTTATAAAATTTTAGATTTTAGATATTTAATTTTACAAAAATTAAGCTTATAATTATAATACGAATATAAATCATATAATAATAATAAATTAATCAAATTTTGATTTAATATAATAATTTTATAATTTATAAATTAATTAAATAATTTTAATAAATTAAATATTTAAACTTTATATTTTTTCTTAAAAATTTTATGAAAAAATTAAAATCAAAATGATAAAAACACAAAAAATATCAGAATAAGTGTCCTGACTCCTAACACTTATTGTAGTTTCTTTTTTCTTTTTTATTATTTTAATTTCAAATTTTTTAATAAAACTAATAGTAGTATAATTATAATTATAGTTAATTTTAAATTTCTTATAAAGCTAATAGTTGCATAATTAAACTTAAAATGATTAAAAAAAAAAGAAAAAAAATTAAAAGACTCACAATTTCTATTACAGATTTGATGGTTATATTTTAAGGATAAAATAGACAATCCAATCAACTTTTTACTAAATTGTTACATCTGTGCAATGAGCAAAAAGTTTTGAAGCCGCTCAAAATAAGCTTACCAAACAAGGCCCTATGTTTGACTTCCCTTTCCATTTTTCATACTTCTTGTTGTTTCTTTCTTTCTTTTCGTTTCCTTTCTCCCACAACTTCAATAACAGATGATTGTAAAAGACACGGATACTCAAGTGAAGGTTGAAATAGCAAATGGTAAAAGAAATGTTAGGTGTCATGGCACCTATTTTATACTTGCATTGCATTTATATGATTCTTGGGTACACTGGTGGCCTGGGCTTGTTAATTTATTGTGGAGAGATTTTAGGCACGGGCAAATTTCATGCACATAGGTGGCTTTATTTTGGCCAAAGCCAGAATAGCGGCAGGAAGAGTCCAGAGCCCTTCTCCACAAATCAATCCAGAGGCAACTGCTGGAATCATCAACTCTGCTCTCTTGGGGTCGCGCTTTTGCCACGCGAATACAATCAAACTTCCCACACACATATCAATGGCAAAGTAAGCTCCAATTAGAAAGGGAAGAGCCATGACCATTGGAAGTGGCAGCCATTGCCCGAGCTTTGGTGGTGAAATGTCTCTCACCAGATTGACTGTTACCGCAAAAGCAAAGAAGCCGTAGCAGAGCTGTAAGCAATGGCGGGGCAGAGCTGAGAACCCTTCAACACCCAGAATTGCCATGTTCCTGTAAATTAACGCATAAGGAGCTTTAAACTCCCCGTTTGGGTTTCCAACGTCAAATGCCTTATAGTACAGGAAGAAGCTGAGAGGAGTCATAATACAGCCGATTGTAGTACCAATAACCTGGCTCAAGAACATAGCCCTTGGAGAGGTATACGTCAAATGGCCTGTTTTCAGATCCTGCATCAAGATGCAAGCAACCGAAACAACTGATTTAACGATCCCACACCCGGCTAGTGCAGCCACGACGCCGTTTTCTTTACCGGCCAATGCAGCTAGTACAAAGAGAGCCACCTTGCCATAATTATACGCCATGTTCATATCAGTGAGGCCAGCTCCATAAGCGTTGCAAAAAGCCAGGGTTGGTGCAAGAACGTAAGCAACAACAACGAAGTACCACTTGAGCTGAGGGAATATGATTGGCACAACAACTATGGACATAATTGAGAAGAATATGTACCCAACGACTCCTATCCACATGGGTATCTTCTCTCTGAGGAAGAGTTCGTTTTGTTTTAGATCTTCAAGACCTTTGTTTTCATCGCCGACGGCTGATAAGAAGTGATGTTCTTGAATAAGGATGGTATAATTCTACAACGTGAATCAATCTTTAATTACCTGATTTCCTTTTGCCATGGATATTGATGATTGTATAACCCATTATCTTAACGAAATTGTAGAGGCCATCTCCCAGGATGAGAGCAACCGATATAAAAACCTGTTCAAATTGGTTAATTCGGTAAGAATTTTTGTTTTATGTAAACTCGTGTGTGTGAGAGAGAGACAGAACGAGAGACCTTGTAACCATATATGCTCTTCATGCTGCTTTCTTCCAGGCTATTAGGAAACCAGTTTCCCTTAAGTCGACCAATAAGTGGCCACATTATCCCATATGAGAGGACAGCTCCTATAAGCAAAGATATGTTCACTAGATGGGAAACAATCATCCCAGCTCCCACAAACGTAGTGCTAAAATCGGAGTAAAATCTGAGATGAAAAAACAATTAGTCACAAGAATGTATGGGTATGACTTAGAAATGCTAATTGACACATACGTGAACTTGCGAGCTTGCAACCCCAGTACAGGAAAGTCTGCAAATCCACATGTTCCCGAGTCTTTCCCGGAATAAAACCACTTGAAAAGTGCCCACAAAAAACTGATTGAGAAGTACTTCATGAACCCACGGACTTGTTTCCTGCAATAAGGAAAACGAAAAGCAAGGGTTTTGTTCATGGATGAGTTGGTGGTAGATCAGTGAGCAATTTATTCCTATCATAAGCTTTGGTTACCTGGCCATCTTGTCGCTTCGGGTGTGGAATCCGTTGATAAGGACAGCAGTTGCCATGCCAGTTGGATAAGTCAACCCTAGGTCTACTATCATGATCTGCCCCAACAGAGCCATCTCAAATCGTTCAATTCAATAAACAAATTAAAAGCAAACAAAATATGTTTAAGAACAGAACATGTTTCAAATAGAAATGTCTGCTGATTCATTGATTTCATTGTGACGGTGAAAAAACATGTACTTTCGGTTTATCACAATAAATATGTACTTCCAATTCAAAGTCAATTTATGTAGTGAATTATAGCCTTAAGGAACTGTTAAGCCATGATGCCAAAGGTCCCCACTGTTTCTCCACTACATAGTATCTTCAAAGAAAAAGTGGAAAAGGCATTCGGAAGATCCTATAGTCAGGAATGTATGCGGAGAGCAGAAGGTTTTAGAGTTTTAGTACCTTTCTGAGTGGAATTAAGACAAAAAGTCCAACAAAACAAACTACGAAAATATAGCCAGTCATCCAACCAAACTCTGGGTTCTTTACAGCATTTGGGGAGTTCACTTCAGTTTGAACTCCTGACAACTCATAAGTCTTCTTGTTTAATCCCAGAAGATAAGAACCAAATCCACCTGTACTCCAAAATAACAACTAGGTAATCTTCTGAATTAGAGTATCAAAGTTCTACTGGGTGTGCGTGTGTGTAAATTGCAAATGTCTTATTAAGCCAAAGTTTCAAAGTTCAAACCTCCAACAGCTATGCTGAAGCAGGCAACTGCACTTGTCTGAATCATAGCATTCTCTTGGCGAGTGAAGGGTTTAGTTACATATCCTGCCTTGTGTGCCAGCTTTGTCCATGTTCGGACAACAACAAAAGCAAGAAGAGCAGCTGAGACGTTTAGATTTGGAACCATCCCGGTTGAGAGGTTCAACTTCATGACTATAACACTGTAGATGGCCCCTATAAATATGCTTACTATCACTCCTCTCACTGTGATTTGCTCCGTCCATGGTTGCTGCCTTCTTGAAATTTCTGGTTCAACTTGTGGTTCGTCCACGCCAGACTCTCTCTCATCATCAATCTCCTTCTTCTCCCTTTCTTCTTCCACGTTCATGGTCTCCAGCTCCGGAATCTGAATATATAACCAATAAATATCAGATTAGAACCACGAATCTGAAATGGAGACACTAATTTAATAGATAACTGATAAAGCATTTAGAGTCAATTTGCATGGTTTCACAGACTCACTTAAATTGTTTCTGATATTCGCTACTTCTCTGCTATACTGAATCTTCGGTGACCAAGCTGAACACGCTCTAAATCATGACCTATCTTGTGAGCTGGACAGCTTCTGGGGTAGGCTGCTAGCTTATCGAAGTTTTTAGACAAGTTGGGACAATGGCCTCCCCTCAACTTGTCTTACATATATATAGACTCTCCGCAATGAGATTCTCGTCACTAAATTTGTATATATTTGTTTAATGGGAAGAACTAGTTAGATAGCCATTTTAATACTTTATAACTTGATCATCAAGATTTTAACCCACCTCATTATCTAAAACTTTCACCCATTTGTTTGTAATATATACAGTAAAGACTAGCAAGAGGTTGTGAAGTATTAAATACTCAACTAAATAACAATATACCTAGGATTAATCAAATGACACGGAAACTCGGGAGGAGGAACATGAAGGGATATCGAAATAACATGCAGCCGGAAGCTGTTTTTAAGTAAAAATTCTTCAGAGCTATTGGCCAGCATGAAAAGCTGATCTTGTGGTCTTCTTTATTTCTCCACCACTCGATAGTGTTTTGTCAGGAGGTGCGATTCTTCATCTGGACAGTGAAGTGGGGTTAACACTTAGCCGTTGAAAATCTAGCAAGATGTTGCATGAGGTGGGTCATTCTTAACTCATGCAATGCATTGGAGAAGTGATGGATAATATTGCCTCGATTAGTTTTGGTTCTCTTTGCCTCTTTCGCTTTCAGCTCACTCCGCGCCCTGCTCTTTTTTCCCATCTCTAATTTCTCCCTCAACTCAAAGCCCACTTCTTTAAAGATCATTAATAGCATAATCCCATCTTGAGATGATATAATAATATTTTTTCATTTTGCATGAAGACGAAGACCAAGAATTCATGGTAGGTTTGTGCTTTATCTGTCTCTTGTTTTGGGCTTAGCATGCCCGAGAAGCAAGCTGCCACTGCAAAGTGTTAACAAAATTCTTATGTCAATTCTAGACGTCGTGTACCTATATATCAAGAATTTCGTTTCTCAGAACCAACACAATATAACTTCTTCACTACCATTCTTACTATCAACAGATACATGTGGGTGGAGAGACTTCTTGAGCCTAAATTTATGAAAATTTTGTCACTTCAATTAACAAAAGCTCCCAAGTGTAAATTTAGAATTTGCTTCCTTGGTGTCGTTCTAATTAATTGATGTCAAAGTTTTTATAGAGTGGTTAAAAGCCAACATAACATGTGAAAGGCCTCATGCATTGATTAATAATAAGTGAATAGTGAAAAAGAAAAATTGGTTGCTTTGAAGAGACGAGTTGGAATTGTAGGTTGAAAGGCTCCCCCTCCATCGATCCAACAGCCCAGTATTGGATACAGTGACTGCTGCCTCCTTTCCTTCAGCCCCTACTTTTGGCACACCCAACTGCTTTCAACGTTGCTTGCCTACTTACTTTGCTTAATAATTAGAATATACAAATGTGAGGAGTGGACTCAGAAGTATTGTACTTTTCCACTTTTAAATATGTCAGATGCAAATTCCCATCACCTACCGCATAATCTAATAATTGGCTAACAGAAATCGCGGGCCTTCCAAGTGCTAACATCGTATCGTGTATACATGTATATGTACTAATGTACATGTCATATCATCATAAATAAAGTAGGTTCTACTAATCCTTTTAATTAAGCACGTCTTCCAGTTTTATATTTCTTAATTTGTCCAGGGATTACTCACAGCTTTGAATAAGACTAATTATAGTTCATCTAATTCGTCTAGTCTTAGGAATCTCATGACCTTTGAAGTCTACACTACACTAACTAATTCTTTACCTTTTGTCAGCATTAGAGAGAATCTCTTTAGTTACAAACCAAATCACATGAAAGAGGACAAGTCATCTGGATTGAAAGAACGCCCTATCTCCCTTGGCAAAGCCATCATGAGTCATCTAGACCATACGGTTGTATGACATGGCTTGCTTTGGTTCACAAATAGCGTCCCAACATTCATCCTTATTCCTTGTGGTTATGTGGTTATGTGGAGAGGAGGTCTTCTGTACCCTTATCCTGTATCTATTCTGTCCCTTTTTGATCCCAACTATCCAATTGTATTAGATGGTTGGGATCAAAAAGTGGACAGAGGGTATTGGGTAAAAGGGGACAGAGGATCTGCTCTCGGTTATGTGATCCCCATAAGGTAAACGTTGCTTGTACGATATAACTTTTTGGAAAATTGGGTTCAGATCCGATCGTGACTATACCGAAGTAATAACAAAACTTTTTTTGTAACATTTGATTTCCTGAAAACTAATATCTATTTAATTTTATAAAATGATTAACACAAATAATAATAAAGTGTAATTTAATTCGTACCTTATTCCGAAGCTTGATTTTTATTTTGTTGTATCTCTCGAATTGTTTCCAAAACCGATCTGTCTCAACCACTGTAGCCGCACAAGTATCCGACCTCTAACAGTATCTACAGAACACATTGAGAGAACTCTGTAACTCTTACAGAGAGAGTTAAACAAGAAGTGCTATCTCCATAGAGCTTAAGCCTATTTATAATAAGCTTTGAACGTTTTAGTAATTTCATTGAAATTAAATAATTAGAATTACAAATGATTTTAATTAAATATCAATTATGCCTATATAAGATTCAATATCCCATATTGGTTCTTATTTATTAAATATCTCATATTTAATTATAAAATTTCTCAAACTTTAAAATCAAGTCCAACTTGATTAAATTTATTTTGCTCTCTTCATCCTTATATATATATATATGAAACACATTAGGTTCCCAAATATGTTGGTAATGATTATAAAATCTAATTTTAATTCATAATTAAAATTAGATAAATTAAATCTCCTTTTAATTTATCTTTAATTCTTCAATTAAATAATTTATAATAATAGATCAAGATTGATATCTAGCAACGTATCATGACCACCCAAATATTTAGAATTCAAAGTAGTTTTGACTAATATTTCCATGCATAATTTTTTCGTATAATTCAATTATTTCATCATGTAATGTTCCAATTAGATATAGAGCATGGACTTAATGTCTACTCTATTTTGAGTCTAATCATATCAGTTCTCTGCCATTAGCTATCGATCAATTAATGACATTTGTAAACTATTTACAAAGTATCATTTCACCTTGACCAAGGATTTTTTCAATTGTACTAATCGAAAATAACGAAATATTCTCCGTAATTACTTTAGGGTGGTGAATCATATCTTGATCATTCAACTATTACCATATAGTTTATGGTATATTCAATGACTATCGAGTAAACGACCTATGATTAAATAGATCATAAGTAGTATCAAAATATAGCAATCCCTATATAAGATAACTTTGATGATCTCAAGTCAAAGAATCACTTATACATTCATCATAACGAGAATTTTATAGACATACAAGTAATGTGTAACATCCTATTACCCACATTGAGGTTAGAATAGTAAATATGAGAGATTAGAAAATGCGTTTTTATGCTCATGCATTATATGATACGCACATACATGAGAATGTTGAATTTTTGCATATGAAATAATTGTACATGCATTCATTGATGAATTCTAGGTATAATTGATTTATTATGTGTACAATGTGATTATATTGAGAATAGTGATTTTTATACGTTGAAAATTGATTTGAAGAGAGTATGTAGTGATTTAGAATTTTTTGTGAATTTTAGGAAAAATTTCTAGAAATTTGGGTAATTTTAGACTAGGAAAATTATCAGGTGACAAAACTATTAATAAATGGTAGTAGAATTTACTGTCCAAAGGCAACAAAATTTTGATAAATGACTTTAGGATTATTTAACAAGTGTCATTAAAAATTGGGAGACAATTGGAATAGAAATTGGAATTGATTAGACTAGTTAAATGAAATAACTTAGTCTAATGTTTTAGAAATTTGGACATGTGGCAAGTGACAAGTGTCACTTGCCAAACCATGTCTTAAGTAATAATTATTATTATTTTATTGCATTGTCTAATTGATATAGAAAATAGACCCAAAGGTCTGAAAATTTGGAGAAATTTATAAAAAGAAAGGCGAGTTTGGATAATGTGTAATCTTGTAATGTTGAAATAACATTAGTGAAAGAATTGTTGATATCAAAGTACCAAAGGTATGAGTTTGTTTGGGAATAAAGATATTGACATGATTGAAGTTGTGATTCAGAGAAGAGGAGTAAAGTGTTTCACATGATTGAAGTTGTGATTAAAAGAAGAGGAGTAAGGTGTATCAAGTTAAAGTGGATGAGAATTTGATAATAATAGCAAATAATAAGAGCAAATAATCTGCACATTTAACATTGGTTTGCTATATTTAAAATGATTTTTAACATGCTTTATTATCATTAAATGAAGTAATGATCTTATCTGCACATTTATCCTATCAAAACCAAAAATTAACCTCCTTTTATCTTTAATAACTTTGTTTTAATTTAATTAATCTAATTAATCAAACAAAAGTCTAGCCCATTTCTAAATGTTCATATTGGCTTCTAATTAACAATTAATTAAAGTAAGCCCAATATTCAATCATAGGCTTTAAAACCTCTATTTGTATTTCTTACTTTGCTTCATAACCTTCCTAGAAGAGTTTAAACTATTAATGATCATAATCATTTGCTTGTCTGCATCCAGGTTTGCCCCAAGCATCTCATCCTCAATGACCGCAGAGATTACCTTAAGCATGTAATCTTGCATCGATTCACCAGGTTTCTGTCTGAGATTATGAAATGTTTAGATAGTTTTCACCCTTGCAGACCTAGCTCTCACACCAAACATCTTATGTAGGTGATGGACTGTTGGACTCTGAATTTTTTTAATTATTATCGATTTATTCATTTAATTATTTTTAGAATTGAGCCCATTAATTTGGTGAGTATAAGTTGAAATTTGAAATTTAGAAGGGAAATGTTGGAATTAAATTAGAGCATGGTATGGTGTTTGAGAAGATTAAAGGAGTTAGTAGATGGATTAAATGAAAGAAGAGGCAAAATGGGAAGGACAAGGTAAATGAAGGGTAAAATGGGGAGAGACCATTTAAAATGGTCTTGAATTAGAAGAAGAAGAGAGGAGAGTTGTAGAAGAGAAGAAAAAACAAGGAGAGAAGAGAGGGAAAAATGTGGAGAGAAGAAAAGAGAAGAGAAGAGTGCATGGAGTGTTAGAGAAGAAGGAAAATTGTGGGAAGCTTGGAGGGAAGAAGAAAGAAGAAGAAAAAGAAGAGGAAATCAAATTGTTAAAGGTAAATCTTCATCTTTCTTCTTGCTAGGTTCAAAAAGGGATTAAATAGAGACTAGGGTTTGTGTTGGAAATGAAGGAAGAAAGAAGAAAAGATGAAACCATCTTGATTTTTTGGATCTCTAAGTTAGGGTTTTGGTTTTTTTAGCTTAGGTGAACAATAGGTAGGTTAGGTTTAAGTTCAATTTTAGCATTTTTGATTTTTGAAGTTTTATGAAATTACA
Organism: Erythroxylum carthagenense; assembly: GCA_026413575.1. NCBI lineage: Eukaryota > Viridiplantae > Streptophyta > Magnoliopsida > Malpighiales > Erythroxylaceae > Erythroxylum > Erythroxylum carthagenense. Next base: position 51,090,015 of record JANZLD010000237.1, read on the forward strand.
TGTGAATTTGGATTGAATGGGAAGTTGATTTGTTTTAGGAAACCAAGAGAAACCTATCCAAGAGAAAGAGGAAAGGCAAGCTTGACTTGGATTTTTACAAGTCAATTAGGTGGATAATA
>JANZLD010000237.1:51131697-51146822 GCA_026413575.1 Erythroxylum carthagenense
AAATTGGAGTTAACGATATTAAGTTATCAAATAATATGATTATCCTAATTTAAAGCTACTAAATATTATTTATGTTTAAAAAATAACCCAATCAAGAAAAATAATGACTTAACAGCCAAAATAGCTATAGGATCTTACATTTACTGAAATTCACCAAATGATGATGAAAGCCTAATATAAAATGTATGCTTAGCAACGATTCTTGCAAAAATTTTTGAATAACAAAATCAAGCTTAAAAAGGTTTATCAAATTTGAACTTTGCAACTTAAAATTTTCAAATCTTCTTGTCTTTGTCACAATAAGAAAAATTTTCATTTATTTGAAAAAAAGAAAGAAAAAATATTTATTTAAGAAAAAGCACATGAAGCATCATTTTTCTCCATGACACTATTAATAAAAAAGTACTTCGATGAAGTTCAATATATGACATTCTTAAAATCAAAAGGTTTATTATGCAAATAATTGCCTAAAAAGGAAAAAAAGAACTACCATGTTATCTATACAATTTAATCCATTATTAATCTTGATAACTATGATCTTAAATAACCTATTTCACTAGATGAAGATTATAGGCTTTATTATATATTAATAAATATAATAGCTCTCTAATTCTGATTCATAAATTTCAACCATTAAAGGTATATGCCTATTATCCTAAACAGTTTATATATTCTAAATCATTGTCATATTGAATATATGCTCATAATCAAGAAATATACCAATGTATTTTTATTAGTCCTAGTGGCTCTATTCCATGTGAATTATTTCAAAAACAATATATCTAATTGCTTTCTTAGATTCAACCACTTGTAATAGTATTTTGAATCCTAAGGTAATTTATGGATTTTGGTGTACCTATCAATGCAATTTTCATACGACAGGTGAAAATTTCCTGACAAATAATATTTAGAGTAAGTCAATTGCTACTAAATTATTTACATGATACATCATTGTTTGATATCTATTGTACTCTTAATTGCAAATTCAAGTTAAAGATTGATGTTATTGTACTTAGATGACACTATTTCAAACTTATTGTATTGTATTGAATCAGAATTTCTGCCAAATAAAATCTATCTCATACTTGATTATATGCATTTTTATAAAAATACAACAGCATATGAGAAGTTCATCTCTTTATTTTGTTTAATATACTCAATCTTCATCAGAAAAACACAATGAAACAAAGAAAATTTTATTTCTACAATGAATGTAGACAGTCCAAAGTCATTGAACACGTATGGTAAAGGAAAATTTAATTTTCAAAAACCCGTCATCCTTGAATATAAAAAGAGAAAATGAAAATACTTGGATGTTAACTGTCAGAGAAGATGACGCTCGTGGCCAGAGATGCAACAGCTCCATGAAGGACCTACAACCAACAGTGGATGGAGCAGATCTAGAGGAGGAACAGGAAGCAGCGAGCAGGTGCAGGGCCTAAGCTAACCAAAATGACGTCGTTTGGTTTAAATAACAAAACATTCTGCCAGCAAGAAAATGATGTTTGGTTTAAATAACAAAACGTCCTACCAATAAGAAAACGTCGCCGTTTGGTTTAAAACAAATAACATCGTTTTGTTGTTGAAGGCTTTAACTTATTTAGTTAACTAAAACTATGTCGTATAGTTTAAAACCAAACAATATCGTTTCGATGGTGGAGGAAGAATGTTGTAAAATACACGAACACGACATTGATTGGCTTAAAACCACTACAAGAAAAATGTAGATTAGTGACGGAAACTTAGCAACGGAAAAATTTCCGTCGGCAACTAGCGACAGAAATATGCTTTCCGTCGCTAAAATTGAGTAATTTAGCGACGGTACTAATATTCGTCGCTAAATTTGGAGGAAATTTGTCCCAGTAAACTTTACAACGGACATTAGCGATGGAACAATATAGCTGTCGGTAACAAATTACCGACAAAAAATATGCCATTGAAAATTAGCAACGGAAAGCATATTTTCATCGCTAAAATTGAGTAATTTAGCGACGGTACTAATACTCGTCGCTTAATTTGGAAGAAATTCATTGCAGCAAAATTAGTGACGAAATTTAGCGACAGTATATATTCCGTCGCTAAAAATGGAGAAAATTTTGGCGGAATAAAAAATTTTGAGTTTATTTACGAAAAATTCCATAGGTAAATTCCGTTGGTAAATAAATTTAGCGACGAAAATTTTCTTTCCGTCGGTAAAAAAGCGAAAATTATTGGCAGTACAAAATTTTTTTGAATTTACCTACGGAAATTTCTGTCGGTAATTCCGTCGATAAATTCTTTTTAAATATAAACTCACCCGACATCTCCCTCCCACTTCTATCTTCTTTTTCCTTTCTTCTTCTTCCTTCTTCCTACATCTTCTCTTCGGTTTTCTTGGAGCCCATTTCTCTATTGTGAACTCCTTTTTTGCTCGACGACGTTGTCTTCTCCGGCTATTGTCATCGTGTCCTTCGGTAGAGGTATTTTGCAACTACTGTCGTATGTTTTTTCATATATTAAATGAAAGATAATTTAGGTATTTATTACTTTCGTTTATTTGTGTATTTTATTATTGAAAAACAACTTTAAGGTATAAATGTTAGTGATAGAAGGGACAAGAAGTGATTTTAGTTGTGATGTTAAGATAAATTTCTGATGCATGTAAGGTGTTTGATGAAATGTTTGTTATTTGAAAAAATGATTTCAGTTCTTTATCGTCAGTTCTGTTTTAGTATGAATTTTAACATTTTAATTCTTTTACTTGAAATAATGAAGTTCTCTCAATGGTGACTTCTAGAGAAACTAAACACTTTGCAGGTAAATTTTAAAAAATAGTTTTCAGCAAATTAACGGAGGAAAAAATTTCATTGGTAAATATATTAGATTTTACCGATAGAAAAAATTCCGTCTCTAATTACCGACGGAATTACAAAATCCGTTGGTAATTTTCTGACAGAAGAATTTACTGACTGAAAAAAGTTAAATTTTTACCGTCAATAATTCTGTCGGTAAATTTACTAACGGAAAATTTCCATCATTAAATTTACTAACGGCCATATCTCTGACGCCTTTTTCCGTGAATAAATTCTGTCGCTAAATAAACTTACCGACGGAATATGTATAAATTTCGTCGGTAAATTCCGTCGCTAAACTCTATTTTTCTTATAGTGAATCAAACGACGTCATTTTCATTTTGAAGCAAAGATTTGTACTATAACAAAACGATGTTGTTTAAATTATAACAAAACAACGTCGTTTTGTTGCTGAAGGCTTGATAAGTGTAACAAAACGATGTCGTGTGGTTATTTTTCAAACGACATCGTTTACATAAAAAGGTTTGAGCCTTCATGATGGAAGACAACGCATAATTGCCGACTATATTACCAATGGAAAGATCCATCGGTAAATTTTCCTTTATTTTTTGCGCCTTCTCCATTTTCCAAATAACTTTACCGACAGATGTAATTTTTCCGTCAATAATTGGCTATGTTTTCTTTTTTGTCAGTATTTTTCTATCGATATTTCATACTTTTCTTGTAGTGATACCAACCTATTCAAGGATAAGTTTAGTGATATGAACTGCATTAATAATTCTTGGAAACTGTAAACTCATAACAAGCTGAAGGGTGACAATGTTTTCAATATGTAACTTAGTATTGTAACATCTGATCATCTCCATTTCAGGAGTATGCTCATCATCGTGTAGCAATTCTATTGTACTTTTGATTATTTTGTTTCCCTTAAAGGCATAATACAATTCATTTTCTTCAAAAAAAATTCAAATTTATTTTTATATCAAATTATTGAAATACCTTACAAAACTAGACTTTTTTTTCTTTTTTACTTTATTAGGTTAAAAGTAGATGGTAATAACTTACTTTATAAAAATCTTCAAGACTAATTTATTACAATTCATCCCTTTCATAAGTTCCTAAATTTTGAAAAATTAGAAATCTCAATATCCTGATATATTATCAAGCACTTTTCCCTCTCTTAATGATCAATATTATATCATTCGTCAAATGTATTAAAGTTTCCCGTCCATACCCTCTTATCAAGGCACCCGTTGGTTGAATTTTGATCGAATGAAAAATACTATAACATTATTTAACTCCACTTCAGTTCATGGGAAAGTAAACTACATCACAAGTCAAATGCCAAGATCTACACGTACATAACCAATACATTTGTTTAAAACAGTTCTAAGAAGTTCTATTATTTTTTAATAAGAAGTACAAGAATATCTATTAATTTATAAAGTTTACAAAGTTAGGTTCCTAGCTAGGTTTTTATACTTCGAAATAATTATATTTCTTTTGGCACAAGTAGAAGGAAGAAAGCCTAGGTTCTCGTTTTATTTTTCTCTTAAATCTTACTGAAAGCAAAAAAGAACATGCTTATAATTATATTCAAAGTGGATTTCACGTATATGTATATACAAATATCCTAACATGGTAAACAATATTTGGGTAGATACAATGTATATGTTTGTATCACGTAAGTGGAAGTCAACGGTATGTGGTGTTCATGTCTACATAGCGAGGACTACGTTGACCCATATAAAAAGCTATGATTGCAGGTACAGCTACCTAGCTGGAATGCCTATTAATAAGCTCAAAAGTTGCCATTTCTTCTTTTTAATTTCTTCCTAGTACTCAGCGACGACCTCGAATTCCCGGTTAAGCTAGCGAACTATATAATAAGATTATTTAATAGAGAGAAGGTCAACAATAAAATCAACAGTGTCCCACCAGCGAAATGGTAAGTGAATGGTGCCAAACTTCATTGGACCTTTTATTTTATTAACCGTTAGCTCAACGCAAATAATGACTTCTTGAGATGTATTATATTGCTGAGATCAAAAGAATCTCGGTCTGCAAACATTTTTATATTTCTCTACCTGGTATCCTCGTTCTGCCCATTTAATTAGATAGATATTTCCTACCCGAATCCAATATTTAAAGCCTAAGAAAACGTGGGGCAGTTAGGTCACGCTAGGCCAAACATGGGCAGGACATCTCCTGTCTCAAAAACTGTTGTTTTTGTACGCACCACCAAGGGTGGCACTTGGCAGTCATTTATGACTACGTCAGACCGCCATGCATCTTGGGAGGAGGCAATTGCGCAATATTATTTGAGTTGGGGCAAGTCTATTCTAAGCGCGATGAGTACAATATACATAAAAATGCTGATAATTTCTTATTTACTTTGTTTCATTTTGATGTCAAATTATCTTTTTCTTAATTTTTAGTCTTTTAAATAAATGTAATAAATTAACCTTAAGACAAGATTAATTAAGAATTACATATTATTATAGATTATGAGCATATCCTGATAATTTAATAAACTTAAATAAAACATAAAACGATTTAAAAATTGTATTTTATTCACTTTTCTATTAAAAAAGTTTTAAAACTTTTTTCAATTTATTAATCACGAGCTGTTAAAGTGTCCACTTTCTGATGGTATCCACAGAGCAATTCTTAAACTGATTCTAGAGGAAGAAAATTTCTTATTTATTTTGTTTCATTTTGATGTCAAATTATCTTTTTCTTAATTTTTAGTCTTTTAAATAAATGTAATAAATTAACCTTAAGACAAGATTAATTAAGAATTACATATTATTATAGATTATGAGCATATCCTGATAATTTAATAAACTTAAATAAAACATAAAACGATTTAAAAATTGTATTTTATTCACTTTTCTATTAAAAAAGTTTTAAAACTTTTTTCAATTTATTAATCACGAGCTGTTAAAGTGTCCACTTTCTGATAGTATCCACAGAGCAATTCTTAAACTGATTCTAGAGGAAGAAAAAAAAGGTACTAACTTCTAAAAAGCTCTTTCCTTTAAATAGAAAAATCATAAGAGTCTTTTATTAAAATTAAATCTCTTTAATTATAATTAAATTCAAATTATAATTGTAATTAATTTAATTTTAATAAAATCAAATATCTCATATTTGATTCCCAAAGTTTCTCAAACTTTATAATTAAGTCCAATTTAATTAAACTGATTTTTTTATACAAATTGCTCTTTGATGTGTGACCCAATAGGTTTTTAATAAATTGATGATGATTATAAATTATAATTCTAATTCACAATAAGAATTGCGTAAGTTAAAACTTCTTTTAATTTATCTTTAATTTTTCATTTAAATAATTCTTAATCATATATCATGACTAACGTCTAGTAACATATCATAATTACCAAAATATCATGAATGTTAAAAGGGTTGCCTTAACCTACCTATGTGTGGCTATAATGTATAATTTAATCATTTCGTCATTCAATATTCTAATTGGATGGAGTATTGATACAATGTCTACTCTTATCATCCAATCATGTTCATTCTTGCTAATTAGTAATTAATTTATAACTGAAATTTGAAAACTCTTTTCAAATATCAATTCATTCTAGCTAAAGAATTCATTAAACCATTACTAATCAGAAACAATAGAATATTCTTTCTAATTACTTTAGAGTGACGATCCTATAATGATTTACTCAACTATCTATATATGGTTTATACTACATCCAATAACTACCGATTGGATTATCCCATGATGATTTATAAGTAGCATCAAAGCACATTAATTCCTACACTAGATATCTTGGTAATCTCAGGTCTGACGATCAATAATACAACCATTTTTATGAGATAATTCACAGATACATAAGTAATATTCCATCCGAAATTCTCATAATTGTGTCAATTCAGTAACTTATTCTCTAATAACTACTTACACATTAGTTTAAGTATCTCTATACTTTAATTTATGAGATCAATTACTTTTTTCATAAGAAAGAAACATAATGTGTGTTAGTTTTATCGTTTTAATAATTTCCAGTCTTGATGAAACTACAATTAGGAACATTTAGGAATAACACATAAGTGTAAATTGAATCTCATAATTAGGATCTCATTTTAATTTCAATTACACAGTAATTTATTCTAAGGATTTTATCTTTAGTATTAAAACATAAAATATTAATAAAATTAATACATAAAGATAAATAAGGCCTTATCATTAATTCAAAATAATGTCATACATTAATTTGCATCCAATTGATTGGCTACAAGGGCATAATCTAATAATCTCCCACTTGAACTAAAGCTAATCCCCTATGAATCTAATATCATATCCATCTATATGTCGATCATGTCTCTTTTGAGACAATGACTTAGTAAGAGGATCTACTAGATTCTCTTCAGTAGGAACTCGCTTCAATATGATGTCTTTTCGCTCCACTATCTCTTTAATTAAGTGAAACTTCCTAAGTACATGTTTGGACTGTTGATGAAACGTGGGTTCCTTTGCTTGTGTAATAGCACCATTGTTGTCGCAAACTGCTTCCTTCACTACCTTAGAAATTACAATATACTCATCTTCAGTTGTTGAATCTGCAATGGCTGGTTATTTGGAACTTTTCCAACTAACTACAACACCACAAAGAGTAAAAATATACCCTGACTGTGACCTACTATCGTCTTAATCAAACTAGAAACTAGCATCCGAATGGCCCTAAACTCTTATCTCAGTTCCTCCATAAACTAGAAAAATATCTTTAGTCCTTCTCAAGTACTTCAAGATGTTTTTCATAGCTGTCTAGTGACCCTCACCGGGATTAGCTTGATATCTATTTATTATGCTCAAAGCATAAGTAACATCTGGTCTGGTAAGTAGCTTCGCATATATGATTAATCCAATTGTTGAAGCATATGGAATACAATCCATTTTATCTCTCTCCTTTTATGTCTTTGGACACATACTCTATGAGAGAGAAATCTTATGCAATATGGGTAAGAATCCCCTCTTGGAATTCTCCATGCTTAACTTCCTTAGCATTTTATCTATGTACATGGAATGAGATAATCCAAGCAACCTTTTTGATCTATCTCGATAGATCTTTATACCTAGTATATAAGCTACTTCTCCCATACCCTTCATAGAAAAGTTTTAAGATAACCATATCATAATAGACTAGAGCATTGAAATATCATTTTTGATAAGTAATATGTCATCCACATAAAGCATTAAGAAAATGGTTGCACTCCCACTCACCTTCTTGTAAAAATAAGGTTCGTCCATAATTTTGATAAAATCAAACTCTTTGATTATTTCATCAAAAATTAAATCAAACTCTTTAATTGTTTCATCAAAAATTAAATCAAGCTCTTTGATTGTTTGATCAAAACAGATGTTCCAACTCCGTGATGCTTACTTCAATCAAATGGACCGTTGCAACTTGCATACTTGATCAGGAAATTCTTTGCATTCAAAACCCTCAAGTTGAGTTATTGATTGAACCTAAGTTTTCTATAACAATTGGTGACAATTTTAGGGTTTTTATTGTACTTCTTGGCTCTTATTTTTGGATTTTGTGCTTAATTTAATTCTTGAGTGCTAGTCTTGAATTAATGTAGTTTGAGGGTAAAATTGTTAAAAATAATTAGTAATTGTGCTAAGCGATTTTCTTGGGACAATTGATATTGTAAACTACTATTTGTCATTGTAGGAGATTCAAGAAGTAGAGCTAAGGAGTGTAGCACAAGAGCACAAGTCAACAAAGTCGAATAGACAAGTTCGCCGCAGTGACTTTGACATTTCACCGCAGCGAAACCTGCATATTTGCTAAAGAAACGTTTCAGAAAAAGTTCATCGTGGCGAAGGTAATGTTTACGCCATGACATAAGCTGAAGATGACTGACTAAATCTTTCGGGAAAATTTTTTCGTGGTGAAGCCTTCGAATTAGCAATGACCCGAACCATTTTTTGCAAAATAACTTACTATTGCACTCGATCCATCGACCCATTTTTGATGAAAAAGACCTATTGAAGGCTAACACGAAGCATCAGAGAGGAGTCGACACTGGGGAGAGAAAAACTTCATTCATCGACACTCCATCATCTTACTGCATCTACACGCACACCATCACCTTCTCTCCATACCATTTTCTATCACCTTCTCTCCATAATATTTTCTTCCACTTTCCACCACCGGTTGCTACCATGGGATCTTCCAATTGCTTCTCGGTTGTGAAGTTGCTTGGAGCTATGAGTGGCTAGGCATCTCTTTTCCTCTTGAAGATGTAGCAAAGGCTTGAGTTCAATGGGCTTAAAAGGGGAGAAGCTTAATCTATGTTTAGCTATAATTTATGAAGTCCTAGGTTTAGGATTTGTGATTTATAGTTGAACATTCTTGATTAGAGTTTAACCAAGTGTTGGATATTTAATTTGTGGTTGTAATTTGTTGATTTAGAAGTTGGAGCTTTAATGTATAAAGGCTCCTATATGTCAATTTGTGACCTTGTTGAATCTCTTTTATCTTGCATAGTTGTGTTTCATAATGAGTTGATTTGATTCCCAAAATGACTTGTTACATTGACTTACCCACCACACACACCAAGGGCATTTAACAAGGTCTTAAGAAATGGAGTTCATTGATTAAGACCTTAGACTTAAAGAATTCTTTAAGGTTTACCATTTGAAACTTAGTGATTTTCACTCCCATCGAAAATTGATGTCGAACTATGATAGCTAAGCTCATTTTCAAGAGGATACTATCACCATTTGATCATTGTTTTTTTGTCACGGCTTTGTGTTTCCAAAAATCCAAAAATACTTTTTGACACATTTTCTTTATAGTTCTGTTTTGATTTAGTAAGGATTTCAAAGACCAAAACCCCTTTTTATTACCAATTTAGTTTGCATTTCATGACATATAGGCTAACTTAGGTCCATTCCATTAGGTCTCGATTAAGTGAAACGAGCCGAGGTGAATTACTACTTTTGTCGCGACGAGTCGAATTACTAATTTTCACCGCGATGACATATTAGTTTTGCCGCGACGAACTTAGTTGTTTAAGTTGTGATTTTTAATAAGTTTTGTTAATTCATTTAGTTTATTTTTATGTGTTTTGTCTGCAGGACAATGCCTCGAACCAAGAATGCTAACATTAACCTCCTAGTGATTCCGATTCCTCTTCTGATAGTTTTACTTTTACAGAACTCTATGAGAAGGTAGATACTAGGCCTTTCATCAAAGAACGACCCTTTCCATTAACTCCTCCTGACCATCCCTTTGTCTAGCAACTTGCTACTTCTGAACTCACAAGCTTAGTCCAACCCCATGTTTAAGGCAACGAAAAATTCGTTTTCCATTTTTATACTTATGCCAGATTCAATAGTACCATGGAACTTAACTTCCGTGGTATTAAAGCTCCCAATGCATTCACCGCTGCTAGTATCCGTCGACATTTCAATCTTCCCAACATTTTCCGTTGTCACTATGACCAGCTCATCCACCACTATCCTTTGGACGATGTTATTTGCACCCTCTGTCAAGAGGGCGCTGAATGGCATCAGCCACATTACTACCAGCTCTACCTCAAATGATCTGATCTCTTACCCGTAGCTCGCCGTTGGCTTCATCTAGTATGCACCAACATCATCCTAACCACCCACCTTGCACTAAACAACAAGCCCTCCATATTTGCCTCCTAATGACTAGTCACCTAGTCGATATAGCTGATACTATTGCCTCACCTTTTCCCATCTCATCACCAACATATTTTGGGCACACAATGTCCTAAAATTAGACATTGATGGCTATTTTGACCCGATTCCACTCTTTAGGTATGCCTGCGTAAAGCAACCCACCATTCATCCACCGCCTCTCTCACCCCATACTCAACATATTGGTGCCTCCTCTGCAGTTGCAGCCTTAGTTGAGGATGATCCTCCAGCTCTAGACATTCTTGAGCCAGTTACTTTGCAGACCCTTGCTGGTAAGGTAGATGGACTGTGTGCGGTTCTCTCTCATCTCTGAGATACTCTCTTTCAGGAGATCACTTGGCAGAGGAGAGAGAGGCTCTACATGACCGGGATAGGCAATATTGTCGGTGGATGGATGCATTGCTCACTGAGCACTTTCATTTCTAGTTGCCATCAGACGAAGATGACCCCCTGCATGGTGTTGGCACATCTGGAGCAGGCCCATCTGGATCTGGGGTTGACCCTTCTATTGAGTAGTTTGAGTCATTTGTGTTTTTTTGTTTTAGGTCGTCCTATTGTTAGTTTTAGTTTGCTGGATATTCAGTAACATTGTTGTTATTTATCAAATTAATGGCCGATTGTTTACATGATTCTCATTGTGCTTGTGTCATTATTTAATAGCCTTCCTATTACTTTTTAATGATGGTGTTTTGATTGTAATTCACATTGAGGACAATATGATGTTTAAATGTGGGGGAGGGTATTCAATTTTGGTAATTTTGAATTATGCACTATTTTTGGCTCATCACTTGTGCAAGCCATTTGTGTGCCATATGCAAAATTTCAAACTTGGTAATTGAGGAGAATTGCATTTGTCAAGTGTGTCTGGAATTTTTCATCACAACAAACTCTTGATTTTGTCATGGCGACGCTGCTAATTGTGTTTTGTTTTATGATCGAAATTTTTTTTAATTCCCTCATTTCAATCGTTCTTCTAATTTATATTCTTTTCACTCCTTTGTCTCAAGGATCTTAAAAATTTCAAAGTTATGTATGTGTTCTTGAAAATACAATCTATGTTTTTAAATGACAGTTGGTTTTGGCTAATTTCATTTTCAATATTTCCAACACAAACTAAGTGAAGGTATGCTAAAAAAGTAGCACTTCACATTTTTAAACCTTGAGATTGCTTAATTAAGATACTAACCTTGCTGGAAGGATATTTAGGCCTGAAAATTCTTTCATTTTTGTGTGTATCTGCTTAATTTCACATCTCTCTAGAACTTGTTTTAATTCTTGATCAAAGCTCGATGAACAAAAATTTTGTTAACGTGATAGAGGCATTTCTTTCAAAACCTTACTTACCCAAACCCAAACCCCAAACACTTAAACATTGCTAGCCCTTTGAGCCATATTTTTGAGTGCATGCACCTGTCTTTATATTGATGTAAATATTTCATTTCTAGTTCCTTACTTTAAGTTGATCTTTGTAGATAGTAGAATTCATACATAAAAAAATTTAGAAAGCTTTCTTATAGGAGAATGGTTATTGAGAAAAGCCAAGAAGTAAATAAAAAAATTAGTGAGTAGAGAGTCAAATAGTTTCCTTTGAGAGAAATCTCTTTTGCTCAATCTCTCAGATTAAATTCTTATAGTGTCTATTTTCTTAGCGCTCTTTCAGTTTACTTTGGCTGATTTATGAGAAAGTGGTTATACCATTTTCCTACTCTAATTTCTAAACATAGTCGATATTTTCTTTTGGACTTGTATCTCTTTAACTTTTATAAGCTTTGTCCAGGAGTACAAAGGCTTAAGTGTAGGGGAATTTGATTGAACCCAAGTTTCCTATAACAATTGGTGATAATTTCAGGGTTTTTATTATACTTCTTGGCTCTTATTTTCAGATTTTGTGCTTAATTTAATTCTTGAGTGCTAGTCTTGAATTAATGTAGTTTGAGGGTAAAATTGTTACAAATAATTAGTAATTATGCTAAATGATTTTCTTACGACAATTGATATTGCAAACTACTATTTGTTATTGTAGGAGAATCAAGAAGTAGAGCGAAGGAGTGAAGCACAAGAGCATAAGTCAACAAGGCAACGAAGTCGAACAGACAAGTTCACTGTGGCGATGTTGACATTTTGCTGCGGTAAAACCTGCATATTTACTGAAGAAACCTTTTGGGATAAGTTCGCCATGGTGAAGGTAATGTTTGTGCTACAGCGAAAGCTAAAGATGACTAACTAAATCTTTTGGGATGTGTTCACCGTGGTGAACGCATCCTCTCACCGCGTTGAAACCTTCGAATCAGCAATGACCCGAACCATTTTTGGCAAAATAACCTACTGTTGCACCCGATCTATTGACCCATTTTTGATGAAAAAGACCTATTTGAGGCTAACAAGAAGCATCAGACAGGAGCCGACATTGAGGAGAGAAAAACTTCATTCATCGACACTTCCATCATCTTACTCCATCTTCACGCACACCATCACCTTCTCTCCATACCATTTTCTATCACCTTCTCTCCATACCATTTTCTTCCACTTTTCACCATCGGTTGCTACCATGGGATCTTTCGGTTGCTTCTTGGTTGGGAAGTTTCTTTGAGCTATGAGTGGCTAGGCATCTCTTTTCCTCTTGAAGATGTAGCAAAGGCTTAAGTTCAATGGGCTTAAAAGGGGAGAAGATTAATCTATGTTTAGATATGATTTATGAACTCCTAGGTTTAGGATTTTTGATTTTAAGTTGAACATTCTTGATTAGAGTTTAACCAAGTGTTAGATCTTCAATGTGTGGTTGTCATTTGTTGATGTAGAACTTGGAGCTTTAATATATGAAGTCTCATATATGTCAATTTGTGATCTTGTTGAATCCCTTTATCTTGCATAGTTGTATTTGATAATGAGTTTATTTGAATCCCAAAATGACTTATTGCATTGACTTACCCACTACACACATTAAGGCATTTAACAAGGTCTTAAGAAATGGAGTTTATTGATTAAGACTTTGGACTTAAAGAGTTCTTTAAGGTTTACGATTTGAAAAATAGTGATTTTCACTCCAATCGAAAATTGATTTCGAACTATGATAGCCAAGCTCATTTTCAAGAGAATACTATCACCATTTGATCATTGTTTTTATCTTCCCATTTTTGCATTGCCAAAAATTCAAAAATACTTTTCGACATATTTTCTTTATAGTTCCTTTTTGATTTAGTAAGGATTTCAAAGTCCAAAACCCCCTTTTTATTACCAATTTAGTTCGCATTTCATGACATATAGGCTAGCTTAGGTTCATTCCATTAGGTTCCAATTAAGTGAAACAACCTGAGGTTGCAACCTATATTGCAATCCTTGAACTACATTTTTTTTAATTTGACCTCTAAGGGAAAGTACAAAGGTCCGGATCAGTCATATACACATCCTCTTGCAAATTCCCATTGGGAAATGTTACTTGCGAAATTAACTCCTTCTTTTTGCCTATAACCTTTTGCCACTAACCTTGCCTTGTACATATGTACGTTTCCATCCATGTTAGTTTTTCTTTTAAAAATCCATTTGCACCCAATAGGTACTATACCTTCAGGTGCATGCACTAAAGTCCATACTTGGTTAGTGTACATGGATTCCATTTCAAATTTTATGACCTCTTGCCATTTTAAAGAATCGATGTTTGACATTGCTTCCTAAAAATCAATAGGTTCATCATGTATGAGTGATACGTTACCCTTTCCCTGCTCAATATGTACGATGTATCCTACTAGTTCGTCGTAGACTATGTGTCTCTTGAACTCTCGGTTGTACATCACATGTATCAACTTGAGTTTCTTATTCCATTTCAATTTGAATTTGTTTCTATTGAACTTCTCTAAGTTCAACCTCACTCTCACTGCTTTCTTTTAGAATAAATTCTCGTTCTAAGAATGTAGCATGTCTTGAGACAAATACCTTTTGCTCAACAGGAGATAGAATTGATAATCGAAACTCTCTTTCGAATACCACACAAATTTGCTTTTATCTGATTTAGCTTGAAACTTATTAGATATAACACGCTTGACATAAGCTTTACATCCCCAAATCTTTATCCAAGTCTTCTACCAGTCCATATCTCATATGGTGTCTTATCAATTGATTTAGATGGAACTCTATTTAGAAGATATATTGTGGTTTTAATTGTGTATCCCCAAAAGGATATAGGAAGGACTGCATGACTCATCATGGAATGTACCATATATAATAGTGTATGATTTATCCTCTCAAAAACTCCAATATGTTGTGGAGTTGCAGGAGGAGACCATTGTGAGAGAATCCCATTCTCTTTCAAATAACCAAGAAACTTACGGTCTAAGATTCACCACCTTGATCTAATATAAGTGTCTTAATACTTTTTCCAGTTTGTTTCTCTAACTCTTGTCTACATTCTTTAAACTTTTTAAATGACTCAGAATTTTGTTTCATCAAGTCCCTATAACCATATCTAGAATGGTCATTTGTGAACGTAATGAAATATGAGTATCCACCTCTAGCATTTGCAGACATTAGCCCATATACATCTAAATGTATTATGTCGGAACCCGACCCGGAGACCGGACTCCAACTGCTCATAGCTTAACATTCACTCTTCTCTGATACCATAGATG
>JANZLD010000237.1:51253602-51263706 GCA_026413575.1 Erythroxylum carthagenense
TTTAATCCTTCAACTAGCAAAACATTATCAATAGATGCAAATGAATCTTTACCAATTTTGCCGATTCCAATTATTTTTCCTTGTTGGTTGTCTCCAAAAGTTATTGTTCCTCCTTTCTTATTTTGGAGGTCTAGGAACATAGACCTTCTTCCCGTCATGCGTCGCGAGCATCTACTATCTAAGTACCATTAGTGTTGGTTGCTTTTTCCAATAGGGAGATCTGTAATATATATTATGTCTTTCTTAGGTACCCATATTTTCTTGGATCCTTTGGGGTTAGACTTACAATAATTCCTTGAATGATAAGAGTATTGTTTCTTATTCTTTCTGTTAGAAACATAATTCTTATTATAACGAACATTACTATTAGTGAATCCTAACCTCTCTTATCCTTTGGATGTCTATATTTTCCAATGATATCATTCATCCTTTTAGTACTATCAGTAAATGTTGATAGATCTATTGAAAGACTATTAATCCTTTGTTCCAGTTGATTAATTTCCTCAGATCTATCTATAGTTAATTTCTTTCTCATATCGTCTACTTGTTTCTTAAGACAAACATTTTCTTTCTCTAACACTTCCATGTTCTTTAAGCTTTCAACAAATTTCTTTTTCATAATTCTATATTTCTTTAGTATAGCATGTGAATCTTCTAATAAATCTAAATATGCTTTTTAAAGATCATTAAGGTTAGAAGTTACCTCATCATCGCATTCTTTTTCAGCTACCAAGCATATATTTGCTTGTTCTGGAGCTACTAAATCAGAATCAGATTTGGATGAATCCAAATCTTCCCACGTTGCCATCATGCTCTTTTTTATTTCTTTACTTTTCTTCTAATTTCTTTTGAGCAATGGACATTCAGACTTGTAATGTCTTGGTTTGTTGCACTCGTAGCAGGCGATAGACGTTTTCCCATTCTTGACTTCTTTTTTGCTATTCATCTTAAAAGAAAAATCTTTATTTCCTTTTGTTTTCTTTTTCCACATCCTTCTAATCTTTCTTGAAATGAAGGATAATTCGTCATCATCTTCACTTGAATCTTGATCAGACTCATTGGTATCATTATCCTTGATTTCTTCAATCTTTAATGCTTTTGAAGATTTGCTTCTATTTTTTTTGGTTCTTTTGATTCTTTTAACCAACCTTTAATGCGATGGACTTATCTCTTCTAGGTTTATCTTCTGCATCAAGGTCTACTTTATGTATCTTCAGTGAACTAAGAAATTCATCTAGCTTCAGCTTGCTTAAGTCCTTGACTTCTTGTATTGCTATAACCTTGAGTCTCCATCTTTTAAGTAGGCTTTTGAGAATCTTCTTGAAATGATCTTGATTATCGTAGATTCTCCTAAGAGCTTTAAATCTGTTAACGATTGTTTGAAATCATCCAAACATCCAATCAATAGATTCCTCATCTTTCATTTTGAACAGTTCATACTGATGAACAAGAATACTGATCTTAGACTCTTTCACTTGATTTGTGCCTTCGTGTGTAATGGCTAATGTGTCCCACATCTCATTTGCAGATACGTATCCCTGAACCTTATCATATTCACTTCTACTTAGGGCAAAACTTAGAAAGAACTTGGCCTTTAAATTCCACTGAAATCAAGCTTTCTGATTGGTTGACCACTGTCACGAGAAATGATATTGCCTTCATCATCTATTGGTGTCTATGGACCATTCTCAATGATATCCCAAAGATCAATATGTGTGGATTCTATAAAGATCTGCATCCTATTCTTCCAATAATGATAATCCTCACCATTGAATGTAGGAGGTCTTGTAACTGAGGCACCTTCAACTATAAAAACATGTGATTCAGCCATGAATCTTTGTCCTCACTTTACGATAGTGTTTCTTGGAAACCTCGCTTTGATACCAACTGAAGTAAATCACTTGTTAATATAGAAATCAAATATAATATGTAAACTACATAAGAAGGGGGGTTGAATTGTGTAATCTTTTCGAAAATATTAATCTTTTGAGACTTCTTGAATTTCTTTATAAAATTCAAATGATTACTAAACACACTTTGATAAATTTGGTAAGCGATGCAATCGCAAGTAATATTATCTACTCGTCTAACACAAGAAAATTAAAAGATAAGGGTTAGAAAATAGATGTTGTGATTTTATACTGATTCACCCCAAACCTTGGGCTACGTCTAATCCTCAGAGTTTTTCTGAGATTTCACTATACTCTTCAACTTTACAAGTATTCTTTCAATACGTAGAGCCTCTTCAGGTCTCTCTCACAAAGTATTCTTTATCAGCTATATTAACCTCTCCAGGCTCTAGCCTTCCTTTCTCTCTCTAAGAAAAGTATTTTTGAGCTTTTATGTTACAAATGTATTTGCTCACTTCTTTTACACTTTGAATACAAAATTTTTACTAATATCAAAACGTTCTCGATTTTCTCTATATATAGTTTTCGACTATAACTAATAGTTATAGCCTAAGTCTCTAACTATCTTCTTGACAACTACTTCTTGATTCTTCTAGAAACAGTTATTAGTTGAGTCCTGTAACTAAATCCAACTAATTAACTAACTGACGTTCTAAAATATTTTCCTGTTGTATCATCTGGACTAACGTGTCTTTTGTTACTACATTTCGTTTGTTATTCTGCTTCGTCTTATGTTGTTGCGCTTCGTCATATGCTTCGCTCCGTCTTATGTTGCACTTCGTCTTATGCTGCACTTCATCTTATGTTATGCTTTGTCTTATGCTTCGCTTCATCTTATGATGCGCTTCGTCTTATGTTGTATTTTGTCATATGTACATTTATCTGCACACTTAACAAACCCATCAAAACAGGTCATACATTTCTAAGATTATTATTATTTGATTGTCATTAAAATTAATAGAAGTGAAGTCCTCTTGACTTAACAACAAGTAATCACATAACATAATAATTTATCCTACTATGCATTCTAAGCTTAGGAAAAACCTAAGCTTTGATACCACAAGATGTTGGACCCTGTTTTCGCAGCCTAACAATCTCTCTGATACCACAAGATGTTGAACCCCATTTTTGGAGCCCAACAATCGCTCTGATACCAAATAGTACTAAACCTCGTTTCTAGAGCCCAACATTCTGAGTGAAAAGACGTGATCTTCATTAACCCATACTTTTGGAGTCCAAATCTCTCTCTCTGTGATATCACAAGATGTTAGGCCCTGTTTCCGAAGCCCAACTATCATTTTGGAGTCAAAAAGCATGAGCGGTTTCTTTATAGGGTTATTCCAAATAACCCTCACTTTGCTGTCATCTCACAAGGGTGGCTTGCCCATAGCAACCCATCACCAACATCACAATTTGACTTCTTCAAGTCAATTGTAGCTCTATGTCTCTAGTTTATTTTGAAACAAGAACCTTCTTATTCGAAACTCTATAGCTCAAGATATGCTTAAAATCCAAAGTGTGTTCATAACCTAGTTATGCCCCTCCGACCGATCCCTCATTTTCCTTTCATTAATCTCTTTCAAATCAACCCCAAAAGCTAAAAATTTTATTGAGAGATAGGAAAATGTGTTGAGAATCTATTTATTCAGAAATCACTTAATTTGGAGGTCAGGTTGTGAAGTTATGGCCAAAAGAATCAACCATGCTCATGTCCTCAATCACGTTGTACCTATCTTGGAACAATTGGCATAACTTTCACTAGAGATTTTGGATTAAGGTTTTCTTTGATGGTTTCAAAGAGGACTTCTAGATCTACAACTTTGGTGAAGACCTCAAGGGCAAATTCTATCGTCTAAAGGGTCAGAAAATGGGATCAGATGATAGGATCAGACGAACAGTGCGCTAGACGATATGACGTCATCAGATGATACGTCCTCACAGACAAAGCACCCTCACCAGACAAAACACCCTCACTAGACGAAGCATCCTCACCAAATAAAGGATCCTAACAAGATGATATGTCATCGCCAGACGAAGCATTCTCACGAGACGAAGCGTCCTCACAAGACGATACATCCTCACTAGACGACACATCATCACCAAACGAGCGTTCTCACCAGACGATACATCCTCACCAGACGAAGCATCCTCATAAGATGATGCGTCCTCACCAGACAACACATCATCACTAGACGATACGTCTTCACCAAAAAATATGTCTTATACTCCTGATCATCTCCACTTATAAGGACTATAACTTTTGACTCCGATAGCCAAAATTTTCATACTTTATGCTGTTGGAAAGCTAGAAAGATAAGCTATAACTTCCCATAAGATAACTTTGACTAATTTAGCCTAAATTAGTCCAATTTTTCCCTTGAAATTAGTACATAATTTACACACCTATGTAAGACTTAGATCATGAAATGTATATCTACAAAAAGAAACATAGACATACGCCTGGGGAACTTTTTAGTTCTAAACTCATTTGCTAAATTAACAGAAGCCTATACATAACTTTAATTACATAATAACATTATAAACAAGGGCTTAACACAAATTACAACAATATAGGATGCTCAATGTTTAACATGCTTATGAAGCTATCCAAAAGTGATCGAACTAACTTAGTTACAAAAATTTCTAACATCTTGGAGTTTCCGATACCTTGCAAGGATTGTTAACCTTCTCGTTCTGCACCTAAGGAGGGAATATTAGGGTGAGCTACACGGCTCAGTGACTAACATATTCATAGCTATGGGCAATTTGACCACAAATGGAGAAACCAAAGTTTACCCCATGAACAGAATAAGTCCAATTTCAGAGCTCGTATGCCACAAGTGGGTAGTCGGGAGAAGGCTCTTGTCAACGAGCACATAATGAACAAAATAGTTCCACTCTCGTCCAAACAAAAGCACATAATCGTTTTCTCATATGCTCATACCTTTATGCTTTGTCTTCTTTTCATTTAATTCAAAATGCCATGACCTCTTTTGAGGTATAACATAGTCATATTTCATCATGCATTTTCAACATTTACAAACAAGTCAATTTCAAACAAATCAATTTCAACATACACACATAGGCAAGAATTTGCCCAATTACACTATAATCATAAATATGTTACCCACCTAATTAGCTTGCAAAAATTCAAGTCAAGCTTGTCTTTCCCCTTTCTCTTAGGTAGGATTCCCTGGTTTCCTAAAACAACCAAGGTTCCATTCAAAACAACATTCCTATAAAAATTTATAAACTTCAAAAATCACAAAATTGCAATAACCACAAATTAAACTCAAATCTAACCTACCTATAGTCCACCTAGGTTAGAAAGCCTAAGATCTAGTTTAGAATAAAATCAATTGGGTTCTCTTAATCCATCTTCTTCCCACACAAACCTTTTTTCTCTCTAACTCCTTCATCCTCAATACAACCTATTCCTTTAATAAAGCAAGAAGAAAAGATGGTTAACCTACCTTAACAAACTTGATTTCTCTTCTTTTCTTTTCACCAAAACCTCTCTTCTTCTATCCTATTTTCATTTTTCACTCTCCTCCCTCTCCAATTCATGTTTTTCTCCTCTTATAAGCAAGACAGTGTATTCTTTTCCCATTTTTACCCTTAATGAGTCCAAAAAGTCCATCTTATCCTTCCTTATAAGCTTATGTTCTTTTATGCTTAAATGATCCCCAAAAAATGCCCTTGAACATCCTTATTACATTAATACTTTAATTCCACTTACCCATTCAATAAATCCTACTAACCTTGACATAATTATAACTCCAAAATTTTAATATATCTAAACCTCAAAACTATTTCAAATCATGCTTAACCTAATGAAAAAAAAAATTCAGGGTCCAACACATGAAGACAGTAAATTATGAACATTGAGAAGACAACTTAATGAATATGCTTTCGAGTCACTTTAGCTCCTTCACTTATGAATTGTACCTATCAAATATGAGCTAAAGTGAGTGTCCTAAGCATTTTAAGGCTTTAATCACTAAATGTAATGGATTAATTGTATCAATAATTAAACACTTATTGGAATATGCTCAATAGATTTAATTGGTAGCCACATTACAAAATAGAAAATGAAGTAATATAGGCAGTAACCACACAAGCTTGGATTATCTAAACTAAGTTACATTGTTCCTAATGATTCAAGGTCATTAGTTGCTACAACAAAATCTCAAATATAACAATTACGTATTATATTGAAGATTCTAGCAATGGGTTCGTAATAAAACAATCTAATAATAACTTTAAGATCATCATTACAATACCCAAATAATTTAACGTAAAATAATGAAAACAATCCCAAAAGATAGATTCAATATTAAACAAAGAGAAAATATGCTTAACCGTGACTTAGGCGTTAATTCCACTTTTAAACTAGTTTTGGGAACCTTAGCCCTCCACCTTCTTCATGGGTCTCCAAGCAATAGCAACTATTGTCGTCTCTCTTCTCTTGAAACCTAAGAAAATCAAGTCTAAATCATTTATGTCGTCAACATAAAATATTTATAGCAAAGCCTAGGTTTTTTTATGAGCTGGCAAAACATCACAAGCATTACTTATGGTGTTATAGCTGTGAATAGCCTCCATAGAAGGCTCACAACCATGAGCCTTGGTGTCATGAGTGTGACATTGGTGTCACACCCATGGCAAGCTATGTGAAGCCTATAACAATTTTGTCATGGGTCATGACAAATTTGTCATAGGCTTGAGATACATGTCGTGGTCGTGAGTCTCCTATACACACTTCATGCTTTATGTTTGCAACATATACTCTTCAGATTATGCATTTTCTTGTCTCCTCTTGCTCTAATCCTTCTCCTTTTTGTTCCACGAAGACAATTGAGTGTGAGTCTCAAGAACATCAAGAGTGTGTTTTCAAATACTGTAGCTATTATGCTTCCAAATTGTACCTAAAACTAAATTTGAACTAAAGTGAATGTCTTAAGCATTTGAAAGCACTAATCATTATGTGTCATGGATTAAATTTATCAACAATTAAGCACCTATCAATTTAAATCCATCACAAGCCTAACTCAAGGAGCTTTATAAGTGGCAAATTAATAGGGATAATATACCCATCTCACAAGGCTTTGTAAAAACTATAATAGAAGGACATCTAATAGAAGCCTTCGGATTCACACTAACTTATAAAAATTAGATCCAATAATGTGTTGACATCCACTTCCTTTAGTGTTCTAATCAATATAGAGCCTAAAATTTTTTTTAAAGGAGTTAGGGATTAAGGTAAGGAGATACCTTTTCACCATACTTATTCACACTATGTATTAAGGTCCTAGTATATTAATCACAACATAAGTTAGAATTGTAGCTTTATTTATCATCATAAATGCAAGAAGTTGAAGGTCAATCTAGCTACTGTGGATGATCTATTACTATTATCTGAGGCTAAATCAATTAGTTTATATACTCATGAATTTTCACCTCTCTTATAAGGCCTTATTTGGATTGGATATTAATATAAGCATTGGTCAAATTTTCATCACAAATGGTTCTTTGATGTATCTAACAGTATTTCCAAAGTAACAAGGCTTTAAATCAAAGATCCTCCTTTCACCTATCTATGGATCCTAATAACCACTAAAAGTCTAACATTAAGGATGACCAACCACTCTTTGACTTAATATATAAACATAGTAATAGTTGGCTTAATAGATAACTTTATCTACAACTAGGCTCAAATTGAATATTTTTATACTCAACAATCTACACATATATTGGAATCTACACATATATTGGTGCTAACATCTCATAATGCTCAAAAACCTTATTAAAGCATAAAAAAATCCTTAAGATTTTTTATGGAGGGAGAGGTTACTGGGCCAGTTGATCCCAGTGTCAAATAGACTAAAATATGTAACCCAAAGGAAGAAGGGGGACTTAGAATCATTTTTATTAAAGATAAGAGAAACTGCTCATGACTAAGAGAATTTGGAGGCACTTCAGTGATAACAAATGACTTTGGGTTCAATATACGCACACTTACTTCTTGAGAAACAAAAAGCTTCTAGAAGATCAAGCCTAGCAGTTCAATCTCAAAGAATCTAAAATAATGATTAGGATCGAGAGATAATATTAGTTTATGAATGAGGAGCATTATGGGTAATAGACTAGAAACTTGGTTATAGCCTGATAATTGGAGGTTAATTGGCCCTTTATATAAGGCGCCAAATTACACCTTAGTTGGAATGATTCATGTCCATGATAATAAATGAGATAGGTGTTAATAATGTGATATGAATTGAATGTGAATTGTATATGTCTTGAATTTCTGGTTTAATGGATCGCACTTAGTGACTTGGAATTAATTGTTACCATTAGAGAATTGATTTGGACTAGGAAAATGTCAAGTGGCAAGATAAGTTGGTACATGAAAATTGAATGACATTTAGCATAGCTAAGGCATTGACAAATGGTAGTATAATTTAATGACAAGTGGCAGCATTGATTAAGGGATAAGTGGCCTGATTGAATTGTGAAAATTGGAAGTTTAAAATGGAGAACAAATGGGAGTCATGCATTGATGACATGTGCCAATCCATAATTGAGACACCTAGCATCTTAGGTGTTAAGCTCTTGCAAGGAAGTTTCTACAACCCTCATTTTTACTTCTATCCACCAAAATCATCCCCTCTTCTTACTCTGAATTTTTCTTCAATTTTGATGTATTATCACACTAAACTCTTTGCCATATATTGCATCAAGAAGCTACCTCAAACTATCTTCTGTGTTGCTATCTTTTGGGTGTTAAGATCATCCTACACCTACCTAGATTTTGGAAGTGTATTGGTTGCATGATGAGCTGGTTTAATTGGTTCTTTGAAGAAGGAACTTGAAGTTAATTAGGTTAGAAAATTCTAACTTGTTGGCATGTTGTAAAATGAATTCTATGTTACTTGAATTGAAATGGAATATGTGTGGAACTAATGATATAATAATGTCTAGAACATGATGCTTGTTTAATGGATTTTGCTATAGATTTTATTGTATGAAAGACAATGGCTTGTGAGTTGCCAAATGAGTAATTTTAAGTTAAAATTGGATGTGAAATTGATTAGGAGTTGGCATATAATTGAGGTATACTTGAAGCATGATTTAGGGATCATCATGTTGGTGTTTTGAAATTTGGAAGAAGGTGTTTAGATCTGGAATTTTTAGGAAAATGGGTAGTCCACGATCATGGCACTCATCCTATGATCATAGGCAGATGCATTAGCTTCTATCACGATCATGGGAATATACCCCACGATCGTGGGCAAGGCCTTAACATGGTAATCTTTGTTTTATGTAATTGTTGAACCATAGTATAATAACATACCTTACATTGGTATAATTGAAGTTGAATAGGGTTTGTAATGAACCTAGTTTGAGATTAGATTAATTGGTTAAAGGTTGAATAGGTTTTAGATTTTCAGTTGAGGTAATAACTTATGGAAGGTGTTATTTTAATTACAAGTATCTAATTTGGAATTTATAAGTTATTAAAGAAATGAAGTATACTTATGAACACAAATGTGATTTAAATTATATAAGATATGTGTTAGTTATAAATGTTTGTGAATTAGGAACTTAGGTGAGTACATGTAAAATGTAATTATTCAATGTCTGATTTGTATATTGATGCAAATGCTCAGATTCATAAGGCATAATGAGTTTGTTCATGTAACACCCCACTCCCGTAAGACCCGAACCCAACATCGATGGTGATATCTGAGTCCGTGCCCTACGAGGGTGGCGTGCTATGTCACTCAGTCAAATCACAGTATACATTTTTTTTAAACAAACATACACTTACATTATATTATGCGGAAACCCATATACAAAACATAACTGGTAATAAAATGACCACGTGGGTCCTTTTATAAATACACAATAATATGGTACCAAACTTATTACACTAACGCAGACGCAACTGATCCCGTCCTCTTCTATCACTCTCAAACGATCATTATACACCCGTTGCCTAACGGGGTATTCTTCTAAGTCCTGAAAAATAATTGCAAATTTTGGGTGAGTTTTGCGAACTCAATGAGTGACCATCTTCGTGTAAGTGTAAGTTGACTTGTGTGCTTATGCAAGGTGACTTACACATGTCCAGTACCGATAAGTCGACTTGTACATTGGGTAAGTCGACTTATTCAAGGACGGTACTGTTAAT
>JANZLD010000237.1:51267611-51279684 GCA_026413575.1 Erythroxylum carthagenense
AATTTTTGACATTTAGGCTAGATTAGACCATTTTCATTTGGTTCCAATTAAGTGAGACGACCCGAGGTTGCATCCTATACCGCAATCTTGGAATTTATTTTATTTGACCAGTTTCCAAGGATCAATCGTAAGATCGAATCAACAGAGCCGCGATCACGTACAGACCCTTGTCTCTAGTTCATAACAAATCCGAAATTATCTCATTTGACTATCGGTATAAAAAGTTATGGCCTAAAAACCAAAACATAACTTGTCTAGAAATAGTAGCTCGCCGCAGCGTGAAGAAGCTCGCCGTGGCGAAATCCAAACGCTCACCGCGGCGTGCCTACGTCGCGACGTGCACCGCGGCGTGCACACTCGCCTGCGTCGCGACGTGTACGCTCGCCTGCGCTACAGCGTGCACTCCTACGTGCGCCGCGGCGTGCGCATGAGCACGTCACGATGTGCGAGTCCCGTAAGTCTCCCGAAACCTGATTTCTCAACCAAAACAATCCAATTTCTCCCATTTTTTAAAACATAATTCATCTAAACACTTAAACATCACTTATACTTCATTTTCAACTTATTTTAAACCAATATTGTTCCATATCATTTACAAAACAATCAAAATTCATCCATAAACGGTAACCCTAAAAACTAACATATAAATCACCCATTTTATAGCTTTTAACACTCAAAACAAGAATCAATCCACTAATCAATAGGGAAGAGGCTTAAACTTACTTGATTTGGTTTTCAAAATCCTTAGACTCTTCGTGATTTCATCGAAAACCCTTTTCTTCTTCTCTTCCTCTTCTTCTTCCACGGTTCCTCCTCTAATTCCCATTCACAAACCCTAATTTCTCTTTTTATACCTTCACTAATTATGAAAAGTCCATTTTGCCCCTTCCTTTAACCTTAAGCCTTAAAATCTTAAGTATCTTGCCCAAATTGCCCTTATACCAATTCTTTTAACTTCACTACTTCAATTCAAAATTTCAAACTCTTAGGGACTGAATTGAGATTCAATTCTTTTAGAAACACTCACTTTCATGCCTATCAATTTCCAATTCAATCAATTTATTCACTTTGGCTTTCATAACCCTCTCCAAATTTCAATGTCTCATGACAAAACAAAATTCATAAATCAAGTCTTTAATTTATAGTGCCATTTTGACAGTGGTTGTCGGTACTGGAAATCTCATCAGTACTCACTTAGCAATTTCATATAGAATACACTTAAATCACTCCAAATTTCATTTTTTTCAAACCCAAAATTTACATTTTCACTAAAATTTCACTTATAGACACATATGCCGGGAATTGTCACGAATGCAAGTACAATCATGTGCATTTGCCAAATTTACCAATCATATCCATATAAAGGCCAATCTATGCATGTATAAAACACACTCACTTTCCGATCCAAATTTACCACATTAGCCCTCCCATCAATGATGGGATGTTACAATTCAAGTATGAATAATTATATTCAGTTTGAGCATAAGAAGATAAATTCATACTTATGCATTATTTCATTGACAAGTGGTTCTAAAATGTAAACTTAAAACTACCAAGCCTTAGTTGTGGGTAAATAGGCATGCCTAGAAGGGTCTATAACTGCTCTTGTAACTTGACACTAAGGTGTCGCCTGATTATTGACACTATAGTGTCCCCTGATTATTAACACTATGGTGTCTCCTGATTATCAACACTTTGATGTCCCCTAATTTTGAGACTTAAGTCTCTTCTATTCTATGATACCAATCATGGTATCTTCTATTTTGATCCTATTACCCACCTTTGTAAAAAGGACTAGTAGGCTAATATGTTTGTGTTCTGATATATGGTCCGCTCTGATGCAAGCTAAATTCTATTCTAACATAAATAAGTCTAACATGTTATAAGTTTTGTTCTAATCTGACATATGATATCCTGTTCTAAGATTTTGAGTTCTATTATGAAACAAGATAAGTTCTGATTTGATACAAGACATATCCTGATATGATATAAGTTATATTCTGATCTAATGTATCTTATTCTAATAATTGTACATTCTATTATGATATTTAAATGTTCTGTTCTATATTGATGAATCATATTTTGTTTTGAGACACATAATGTTTGGATTACTCTTTAATATGAACAATTAAAGATTGCCTGTGATATGATCTGATTCTATACATGTGAATGCTACATGACTATTAGCTAGACGGCTGTTAGAGACAGCTACCAGATTATATCTTATTTAGATGTTCCCCACTAAGCTATATGCTTAGCATAGTGGTTTTGCCTCCATGTAGGTTCTAATAAGAAGGTTTAAAGACTGGAACAAAGACAACTGCAATGGCCAAGAAGAAGGTTTTTTGTTTTGGAAATGTTCAATTCGTTTTTGGGTTGTACTCATTATGATGAGACCCTTTTGTATTTTGTGTATGTATTTTATAATAACTATAACACAAGTTGGATCTATATTTTTAAAGCATGTATATGATATTTGTATAATATTATAAGGTTAACTATTGTTAAGCACAAATGAAATGTAGTATATGTTTGCATAAGTTTCTTGAAAAACTTGGAATGCTATGGATTATTTAGTTATGTTTTGTGCGGCACCTATACATCCTCTTAGTGGGTATATAGGTGTTACATTGTTTGGTATCAGAGCATCGTTTAGGTGATTCTAAATTAATCAGCACTTAAATATTGCTTTTCCTTGAATAGAAGAGCTGTGTTTGGCCTAATGCAGGTTGTCCTATGATTTGGTTTTAGATTTAAGTATGGAAAGATCTCACGAGGCCGTTGATAAGGTTGCTGAGAGTAATAATCCTAAGCAATCTCATCCATCTATTTTGGGCCCCTCTGGGGTAAATCAGAATGAGGCTAATGTCCCACCTCCTCCTCTACCTCCACCTCCAACTCAGGGGGAAGCTTTAGTTAAGCTATCGTAAGACATGATGACTCTGTTACACTATATAACTGCACCTAAGGCTCCGATTGATCAATTGCGAAAGTATGGAGTTGTAGAATTTACTGGAACATTGATGCAAGAATCTGAAAGAGCTAAATTCTAGTTAGAGAAAGTGAAAAGGGTGTTAGCTGAAATTAGATGCCCATCAAATCAGATGTTGCATTGTGTTGTCTCTTTTCTTCAGGGAGGGGATCCTTAGCTACCTGAGCCTCTGACTCCCAAGAGTTTAAAGTTAAGTATGTTTTGGAAGCCTATAAAAAGGAGAAGTGGAACTAGTTTTTGAACCTGAAGCAGAGAAGCCTATCTGTTGTTGAGTACGATAAAGAATTCAATCTACTCAATAACTATAACCCTAAATATGTTCTCGCTGAGGAGTTTTGGTGTCATCAGTTTGAAGATGGTCTAAATGATTCTATAAAAGAACATATTGCGGCATTTACCTTTATGCCAAGTGAGTTACTATCAGTTGGTACAAGCTACTATGAAAATAGAGAAGCAAGAGATGGTTAGAAGAGAAAGGGTTCAACAAAGGAGTTTTGTAAGAGGAGGTCAGTTCTCAAGTAAGAGAAGTTGTGAAGGTGTGCTTCCACTGCACCTGAATTCACTCAAAGATCTACAGCTAGGGGAAAGCAATAAGACTTTCCCCCATCGGATGATTCTAGTAAAGGTTCTTTTATGGACCGACGTTTTGGTGTTTCGGAGTGCCCTCATTGCTCCAGACATCATTAGGTTACATGTAGGAGGGCTATGGATGTATTTTTTCAATGTGGGAGCACTGAGCATTTAATAGCCAATTGTCCTATAAGACAGCCTCAGATATCACCAGCTAGTAGAGAGGAAACAGTTTCTCATGCATCTACTGGAAATATAGGATGCGATAGAGGTCGTGGAGTATCTAGTCAGATCATACCTAATTTGATTACTCTTTTAAAGATTGTTGATCAACCTATTGTGCCTTTTGCTTCGGCTCGAGCTTATACTTTAAAAGCTTACGAGGATCAGGATGCACTTGAGGTCATTGCGGGTACTGTTTCTCTCTTTAATTCTAAAATGCATGCTTTGATTGATCCTAGATCCACTTATTCCTATATCTGTGTTGGAGAAATTTTTGATAAGAAGATGCCTGTAGATCAGTTAGACTATGGCATTCATGTAACCAGTACTCTGGGTAGTAGTATTTTGGTTAATCAAGTTTACAGAAATTGTCCTGTTATGATCCAAGGAAGTGAATATGTAGCAGATCTAATTAAATTGCCTTTCTATGAATTTGATTTGATTTTGAGTATAGATTGGTTATCCAAGCATCAGGTAGTGGCTGATTGTAGTTCTAAGATAGCTGTGCTTAGGAAACGTGATCAACCTAAAATGATATTGTATGGTATCGGCACTAGTTCTCTAGCTAGTATGATATTAGCTATGCAAGCTAAAAGGTTCCTTGGGGTGTGAAGCTGATCCGGCTTTTGTAATTGATTCTAAGAAGAAAAGTGTTAAACTATAAGATATTCTAGTGGTAAGCGAATTTCCAGATGTGTTTCCTAAAGAATTACCCGAACTTCCTCTTAAAAGGGAAGTGGAATTATCTATTGAAATTATGTCTAGCACTGCTCCTATATCTAGAGCACTATATAAGATGGCTATTACTAAATTGAAGGAGTTGAAGGTTCAATTGCAGAAGCTACTAAATAATGGGTTCATTCGATCTAGTGTCTCACCCTATGGAGCTCTGGTTCTATTTGTTAAGAAGAAAGATGGTACTCTTCGAATGTGCATTGATTACAAGCAATTGAACACAGTCACAGTGAAGAATAATTATCAGTTAACAAAGATATAAGATCTGTTTAATCAACTGAAAGGTGTATGGCTATTTTCCAAGATAGATCTGTGATCAAGGTATTATAAACTTTGGGTAAAGGATGTGGAAGTTCCAAAGACTGCATTTAGGACCCGTTATGGACATTATAAATTTTTGGTAATGCCATTTGGGATACCTAATGCTCCAACGGCATTCATAGATTTGGTGAATTGAGTATTCAGGCTCTACTTAGACTTGTTTGCTATGGTTTTCATAAACGATATCCTAGTCTATTCCAAGAATAAGCATAATCATGTTTAGCATATCCAAATTGTGCTACAAACCTTGTAGGAAAAACACTTGTATGCTAAGCTAAACAAGTTTGATTTCTGGATTCAGGAAGTATCTTTTCTAGAACATGTTGTCTCTTCTCCAGGGATTAGAGTTGATCCCAGTAAGATTGAAGCAATTATTAATTGGAAGCTGCCTTGAAATGTGATAGAAGTGAGAAGTTTTCTAGGATTGACGGGTTACTATTGTCAGTTTATGAAGGGGTTCTCGGTGATAGCATCCCCTTTAACTAAATTGCCATAAAAAGGAGTGAAGTATGAATGATCTACTAGATGTCAAACAAGTTTTGATCAATTAAAAATAATGCTTACTGAAGCTCCTGTATTGACTCAACCCACTTCTTGTAAGGAATATGTTATGTTTAGTGATGCATCTAGAAACCGTTTGATTTGTGTTTTGATGTAGGATGGAAAAGGTAGTTGCATATACCTCTAGGAAACTGAACTCATACAAACAGAACTACCCTATATATGATCTTAAGCTTATAGCAGTAGTGTTTGCTTTGAAGATTTAGCGACACTACTTGTATAATGAAAAGTGTAGGATTTTCACTGATCATAAAAGTTTGAAGTACCTACTTAAGTAAAAAAGAACATAACCTAAGACAACGATATTGGTTGGAATTGTTAAAAGATTATGATTGCATTGTGGAATATCATCCCGGTAAGGCTAATTTTATGGTTGATGCCTTAAGTTAAAAGACTATTTTGGCATTGTCAGTGCAGTAAGTTGAATATGGACTTGCATCTGATGGGGCTTTAATAGCTTAGTTAAAAGCTAGGCCTACTTTGAGACAAGATATTTATGATGCTCAGAAAGTTGATGATAAGTTACAACAACTTATCATGGCAACTTAGGAAGGCAAACAACCTAACTTTTCTATGACAAAAGATGGTGATCTGTATTATAAAGATCAATTATATGTACTAGATAATGATGAATTGAAAAGAAAGTTATTATTTAAAGCCCACAATACTATCTTTACTATACGTCCTAGTGAAAATAAGATGTATCAAAATTTGAAGCAACATTACTGGTGGTTAGGTATGACACGTGATGTGGATTATGTATCCAAATGTTTGACATGTCAACAAGTTAAAGCTGAGCATCAAGTTTCATCTAGTTTGTTACATCCTATTTTGATTCCACAATGGAAATGGGATAACATTATCATGGATTTTGTCAGTAGACTTCCTTTTATTTAAATGAAGTATGATGTTGTATGGGTGATTGTGGATAAGTTCACCAAGTCTGCTTATTTTCTGCCTATTCGTCCTGATTATTCATTGGATAAGCTTGTAGATATATATGTGAATGAGATAGTGAGATTGCATGGAATACCATTGTCTATTATTTATGATCATGATCCTTGATTTACTTCGAGATTCTAGAAAAGTTTGCAAAAATCTTGACTTAGGTAGCCAAAGCCTTTTGCAGACTTAAATACCTAAAGCCTACTCATCCCACGATCATGGGCAGATGCATTAGCTTCTGTCACAATCGTGGGATACACATGGTAATCTTTGTTTTATGTAAATGTTGAACCATAGTAGGATAATATACATTACATTGGTATAATTAAAGTTGATTAGGGTTTATAATGAACCTAGTTTTAGACTAATTGGTTAAATGTTGAATAGGTTTTGGATTTTCAATTGAGGTAATAACTTATGGAAGGTGTTAATTTTAATTACAAGTATCTAATTTGGAATTTATAAGTCATTAAAGAAATGAAGTAGACTTATGAATACAAATATGATTTAAATGATATAAGTGATGTGTTATTGATGAATGTTTGTGAATTGAGAACTTAGGTGAGTACACATAAAATGTAATTACCTAATGTCTCATTGTTATATTAATGCAAATGCTTAAATTTAAAAGGCGTAATGAGTTTGTTCAAGTGTGAATAAATATGTTCAGTTTGAGCATAAGAAGATAAATTTGTCCTTATGCATTATTTCATTGTCAAGTGATTCTGAAATGTAAAATGTTTCATTTTAAAAATGTCAAGTCCTAGTTGTGGGTAAATAAGCATGCCTAAAAGGGTTTGCAATTGCTCCTGTAACTTGACACTAAGGTGTTCCCTGATTATTGATACTACGGTGTCTCCTGATTATCGACACTACGGTGTCCCTTGATTTTGAGACATAAGTCTCTTTTGTTATATGATATCAATCATGGTATCTTCTATTATGGTCCCGTTACCCACTTTTGTAAAAATGACTAGCAGGCTAATATGTTTGTGTTCTGATATGTGATTCGCTCTGATGTAAGCTAAATTATGTTCTGACACAAACAAGTCTAGTCGATTACAAGTTATTTTCTAAAATGACACAATGATATCCTGTTATGAGATTTTGAGTTCTGTTCTGAAACAAGATAAGATTTGATTTGATACAAGACATATCCTAATTTGATACAAGTTATATTTTGATATGAAAGTATTATATCATGTTCTGATACTTGTACATTCTGGTCTAATATTTAAATGTTTTATTCTATATTGATGAATCATATTTTGTTTTAAGACACATAATGTTTGGATTGCTCTTTAATATGAACAATTAAAGATTGCTTATGATATGATCTAATTTTGTAAATGTGAATGCTAGACAACTGTTAGAGAATAGTCACCAGTTTATATCTTGTTTACTTATTCCTCACTAAGTTATATGCTTAGCAAGGTGGTTTTGCCTCCATGTAAGTTGTGATAAGAAGGTTTAAAAATTGGGAGAAAGACAACCGCAGTGACCAAGAAGATATTTTGTTTTGGAAATATTCAATTCGTTTTTGGGTTGTACTCATTATGATGAGACCCTTTTGTATTTTGTGTTTATAGTTTGTAATAACTATAATGCAAGTTGGATCTGAATTTTTAAAGCTTGTATTATGATATTTATACAATATGTATAAGTTTAACTGCTGTCAAGAAAAAATGAAATGTAGTATATGTTTGCATGAGTTTCTTGAAAAACTTAGAATGCTATAGATTGTTTAGTTTTTTTTTTTTGGTGGCACCTGTATATCCTTTAAGAGGGTATGTAGGTGTTACACTTTACACTTAGCACCAAATAAGAGTAAACTGAGAGACTAATGCTAGACTAAGCTAAAGTGGATGCATAGATAGGGATCAATAGATTTTCCACTCAAAAAGGTTAACCTTAATATAGAACACTCCCCCTTGCTACAACCTTAATCCCAACAAAGAAGACACCCTAATCTAGTTGAAGCACAACTGTTAAAATTTCACAAAAGAACCTGTCTTCAATTGTTTAAGGAATTAGCTACCAGGATGAATGAACATAAGTTAGTTTTGTTCAACCACAATCTACTAAAAGGATAATTTATCTTATGGCTAACTATTAAGGGGAGGCTTAGGAAACTTAATAAAGTAAAAATCCAATTAAGCAATCTTAGTTATATACTCAATAATCAAAGCATTGACAACATTAAACATCTCTTCTTCAATTGTCCTTTTTCCTCTTATCATTTGGCATGAAATTTGGATAACTAGACCTACTATTGTAGTATTGGTAAGTCTAGGTCGATCCCGCAAAGAGTGTATGTAAAGTTTATGAAATGAAATTAATTAATGTTTAGGTTTTTCTTCTTGGAGGGTTTGGATTTTAAAAAATAAGAAAATATAATAAAGCTAAACTAACTAACAAAAGCAATTTAAAGAAAACATGTAAAAAATGGTAAAAGTGGGAAATTCGATAGGGACTCAGTTCTTTGGTTCAATCTCCGCCTACACCATAATTAAGCATATTTCAATGATTTTTCATTCTCAAACCTCTCCTAGCAACTATTCATCGTGGGTTAATAATTAATGCGAGTTTTCCCATAGGTAGTGTTTAATCAAAATATGATTATTAATTAAACCTAACCACCAAATAACCTAGGATATGATCTCTAAATTCGATTAGGCAGTACCATTACGAATTAAGAAAACTGATTAATCAAGGAAACAACCATATATGATGCGTCATTAGGTTATGTTATTCCTAATGATTACAAATCATTAGTCACTACATATGAATTTCAAATATAATAATTACAGATTATATCAAAATTCTAGCAATGGGTTTCTAAATAAACGATCTAATGAACGCATTAAATTCATCTTTTCATAATACCCGAATCCGTATACATAAGATAACATAAACAATTTCTAAAGAGAAAGAAATAACAAAAATAGTCAAGGAATACTTAACCGGGATGTCGATGTCGATGTCAATGTTGATGTTGCCTCCAAACTAATGACAGAAAGCTACACCTCCATAGGTTTCCCAAGGTTGAGAGCATTGCCCCTCATCTTCATTGGAACTAAGAGCTCCCAAAATAGATTTGCTTCAGTTCCCCACAAGAACATAAACCCCTTCCTCAAACTCTCGCTACTACTTTTGCTTCATTCCAGCTGTTATTTTATTTGGCAGCTTCTTGATTTTCTTCTTTTGGATTGAATTTTTTTTCTTCTTGCTCTAATTTTCTTCTTATTACTCCATGAAGACAAGTTAATATTATTCTTTAAAAAATGACCTAAATATAGTGCCTTTGACTCACTTTAACTTCTTTACTTCCGAATTATACCTAAAATCACATATGAGTCAAAGCAAGTATCTTAAGCATTTTCATACCAATAATCACTAAGTGTTATGGAATAAATTCATAATCAATTAAGCACATATCTCCCCACATTCTAAACCAAACAATCTAATGGTAGACTTGAAAATTATGTTTAACTAAAATATATCCCTGGGTACTCTCAATACCATTCATTATCATGACAATCCACAACTTTGTTTATCATTTCATTTTTCTACCATTAAAGGCATATGAAAAATCATGAATCAAAGGATGTTTCAAGGTTGTAATATAGGTAAAGATAAAGTGAGATGTATCTGGCAAAGTAGCATGAAAGTCATCAAAGCTATTGAAACAAAAGTAATACTAAATGTACATCTAGTGTAAAAAAACCAACATTCACTCACATTTGTGTACATCAATCATGATAAATGCAAAATCAATGTTTCATAATTCAAAGTCAAACTCTTATACACAAATGAAATGAAGCATAAATCTCTCACAAAAATTGATCATAAACAAGATTTTGTAACTATAAGGAGCAACCCTTGAAAGCAACATCCACCTCGTAACCAACATATTCAAATAACATATTATAACTTTAAGAGGAAAGACTAATAATATTTCAAAACATATGCACTTCCTCCATAATACTTTTATTTAAACATATACTTTTTCTTTTTTCTTTTTGCCTTTTTTCCTTTTTGTTTTTTTAGTTTTTCTTTTCTCTTTTTCTTTTGCTTTTTTCTATATATAAACATTAAAAGAAACTACATTAACATGGGAAATTCAATGATAAGACATAAAATAACATCCCAATATTATAACCAACTCACACATATATACACCCCCACACTTATACTTTTGTACATCCATAAAATCAACAATCACAAATGTTCCACTAGCTTTATGGCTTAGGTAGGACTTTTGGTTAAGTTTAAAGCATATAATGTGGTTTATACAAAAAGAAAGGTATAAATTTCATAGGGGTTTAACAAGTGAGAAATTATGTCAATAGGTAGGCTATTTGGCTAATGTAGTTTGGAAAAGCAAAGAATACCTAATCATCTTTATGTTAATGCATGTGATAAAAATGTGGTCTCAAATAGAAAATCAAGGCAAAGTTAGGATGTATATGTCATGAAGGTCAAACATAAACAAAGACAAGGAGATTGATATGGATGTGTCAGTATAATAAGGCTCAAAATGTCATCGGTTTTGTCTACCGCTAGTCACTACTCTGCTAAAGATAATGCACATTAACCAATCATAAGAGCAAAATTACATGCTAAGGTTGTCATGAAATTCTCTATTCAATTCATTCTCTACTCTTGACTATATAGTCCTAAAAGCAACATAAAAGAGAAAATGATTGTTTTTTATTTTTTTATTCTCACTCATTTTGATTGAAAAGTTAAAAACATGTAAAAATTAAAAAAATAAAAACAAACGTGTGTAAAAAATATAATGAGGAATCGTGATAAGAAACTTTTGATATATACCTGAATCATGATAGAAACTTCTAGTCTGTACGGGAATCGTTGTGCATCCTACAAGCTATCATGGAAGTAACTATTTTGATTATCACATCCATAACAAAAGTTAGGTTGATTAGTCCAACCTTGGATATAGGATTGAGAGTAAGAGTTAAAGAAAAAATTACTTCCATCCATGATTTTTTACTTTTTTTTATAATCACAAACACGAAATAAACAAATGAAAAGATCATGAAATAACTAAAAAGAAACTAATTACAAACAAAACAAAAACACTAATTAAAATTGCAAAAAATCTAAAATCTCGCACTCCCTAACATTGGTGCCAAAATTGACAAACACGTCGTAACATTGGCCAAAATAAAGTAGACCTTGTAGCATCCCAACCCCGCAGGACCCGAACCTGATATCATGGGTGATATCCGAGTCCGCGCCACACGAGAATGGTAGGCTACAGCACTCAATTCCAATACAAAACTCAGTATGCAATTTTTAAAACATTTTAGAATCAATCACAAGCGCGCAATTCATAAACAATTGGGTCCACTTTAATTCTTTATCATTTGCAATCATGTCACAATTTCAACTATATAAAGGTCCGTGGCAATATTGACCACTTTTAGAAAACTTATTACTATTACGACTTTCGCCCATTTAGGACCCACTGACATAAAAGCATTAATTTGCGGAAATCAATAATTATACTGGGCCCTCTACATTAGCAGTTCAATTCAGTAGAAATCGCGGAAATACAAATTTTACACACAAGTCATAATGACACTAATGTAGACGCGAACTGATCCCGACCCTAGTCTCCGACCCCCAGTGCAGTAGACGTACTCCCGTTCGTCTAACGGGGTACTCTTCAATTCCTGAAAAATAGTTGCAATGTTGGGT
>JANZLD010000237.1:51281539-51296319 GCA_026413575.1 Erythroxylum carthagenense
GATGATGTGATGTCATCACAGATGATACGTTTTTGTAGACGATACAACTTTATATTCCTAAGCATCTCCTCTTCTTACCCAAGATCTCCTAAAATAATTTTGCTTCAGTCCCACCCCACAAGAGCCTCTACCGAAGACCCCTAACTCAAACTCTCGCTATTGTTTTTGCTTCATTCCAGTTGTTGTGTTGTTTTATTTGGCAGCTTCTTGGTTGTCTTTTTTTCGACTGAATTTGTTTTCTTCTTGCCCTAATTTTCTTTTTCTTGCTCCATAAAGACAAGTGAATATTATTCTTCAGGAAATAACCCAAATATAGTGCTTTCGGCTCACTTTAACTTCTTTTCTTTCGAATTGTGTCTAAAATCACATATGAGTCAAAGTGAGTATCCTAAGCTTTTTCATAGCAATAATCACTAAGTGTTATGGAATAAATTCATAATCGATCAAGCACATATCAATACAGAACTAGATGGATTGATACAAATTAGATGGTAATAATGGAATGGTCATGTAGACTCAAGTTTTTCAACGAAAATGATCAAATATTATACAAGTTGATGCTAACTAGTTGTGTTTATTCCTTATAGAGAGAAAGGAATACTAAATTTTTCAAAACCAAAATCAGAACTACCTCATATGGACCTATAGTAATATAAACTTGATTAGAAAATTGGTTTTTAGCAATGAACTCAATATCAGCTTGAGCAAAGAGATGACAATCAGATGAGGCATACTAAATTGAGGCATACCGATATCAATTTGGTTGCATGGTAGGATTAGTTCATTATTGCCACCAGCATCAGTATAATTCTACAATAATAGGTCGATTGGTCCTTGTTTTGCATTTTGCACCCCACCTTAGTAGCCAATTTATGCTTATAATGGCTTTGCCTCAACTCCTTTTGAAGAATATTTAATATATTCTTTTCCAAAAAAAGGAAATAGTTCAACTTGACCAAAGTTAATGAGCTTGATTCAAATTGAACAAACTTCCTACTAAGTTTGAGCTTTTTTAAAAAAATTGAAATAAGTTCAAATTTGAGCTTAGATTTTACAAACTAACTCGACTAAAAGTCCATATCTCATATTACATATAAAATGACATCATTTTTCTATCAATTGGTAGCCAAACTAAGGGAATGCTTGGTTAGTTGATATGGGAAGAAAGTAATAGGTAGAGAATAAAAAAAAGATAGTTGGCAATATATTATGATTGGATAAACAATATTTTTTTAAATCTCCTTTTAGGGTCATACTCCATATTTCCTAATATAGCGAGGAGTAATATTCATATTTATTTTCATTATTCACTGCATTCATTATAATTCTTATTATCATTCTCCCAAATAAATCAAGCACACCTTTCCTAATATAGTGAAGAGCAATAGTCATGTTTATTTTCATTCTTTATTGCATTCATTATAATTTTTATTATCATTCTCCCCGATAAATCAAGCACACCTTAAAAACTCTTGCGTGTTATTGCCTGCCCAAATGTCTCTTGTCTTCTTCCATAACTTCCTGGTCTTCGCTATATTAATGGTTGCATTCACATATATAATCCCTGTTGATATGAACGAAATGATATCAAACCAAAAATCAAGATAAATAAATTTTGATAATAAATTTCAACTATGGCATCTAGTTGAGCAGATTACTACTAGATTTTTTCATGATCTTTTGGTTACTTACTAAGTTATTATCCATGAGAATCACTTAATTTTTGTATTTGCCTAATTCTTGATTCCTTTTCTTTCATGAAATACAGTAATTAAATAATGGACTTACCGGGAAACTCATTAACAGGCTATCAGATTGTCTAATAGATTATAACCCAAGCGCACTGTTCCGCATTATTTGCCCTTTCGATCATCTTTATACAATTAATTATGCTTAAAATTCATTGGATTAAATAATGAGAAGCAGTGGTGGCCCCGAGATTTCCCATACTGTCCTTATCCACGTGTCACCATCTCAATCACTTCTTGGCTGCATTCCACGTCAGCATTCCCTCTCTCTATCTTCGCCCCTCTCTCTGAAAAGTCAGTTTGCAAGTAATCCCCTAACAAAAACTCGGCCTTTCCGATCACATCTCCTCCGTCTCTGTCCTTGGTCCACTTCTGACTAGTATGGGAAGGATGGGTGCGAACCAGAGGACCTTCTCCGCGAATCCTAATGACTATAAGCTTCTTGAGGAGGTTGGCTATGGCGCAAGTGCTGTTGTCTATCGAGCGATCTATCTTCCCTCCAACGAAGTCGTCGCTGTTAAGTGCTTGGATCTCGATCGCTGCAATAGTAATCTGGTCTGTTCAGATCTTATTTGCTTTCGAATTTCATTTTGATCTTATCTTGACTTGAGATTTGACGTGAATTTTACTGAGTTTTTGGGATTGAGGTGTAAATGGGGATAATGATGAACAAGCAATGTTTTGGAAAAAGAGAGTTGTTTATTGCCGAGGTGGGCTATATGCAGCATTTTTCATCGAAATATTATGGTGTGGAAGAGGAGCTTTTACTCTGCTTTTAATTCCATTACAGCATCTGATCTCTTTTCTTTGGCTTATCTATGTCAACATCTGGTTTGAGTTCCTTTCAATTCTTCGATTGATGTTTTAACTCTTTGCATCATGATTGATGACCCTTTCTAGGTTTAGCATTTTGTTCCTTAAAATCATGTCAATCATGTCAAAATTTTATTAATCATGTCATTAATAAAATTTGAACTGTAAATAAACTTCAGCTTGAATTTTCAACTTTATGTTCCCAGATTAGGAACCGATTTGGGGTTTCTCCTCCTTGTACTGATTCTGGGGTTTTGCTCCTTGAAGCATGCTGTTTTGCATTTTTCATCTGAATGTTATTCTCATTGTAGAACATTTCATGCTTTTAATACAATTATATTTCCAAAAAAAAAAAAAACTATGTTCTTAAACTTTGAAATACCACAAGTATTTAAAGTCCTTGCCTTAGGAAATTTTGAGATGAGATCGAGGAATTCATGATTTGTGGGTTTATTACAAACCCCTGGATCACCTGTTTATTATTTACTCTTGTTCTTTCTAAATTTGTTCATGAATTACTCATCTTATTACTCATATTGTGTTTGTGGGGAAATTCATATTGCTTTTATTTAAACCTTAAATCTGAGCAAAATTATGCAAGCATCTTCTATCTATAAATATCTATCGTGTTGATGATAATTCTTTATTTCATTCTGTCTCATATTTCCTTTAGCTGTTATCTAATGTGCTATATTCTTTGTAGGATGACATACGCCGGGAAGCCCAAACAATGAGTTTGATAGATCATCCAAATGTTATTAAGGCATTTTGTTCATTTGTTGTTGCCCGGAATCTTTGGGTGGTTATGCCATTTATGGCTGAGGGTTCTTGTTTACATCTCATGAAGATTGCATATCCAGATGGATT
This sequence comes from Erythroxylum carthagenense, assembly GCA_026413575.1. Lineage (NCBI taxonomy): Eukaryota > Viridiplantae > Streptophyta > Magnoliopsida > Malpighiales > Erythroxylaceae > Erythroxylum > Erythroxylum carthagenense. The sequence goes on from JANZLD010000237.1 coordinate 51,284,968, forward strand.
TGAAGAAGATGCTATTGGTTCCATCTTGAAAGAAACTCTCAAGGCTTTGGAGTACCTACATCGACAAGGGCATATTCATAGGGATGTCAAGGTTAGTCTATTATTTGTGTGGATTTTCACTGTATGAGGGGTTTTATGTTCCTTTTTCTTTTTCACTCCTTTTTGCTGAAGATGTTTGTTTTCATAATTGTGATTGTGTTTACAGGCTGGGAATATACTACTTGATAGTAATGGGGTTGTAAAGCTTGCTGATTTTGGTGTTTCAGCATGCATTTTTGATACAGGTGATAGACAACGTTCAAGGAATACTTTTGTAGGGACCCCTTGCTGGTAAGTTCAGTTATAGGAATTCTTTTCCCCTTTCGTTTCTGTTGATGCATCATTGAAACTAAAGTTGTCAGTCTTGCACCTTGTTACATACAGGATGGCACCAGAGGTTTTACAGCCAGGAAGTGGATATAATTCCAAGTGAGTTCTATATTGTCTAATACATATTTGCTAAATTTCATGGGAACAATTTATAACATGCCAAGGATATTGACAACTTTGCCCTTGGGACCAAACATATGCATCTTCAAGTTGCTATACATGAAGAAACATGTTTTATATACCTGCATTTGTGTCCATATACAAATGCATGCCTATGGTTGGCTTGATGGTTATGGAACTTAATGATCAATGGTAGTTTTGTTTGTCACTTTCTCCCACATTTCACTGGAAAATTCTTCTTCTTTTTCTTTTTCTTCTCTCAACTAGTTATGTGTCACTAATCTGTGTTTATAATTTGATCTGCAAAATGATATGGTCACAACTTTTAGAATTGAACAAGTAGGAAAAAGATCCCATTTGGATTTACTGCTTATTGGTTGTTTTTGTATTTATATAGGGCTGATATTTGGTCCTTTGGTATAACGGCTCTAGAATTGGCACATGGGCATGCACCTTTTTCGAAATACCCTCCAATGAAGGTAACTGCATTTCATAGCATTCGGAGCAGAGAAATTTTCTTTTAAGCAGTTTGCTATAATGACTCCTATATTGTTTCTTTTTTGCCGTTCATAGGTACTTCTGATGACCATACAAAATGCCCCTCCAGGACTTGATTATGATCGCGACAAGAAATTCTCAAAGGTACTGAAATTCTTTCCAGATAGATTTTAAACACTTCTATTAATTTCCGGCACTAAATTATATGGAATAACTCAGTCCATTTTTCCTGTTGTTACCTAGTAAGATCATGAAAGAGCTTTGAGAGTAAAAATTTTCAATGATCTTTTTGGTTTCATTATATGGGGATTCTAATTAGAGGATTTCCAGTTGTGATCAGTCTTTTAAAGAAATGGTTGCCATGTGCCTGGTGAAAGACCAAACAAAGAGACCAACCGCAGAGAAGTTATTAAAACACTCATTTTTCAAACACGTAAAACCTCCCGAGCTTTCTGTAAAGAAGTTATTTGCGGACTTACCTCCACTTTGGAATCGTGTGAAAGCTATTCAGGTTATGTATCACAGTGCTACTTTACTTCAGTTTCCTTTCTAGAGTTATCTGAGGCAATCTTCAAATTTTGCAGCTTAAAGATGCAGCACAGTTGGCTCTAAAGAGGATGCCTTCTGCTGAACAAGAAGCCTTATCCCAGGTTAGAAAAATGCGTCAACATTAATTGATTCAGGATGAGGAAAGAATGTTTCTTAATAACGTTACAACTGAGTTACCTCTCTTTGAGGATTGATTGACTATGAAATGTTCACTTTCCACAATTTCCTGACTAAGCTTATAGATGATTTGGTATCTGTTTCCTTCTATTCTTGACAACTTGAGACCAGAATTCATACTGATCAGAATGACTACATTAAAGTTCATCGATGATTTTTCTGCACATTATCTATAATCCTATGAAATTAGAAAAAAAATCGCTCACACCAAAGTAAGCATGTCTTTCTACCAGTAACTTTTGCCATGATTGATATCAGAACTATGGGCATTCAACCGCTCACCCAAAATGAGGTAGACCATGATAAGAGTAATAGTGTGTGTGGATTTATTGGAATTTAACCAAAGTTGCAATTCTAGGCCTGTTCCAATAACCAAAAGCTAGAGCAATTATACAAAAAATATTGAGGAAAAGCAAAAAAAAAAAATTCTGTGTTCAAATTCAATCTTTCTATTAGTGGAAGTATAAAATATTTGGAAACTAATTTTTCAAGTTTAATAAATTTGCATTACTTTTAGGAACAAGCTAAAAAAGGCTTATCACATTTTTCTTTATATATTCTCAAGTTGCTTTGCACTTCAGAAAATTTAGTTTAATTACAAAATTTATCTTGATAGTTCCTTTTGGTAGACATAGTGTTGTTATATGGTGTGATGTTATTGAATGATTATAAATATTTGCTAAATTGGAAGCTAGTTTTTTATATTAACTAAACTGGATATAGTTTTCCCTTGTCTCTAGTTTGTTTGATTACAAGTATGTGCTAAATTGGAAGCTAGTTTTTTATATTAACTAAACTGGATATAGTTTTCCCTTGTCTCTAGTTTGTTTATGGAAAAGGAAAACTTATAAATGAAAAAAAAATATAGGAAGGTGAATATAAATCTCGCACACAGCTGTACCGATTGTTCGAGTTAACATGTGCAGAATTTTTGAGATAGTGTTTGGATTTAGGAGTTGAGGGTCAAAATAGGATGTTTAACTGAAATTGCAACCAAGACATCTTATTTTCAAAATAATTCTTTCTGTTAGTTACTAAATGTGTTTTCTAATTCCAAGCTCAATGCTTTGGATACGATCCCATGTCCCAGATTCTTTTTTACGTCTCTTCCTCCTGACTTCTTTGTTTCCTCTATTCAACTATGTTCTCTACCACACACACTCTCTCATTTTCTCTTATGCAATTTTTCTCCTCCCACTATGCTCTCGTATTTCCCCACTCTATCTCTTTCTCTCTCTGCCTAGTCTCTATCTCAAATTTTCTGCACTGGATTTCCTGTTTCTGACGGCTTCTCCATAACTTTCACTCTTCCTCTTCATTGTTTTACAGGTATGCTTGTTATTAATTATCAAAAAATCTAGCACTTACGAATTTTACTTGGAAGATAATTATTGGTGGATGATTTTAGATAATCCTCTCCCTCTATTTTCCTATTAATGTTTGAAATTGTTTAGCATTTGTGGGTACTAACTAGAATTAAATCCCAGATATCACTTATTGTAATTTTCCAAACATTGGTGTCATAATTCTAACAATTCCATCATTCTCAGTATGGAGTTAGGAATTCCTTTTTTTTTTTTTTTGAAAAGTAACAGGGCAGTTATTCCAATTTTAGATATGTTCTTCAAACATACCTACAAGTAGTTGAAGAAAATTGAGAAGCTGTTATGAAAATGGGATAGCTTTCAAAAAAATATTTTATACTTTCAGAGAAGATTAGAAAGTTGTGTTTCATTTTTCTACTAAAAAAATTGGAAATCCATGTTTTTCAATTTTTAAAGTTTAATCATGTGAGATATATTTTCTAAATTTTCGTTTACAAAATGTTATATGGTTTTCTATTTTGCTAGGAACTCCATTTTTGTTTTAATCACCATTTTATAACTTGTCCTATCTTTTTGTCTTACTCTTACATTTTTCTCTCCACTTTTTTTACTTATTCTTCCTTATCCTTTTCTTTCCCTCTCCTGTGATTTAAAAAAAAAATTCCTTGATTATTTTGCATATTGTTATAGAATAAAATTTTTATTGGTATTAAATGAAGAGAAAATTTCTCTCTCTGCTTTGTTCATGGAAAAAAATGAAAAAAATGGAAAAAATAAAAATTTAAAACTATAAAAGGTTTCCCAGTACTGAGCATGATTTAGTTATTTGGCAATTTTGGTCTTTTCTCGTAACGTAGTTTCTGTCTTTATGAAATGAAATTCTACGGAAACAATTGGAGTTCAATTTATTGGTTTTCCATAAGGAAGCACAATAGTGTTCCAAGTAACAATCATATAATGAAATTGTAATTGGTAACTCCAGTTCTGAATTCTAATTGTGTTATAGCAAATCAGAATGTAACACGATAAAACCAATAATCAGTCTATCCTTCATTCATGACTGTATGTTTTGTGAAACTTCTTATAACAGAAAGTAGAACCCAGAAAACTCTGCTTATACAGGCATGTAATCTTAAGTCCTTCAGTAGCGAAGATTTACAGGAATAGGATTACTACTGGGGAGAAATTAGGTTTAAAATTTAACATTTTTCATTTGCTACTCTGCAGAACTGTATGTATGTTATTTGGTTCTTTCTGATCTTTGGATTAATAGCTTGTCTCCCCATTATCAGAGTGAGTACCAGAGAGGAGTTAGTGCTTGGAACTTTGATATTGAGGATTTGAAAGCCCAAGCATCACTGGTAAAACTATTAACAATAATCTGTTTTTCCTGCTGACATATAACTTTCAAGTAGTAGCTTGCTTGATGATTGTGGACCGAGTAAATCTGAATAAATCATATCATCTTGCTAGGTGCGAGATGATGGTGATATGCCCGAGACAAGGGAAGATGATGAGAGCTCAAAACCATTTGGTGGTCACAAGGTCAGAATTTGGATTTTACCTTCCAGTTAGTTAATATAATTGCACTGTCATCTGAACTTTTTCAGTGCTGCTGGCTGCGCTACAATTTGAATGTCATAGTAAGCCTATGATTTTTCATTGGTTGGCAGATTGTGAACAAGTCCTGGATTGGTTCAAAGGAAATGAATTCAGATAGCATAGTACAAAAGGTTGAGTACATGAGTCAAACAGGTGGAAATGAATTACTACAATCTGATAGCTTGGTTCGAAAGGGCAAGCTTCCTGAAAATGGCTTACAAGACCAGGAAAAAGATGACCCGAGAAAGAATGGTTTAAGTGAGGTAAGCGCATCGACCACAGAAAAGGAAATAATGCAGATTAAGGCTAAAACAATGAAAGTTCGTCAAACTCAGAGTGGACCATTAGTGCCAGGTGCTGTGCTGAATCTGTCATCATCAGAACGGGGGCATCCTGAAAGGTTTATTTCCTTTAATTATTATTTTTTTCTTACTGTGGCATAATTGTTTTATTTGTATGGAATACAATGGAATAACATTACTGTTCTGTCTAAGATAAGGTTATTTAAATTGTATAGATTATTAATACCTCGAGCCTTTTTTTTGTGATTTTCTTAAATGCCCTTTCTTCTAGGTAGCATAACTTAGAAATCTTATTCAGTGTTATTGGCAACCATGTGAAAGAAATAACACCATATACATTGTTCTATTAATATTTGAACAATGATTATTATCTGTTGAATCTATTTTATGATGTCAGAAATGCTGTATTTGATAACTTCTCCCAAATTAGACTTTCCATTTTATTGTTGTTTCAACATCATCTACTCAGTTCAGTTGGTTTTGGTCTGTTATGCAAGTTGCCAATAATGATTTCTTCTTGTGGCAGAGTTGGTTGAGTCTGAGTCACATTAAGAGTTTATTGAAATACATAATCCAATATCTCTTTGAAATAATCTGAGCAGTGCAGCTTGTTGTTTTGAGCATTGCAGTTTGTTGTTTTGTAATTCTTGTTGCCATAGTAAATTGAACAAGGATTTAAAACAGAAAAACAATTTGACATTAATGTTGAAGAAAGTTTGGATCTTCAAGAAAAGAATATCTACTGGGCTTGATTAACTCTCTTGTTTAACTCCTTTATGAGATGTGACTAATTTTGCATGAAGTTTCTATTGTTCTTTGAATCAAAATCTTCAAATGCGTTACGATTTTTTCATGAAAAGTGTTATTATATTTTCTGCCTTCAAACAGTTGAATTGAACCATAAGAACTCTATGCTCCAGTATTGATGTGTTTTGGTTTTTTTTGTTGATCACTAGGATTGAAAATGAAAGCCAGCCAGCAAATGAGAAGGCCATCCGTGAAATCCGCAAAGTTCCAAGCCTTAGTGGACCTCTACTGCTTCCAAACCGTGCTTCAGCTAATAGTTTATCAGCTCCAATAAAACCATCAGGAGGTTCAAAGAATATCATTTCTTAGCCCCCTTTTTGTCTTTCTTTTCCTTCCTTCTTTTGATTTTAGTATTTTTATCAATTAAAGAAAGAGAGAACTATATCAATGCATAACATGTGTTGATGGACATAGAAGCCTCTACCATTAATTGGTATCTTTTAATAGGATTCAGAGATTGTTTGGACGACAAATCAAAGGCTAATCTGGTGCAAATTAGAGGGCGATTCTCAGTGACATCTGAGAATTTAGATCTTGCAAAGGTAAGGGCTCAATTTTCATGTTTTCTTGATTTTCTATGCAGCCTCTACTAACTGAAGAACTTGTTTAGGATATCCCATTAAGTACTGTTCCACGTCGATCTTCTCAGGTAGGTGGTCAATTTCTTTGAAATATTTCTTATGCATTTGTGTATCTGGTTTAAATTTCCTTCTGATGTAATCTCTTTGTTATTCTCAGGGGTCACCACTGAGAAAGTCTGCTAGTGTTGGTGATTGGATATGTGAATCAAAACCAATGGTTTGTGTTCTAACCATTTCTTTTTGGGCATATCCTATTGTCTGAATTGTCTTTAGATTCGGTTGTGGGGACAAAATGTTGTTATGACCTTTGATATATTATGATAACGAGACATGACACTTGTTTGCCAAAAAAGTAATGTCATCTCATTTGTTTTATTTGGTTTAGCCCACCAATCAGTCAACAAACGAATTCAGAAATATCAACATACCTGCATCAGTCCTTGTGCCTCATCTTCAGAATCTTTTCCAGCAGAACTCAGTGCAACAGGTAAAATGATGAATTTGTGTGGTTGATGCAATACTTCTCGGCTATATTATTGTTGTAGATTGTATAATTGACTTGAAAATTGTTGCAACTGAAAGCTGGACACTTCTTTCTCTCCAAACTTCTTGTTTGATGCAGGACCTTATCTTAAATCTGTTAAACAGTTTGCAAGTGGTCGAGGGTATAGATGGTGAGTACAAGAATTCTTATTATATAATATGATACATCATGTATAGATTGTAGATCAGCTATTGAATATATTGTGGTGCTTCATGTATAGCAGCTGCTCAAAATGGGAAGTTGCTAGTATCGTCTCCCAATGCGGAGAACAATGGAACTGTAAGCACTCTTTCCATCATAACTTTCCCGCTTATCCAGTTTTCAATTGCTTGCTGTTCCCTGAGCAATTTCTTTCCTGTTCTCATCTGTTTTGTGCATTATAAGGATGATAGGTTTCTTTTGTGAAAGTGGTAGAATATAGTGTTTAGTTAAGTGCAATATGGCTGTTTAAGAATGGTAGAATATTATTGGATCTATTCTAGAACTTCATTTAACGGTTTAAAAATTTGAGGTGGCTGCTATGCACGATATCAAATTATTTACGACTCAGAGACCTGTTTGTTCAAGCTGCACTACCCTCATTTATGAGGGGTTTGTGATTTGTCAGCAATTTTGCAAGGATGTGTTTGAATAATATTTTTCTCACACAAAAGTTTAAGCCTTTGGTCATGAAATTCCAGGATGCGAGCTTGTATAAACAGATTTCAATTCTCTGTGATTGCTTCATGGGACTCAAACCCTTTTGTTGATTTGCTCCCTTCATTATTTTTCTTTGGAATTTTCTTGTCTAGTCATGTTTATCAATTTGACTCTTGAAAAGATATATTGAAGAAGTGTGGCTAAAAGCCCAGTCCAGGATGCAATTGAAGTTTCTCTATGACTCTCATATGTTCTCATTTGACAGGTTGAAGTAGCAGGTTTTGAAAGGGAGCGATTACTGCTAGTCAAGATCTCCGAGCTTCAGGCTAGGTTGAGCACTTTGTTGCTCATTCTTTTGTTTCTGTGTCCCAAAACCATTCTCTGAATGTTACTTGTTTATACATGTTCATTTTGCAGGATGAGCAATGTGATTGAAGAACTGAATACTGAAAGACTAAAATATGCACAAGTGAGTTAATAAAGATGGTAATTGTTTATTTTTCCGCCTTTTATGCACTGCTTCCACAATAATAACACGACGCATTGGTAAAGTCAATACCTTGTGTGTCCTGACCTAGTACCCCTTGTAGGAACTCCCACAGATTTTTTTGGATTTGAAAACATGAGAGTCCATGTCTCAGATATTTTTTTTTACCGATCACTAAATTAATCTTGTGATATTGGTTTCTTTGTAACAGTTACAGCAACATTTGAAATCTGTGTCTGGGCAAGAAAATGGGGATGGGATGGAACTTGATGCCTGAACTGGAACTTTTCCATCATTGTAAAGTGAGTACGCCTTGTAAATTGGGGCAAAGAGCTGTACATCATGAAAAAGTATTCATTATTCTTTTTATCTTGGCTGGATGGGAAGCTTCCTCATAAAGTAGCTAGAAAATCTCCCATGCCTTGAAGCTACTGGATGTTGCAGTTTAGGGTGGCGTTCAACTGGGATCTGAATTGATAGAGTTTATATGTGGTTCGGGGATGGCCTGTCATCCCATTTTACTAGTTCTCACGAGAATCAGATCCTCGATTTGCTTGTATTTTGTTAAGTAGTATTACATGAGAAAACAGAAAAAACATGGAGTGTTTGGTCATACATGTTGGTGGCCTCATGTTCTTGTAATCTTCTTTTTTTGTTCATGTAGACGAGTGACATTGTAAATTTAAGTTAGAAACAAAGGATAGTGTCCCTCTCGCGAAGTTGGTCATAATGCATTTGATGTTGATAATAAATTTCCTGGCACAAGTGTTGTCTTGATCTGTGTCGTATGGACCGCTATATTTGACACAGTTCTGCACACTTAAAATACTACTCCATATTGTATTCGTCTAGACCTAAATGCATTCGAGCACACTTTGCGACGACCATGGACTGATAAACAATTCTTAATTAAGTCGAAAACTCGAAATTGTGTTTACTCTTTACCTTAAGCCCATTCTTCTCCATTATTCATCTCTTTCTCCTTCCTAAGCTAAAATATTATTCCCAATCAAAGGTTAAGACTTAAAAAAGTAGAGGATTGGATTCTCTTAGTATGCGCTCTTTTTTAGTCTTTTAGTTGTTTTCCAAAACTAGATAGGCGGAGTAAAAGATTATAGCCTTTTTTTCTTTGGACTTCTCCAAGTTTCATCTAAAGGTCTTCTTTCTTTAATATTTAGTACCACTTCCATTTGTGTTCTTGTATCTTTATGGTACTTCCTCGATTTGCTTGATGATACCATAAAAAAGTTCACACACAGTAGAGTATATCATTTCAAATCTATAATAACGATCATTATAATAAAGAGAATTATATCATTTAAGACATTAAACTTCTGGTTCTTCTTCTTCAATATTAGCCTCGCTCACAGATAGTAGTGTCATATGTTTTATCTTGTCTCTCTCATTATGAATATTGTTGTATGGTAAAATTTTCATCTGTCACACTTGGTAAGGATTCTTGGTATCTAGATTTGATGACATTTGATATCCACTCTATTACCAACTTGAGATTTGATCATTTCTTTCAACATTAACTTTATTTATTCTCTTAGTGGTTAACTCCAAAGATGATGTAAATTCTTGTCCCTCTTACTCATAATATTTGGGTGAATTTGGCTCTTAGGTTGCTTGATATTCCCATAGGAAATTTAAATGATTTTACTATCCTTGCTCATATATGTTGTATGGATTATTTTGAAATTGTTGGTTGTTCTCCTAGAATTCAATTTGTTCAACTAGCTCAAAGAAGGAATTCCTAACCTAACATTCATTGCTGCGATGATTTATCCTACACCAATAGTATAATGCTTGTATAAGTGCCATTGGTATACTTAAGCTATCAATTTTCCTTATCAATGCTCTACTTGACATGCCAAATTTGCATCTACATTGGGTAAATCTGGTTGTTTTTTTGCATTTGCATTGCTTGATTGCCACTATTAATTTTTGATTAACATCTCCTTGATTAGCTCTATGGCAACTTCTAAAGTTTTCCTATTTAATGCTTCCCTAGGTGCTACATCAATCATCTGCTTCATTATATGGTCAAACCAATGTAGAAAATCTGGACTTATAACCATGTAAGGAGCCTATATTGTGGAAACCTCCATACTAGATCCTTGTATATCTCCCATTAATTGTAAAGTGTCTCATTATCATAATAATCATATGAAGATGTTGATTCTTAGTTTTGTTGTCTTTTTCTAGTAAGAAGTACCTTTGAAAAGAATTTCTCCACTAATTCATCCTAATTAATGATTGAAGTTGTTGGTAAAGACCTCAATCACTATTTTGCTCATACCATTATGAGATTGAAAACAAGCTCAACCTTATGGCATTTTCAGTTAATCTGCTAACCTTGAATCCATCATATTCAGGGTTGAGTCCTCAAGCCATTTAGAAATATAAGGGGATTGAATTGTGTTAGTTGTTTAAATGATATTGGTAGATTGAGTTAATAAGTTGTATTCTCCCTGCTCTTGAAAGGTGTTTGGAGCTCCAAGCTGAAATTCTAGTTTGTATTTTATCAAACAATTCAACGTAATCCTTTTCTTTCAATTTGTATGGAATGATAGGAATTCCTAAGTATTTCATTAGAAATTCTTGTGACTGAAAACCAATCAAGGTTGAAATTAGTTGTTGAAGATCTACGACACTCTTGGATGGAAATATATTGCTTTTATAACAATTTGCTTGTAGTCTGAGACTCTTTGGAACATCTTTAGAGCTTTAATCAAAGTGGAAATATAGATAGCGTCATTTTTTGAGAGTATAATCAAATCATTTGCAAAACAAAGATTGGTTAGTTTAAATTTCCCACACTTTGAGTGATATTTGAATTCCTTTGTCCTTGACACTACATTCTCAATGATCTTATGGATAGTTTGCATAGATGTCTGGAGATAAAAGGATCTCCTTGTCTGATCTCTTTGCTACTTTGAGAAAATCTAGGAGGTTGTCCACTCACCAAGATGCTATATGAAGAAATCATCAAACATTGTCAATCAACCGTATGAAAATACCTGGAAATTTTATAGACTCTAAAATATTTGTGATAAAGCTCTAATCAACAGTGTCATATGCTTTCTTGAGGTCAATTTTGATATAACAATTGGGTTTGTTTTTCCTCTTTGAGTAATTATTAATAAGTTTTTGAAGTATCAGAATATTATCACCAATAATTGCATTAGTTATATATGCACATTGAGTTACATATGCACATTGAGTGTGGGTAATGTGATTATAAAGAATTCCTTTAAGCCTTTAAGCTATACTGTAGCGCCCCCTCACCGTAGGGTACACACCGGGACGCCCGTGGGTCGTTCCGACGCATATCCCACAGTTCGGAAAT
>JANZLD010000237.1:51382245-51392546 GCA_026413575.1 Erythroxylum carthagenense
ATCAATTAAGGCAAAATAAAAATAATTTAACGAATAAATCCATAAATCAATAAATAATTAATTCAAATAAAATAAAAAAAATTTCGGGGCCCAACACTCCTGATTTAAACTTCTCTAATTTTTAATGAATTTTTTAAATTCTCAGAAAAAGCCTTTACTAGTACTATATACTTATTCTTTTTCCTTTTTTTTCTTCTCTTTTTTTCTATACTTTTTTAATTCTTTATTTTATTTTATTTTTCTACTTTTTTTCAACATTCCAAATAGTACCACAATTCAAAAAATATTGGACCTTTCAGTCTTAAATAAGTATAATGTAAATAACTTTCAGAGTTTAAAATGCTTAAAAAGTCTTTGAGGAAAAGTAAGAATAACGTTTAATATGTGGGATTAATCAATGAAAAAGGAGTTTCATGCAGATGGGTCTTGATTTATATATTTATATCAATATTAAGTTATCCACAAGTGCATGGCATAGCTGTAGCTAGCATATACAAATACGGTTCGATCCCACAAAGACTGTAAATATTCGTAATTATCCTTTTTCTATTATCTAGCCTAAGAATTAGAATTTGAATTTTAATCAAAAATAAAACTAACAAATAAGTTAAACTAAGATTAAACAGCTTTGAACTTAGGATAAGTAAAATACCAAGAAAATCAATATCAAATAGTAGCGTCTAGGTTATGAATCCCTATAAGAATCTTTAGATATTATTAACCTTTTATTATACAATCATATTATTGATTATTGGATCAAGAAAATTCCTATATTATGTTAATAACTCTCTTAAGACTATTAAAAACTAATCCATTAGTTGATTAACATAAATCTTTCTAGTTAAAACCCCTAAAATTACATTATTGATTTATGAATTCTACTATTAAGTTTGACCCTAATTCAGAGGATTTATATTGACCTATCTCTAGTTTTGCATGAAAATCCTTTCAATTATGATAAATCTATTCATGCAAGAGGACTTATTAATCTCAATCATATGAAATCAAATCATGCACTATTTCTTAGGATATATTAGAATAAGAGTAAAACATATAATTGAATTACAATCATCAATCAATTTATTTGTATTAAATAAAAGATTAAACCAAATTTATCCCAAATAAATTGCAATCAAATTATTTGTATTGAAACTAATCACGTTTAGTTACTAATCATAAAGAACAAAATCAAAGATAAATAAGAAGAAAAACTAATAGAAAATAAAAGAATCATAATTCTAATTCTCCTTTTTTCTTATATTGAATCTTCTTACAGGTTTGATGTTTGATGATGTAATCTACTGAATCTCTTAATTCATTATTTGTGTTTTCCTCTTCCCTTAATCAAAACCATTGCCTCTCTAGGTGTCTTACGTCTCAAATCTGCTGCAAAAGTTAGCTCTCTCCAAATTGCCTATGCTCATATCTTTTTATAGTAAAATTTAAGGTTTATAGGATATACACAACCATGTGAGAGATCATGTGATAGATGTATATTGACTAAATTTTTACACCCCATATTTGATGTATTTTACTTGATATTTTATACTTTTGTTGTGTATTTGGTACTTAATTCACTCCAAGTGTGTATATAGAGTATAAGTGCCTTTACGGACCTAAAGGAGAAGAATTTGGATGAAAACACGATACAAAACAAAAATTCGAAGCACAGAAGCAATGGACGACTATGCAATAGGTTGAGCACTTCTCTCGAGTAGTGCAGTTTTTGGATGAAAACACGATATAAAACAAAAATTCAAAGCACAGAAGTAATGGACAACTATGCAATAGGTTGAGCACTTCTCTCGAGTAGTGCAGTTTCACAATTTCTTAGCATTTTGGTTATGCACAATCTAATGCATGGTCGTGCATCCCTTAGAACCTTAAATTTGTCATAAAAAATTATTTTTGGGGGCATATGATTAGAGCAGAATTTAGGAGGTAATTCCAGACATGGAGATCATTCTCAAGGGATGATTTTGATCCAAAAAATGGAAAAACATGAGGAACTCATGGAAGATCTATTAGAATACAAAACCAATGCTCTACATCGCAATAATATTCAATAAAAGACAACCAAGGAGATTTAAAATTATGAACCCATTGTTTTCAATTTGTTGTTCTTTCTATTTATGTTTGATTTTGTGTTCGATAATGTGTAACTAAACATCTTATTAGTATTTAGGTTAGATGAAACCTATGTTAATAATTTGATATGATTTGATTCTTTTATTAATGCAATTTGTTTGATTGATATACTGTGATATGATTATATGTTTTATAGATATTCCAATAGACTTGAGAATATTAGATCATAATCTAATTTCATACATAGAAATTGAGAAATTCTATTGATGAATATATCTCCCGTAATTAGAAGGAGTTGATTGTAACCCTAGAGATAGGATGACATAAATCTTTTGGATTAGAGTTAAACTTAATAGAGGGATTTACAAATCGATAAAAAAATCCTATAAATTTTAACCAGAGTAATTCAGTTGAAAATCTTAGGATTAGTTGTTAATAGACTCAAGATTATCTATTAGCATACCATAAGAGTCTCCACGATCTAATAAATTAACAAAACATTTACATGATAAAAGGCTAATTTGTAAAGGTTTTAAAGGTATTCGAAACCTAGATACTAATTTTTGGAAAGAAGTTGAGCATTTGAATGCCTTTATACATAACAAATGTTTTAAATATGTAAGATTTTTGTTTAATTGAGATGTGTTTTGAAAAAATTTTCAAAATAACATTTAGTTTGAAAGTGGGAGCAATGTTTTAAAAATCAGACCAGATATCAACCTAATCAAAGGAAAGGTTTAAGGTTTAAAGGTTCAACCAATGTTAAACCGGTATAAAATCGATAAACAAGAAGTAAGGATTCTAATAATAAGTAAAAATAAAATATTTTATTAAAATAAAAAGAATATATTAGTGCCTATTATTGTATAATGAACTAATCATAAATCAAATATATAATTCAAACTAAATCTAAATCTACAATAAAATTTAGAATAATAATAATAATAATATTTATATTTATAAAGGAGGATGTGCCTCATTATTGTAAAAAAAACTTTTATTTATTATATCTTTTATTTTTAAAAGAGTTTGAAATAATAAATACATTATTTTCATTAATTAACACAATTGATAGAGCTAATTTAGGAAATCAAAATAATAATTGAAAGCATTTGGAAGAATGATCACTTGCATAACCACTAAACACAAAGAGATACTATACTTTACATGTTTATGCCTATGATGTTATAATTTTGTAATTATCAAATTGTTGTAATGTGAGATAAGATAAGAATAAAAATAAGGAATAAGTTGACCAGATCCAAGTTAATTAATAGGTCATAACTCACAAGTCACAACAATAATTCAATATCTGAATCTTCAAGGAATAGGTCGTCTAACTTAATATATCTCACAAGAACAATTAACAAAATAATAATTAATTAATCATATGTTGGGTAACGGTTGGGTGGATCTTTAGGTTAGGTAACTAGGTATTTACTTATTGGGTGGGTCTTACAAGTTTTCAAACGAGTTGTTGTAATCTTTATATTGCAGTTTTTAAATCCTTGATATTACATACAATGCAACATAGTGGATACCAGGTAGACTTTAGCACTTATGAATTACGAAGAGACGCTTACCAATGTCTTGATACATAACATAATACTCACCAGGCTACGTACTCTTACGAGTTGGTTGAGGGAATCGAAGTTACTGGTGTGAGTGTAAATCTACCAGAAGGAACATGCACAATAAGGATGCTTATGTTTGTGTAAGAATATGGTTAAAATCATCAAACATATACGTAATAGTTGGTTCCACTATGTATTATGCAACGTAGAGGATATTGGGTAGACTTTAGCACTGACAAATATGAAGAGACTCTTACCAATGTGTTGGCACATAACGTAATACTCATTAGGCAACATACTGTTACGAGTTGCCTGAGAGGGAATTGAAGTTACTAGTGTGAGAGCACATCTACCAGAAGGAACACGCATAATAAGTATGCTTGTGTTTATGTAAGAATATGGTTAAAATCATCGAACATATACAGAGCAGTTGGTTGAGAAATCCTACAAACAAATAAAACAAGCTAACACAACAACACAAACATGTAAAAACACCCATTTACAATAGCTAGTTCTAGTTTACAACCAAAAGCATTAAAAAGGCCTTTATAAAAAACACCAAATTAAGTAAACAAAGTTAAAAAAGGACAACGTGCTTATACAAAAAGATACAAAATTAGTAGATGCAGATCTTGAACCTGAGACATTACAAAACAATGATATAATGACGAAACAAAAAAACAAGATAATTACAATCTTTAAAGATAAGAAAACATACCCAATAATTCAAGTGGCTAAAAAAGCAAGAGAAAGACTACAACTAGATTTCTCCTTGTAGTTAGTGATAATATGTGTTATTTCTGCAATTTCCCAACGGCAATCACTAACCAAACCCAAGGATAGCGAAACCCCATCACTAAATGTCACGACTTGGTACCACATCGGGCCCATGACAACCACTGCATACTCGAGCTAAGGACACTCGCAGTATCCATAATCTGACTATGCAAGGCTAACCGAGTTTCTTTTTTTTTCTTTTTTTTGAAAAATTTGGACAGCACAACGGTTGTATTTTAAAAATCCTAAAACCTACAAACGATTTCAAACACACTTCTATATGCACATCCAACCACAACTTCAGGACTCTCTAGTCCACTCAAGGCAGTCTCAACTCCAAGCAATCTCAACAACGGTATCAATAGTTCATACATAAAATCTTTTACAAAACACAAGGCAATCAAAAGTTAACTCACAAAATCATAAAACATATCTACATAAACATAGTTCATGAGCCATTAGACAATAAAAGTACAAAATAAGAGACTACCCACGTGCGAAAACACCCCGAAAATATCAAAAAGCCTTATGAATCTCACAGAGCTTCGAGCTAACTAAATTAACCTGCATGGTTGGAAAGCGGAGGGGGTGAGCACACTAGGTACTCAGTGAGCGGGAAAAACAGATAACACAGATAGAATTTGATCATACTAAGATGATGCAAATAACCTATGAAGGGAATATACATGACATAAAAGCACATAAGCCTAGCCTATGCCTCATCATATACCGGTTAGGAACTACATAGGCCCAGCTTATTAATCACCCATTCGGTGGATATAGGTTCCAGTTCCAGTATACAAATGCATAAAAATATCAGATGTATAAATCAAAATCTCATTAGAAAAAAAATATCAAACTAAGCCAAAACAATAATGTGTGATACCACTAGTCAGCCAAACTAATGTGCACACTCACCGATTATCAGTGTTGGCTCAATTTTTATCTGTGGTGAGTCCGGAATACAGTCAAAAAGAGCATCATGGCCCTAGGTGATGACCTCGTCGGTGTCTAGACCCTAGGAGTGGAATCACCAGCGAGTCCCTTAGAAAAGTGTCGATATGGTGACTCGACTTTCATGTACCATCGTCAAGGGTACGGGGGTCGCTTAATTAATTATGCCCAGCACACGATTGGCCAATTGTTTCCTCACCAATCACAAAATCATATGCAACATTTAAGTATCAAAAATCAAGTAAGATATCTATCTTTATTTATCGGTCCAACCAATAAAATGAAACTTTGTTATGGCTCTAAGCCAAAAGAGAAAACATACAGGTAGCATATATGACTTATTTATGTATAAGTAAGTTTGAAAACATTATTTCATGCCATAAAAAGTCATCTTTTACACTCTAAGTGCACAATTGTTCAAAAACATTATTTCAGAAAATAAAACATTATTCTTTTACACTTTGAGTGTAGGTTTGTTGAAAACAATGTCATTTTTCAAAATACGAAATAAAAATATCAGTTGCACTCCAATAGCAAAGAGTCATTCAAAGTAATATTGTTTATTAAATACACAAATATACTAGCATCTAATGGAGATTTAATTCTACTAGGCATTACCTAGGTCCAAAATTCACATACAAGTCCTCATACATGTCTTAGAGTGATCTAATCCCATATGAGAAATATAGTTCCCCAACTCACCTCAAAAGAAGGTATACACTCTCTGAGCTTCAACAATCATGGGTACGGGTTCCTTAATTCATTGCTCCTGAGCCTTTATACATAAAAAGGGTATACAATGAAATTACTACCTAAACATAAATTTCTTATTTATATACCCTCAAATAGGTGTATAAAACACAATATCACACCCTATAAACTATAGAATTTGAACATTAAACTTCTCACAGGTTTACTTCCATACTAGTCACATTAACTTTTCTTTTGTATTTCTAAGGCATTTTAATGCCTTTAATCTTATACTTTCTCATTTTCAAACATAATTAAGCACATATTTATCCAAGTATATTAAGCCATTATTCATCAATCTAGGCAACATTTCAATTTCACTCTAAGTAAACATAAAAGTGTTTTCCAATACATACCATTATAAAGCCTTAAATCCTAAATCAAGTTCACTTAGGCATTTTATTAAACACCTAATGTGCATGATTTTCAAGTCACATTTCTAAGACTTTATCATAATAATTCTTACTCCTATCATGTAGTCCAGCCTAGCTGGCACAACAGTTTGGGTATAGGCTTTGATACCACTTCTAATAGCCCAGATCACTTGCTTACAGATATTGTCTACTTTAGGCCTTGGCCCAGCCAAGCCCTCACGGTTTTGATTTTCCCGAGGCCTTCCTAGGAGGTCACCCATCCTAGTACTACTCTCGCCTAAGTACATTTAACCTCGGAGTTCTAATGAGATCTGGTGTATTAGGCCATGAAAAACGCGTCTATAATGGAGAGGTATCTGTACAGATACCTCTCCATTATAGACATGTTTTCCATGGCCTAATATGTTATGCCTTGAATTTTTTGATTATTTATTAAGCATTATTTGAATAAATTTTGTGGTCTTGCAAGATAAGCTATTTTATTTGGAGTTTAATTATTATGCCAAAGCTAGAATTAAATTAGTGTATGATATAGGTAAATGTTTTAATCTTTTAGGGTTAATGATCAAAGATAGATTATGATGTATTTGTGAATGATTTTGGGGTTGAAATGGAGTTGAAAATGAAGTAGGAGAGATAGTTTAGGTTTAAGATGGATTATATGTGAAAGGTGGGAAGAAAATCTGGAAAAATGAAGTGTTCTGCGTATGTTTCTGTCAAAGTTCATAGCGGCCAAATCTCCTTGGTTCGATGCGACTAACTTGATGGATAAAGTTCGATGTGGCGAACTTTTCAGCACCGAACATGCTTTGGTATTTTAAGCATAACTTTTTGTGTAGTAGTTATCCAAATTGAGTGATTTTTAATTTGGAGTAAACTAGAGACATAACGCTACAAGTTGTGTGAAGAAATGAAGTTGAAATCCAGTCTCTAAAGATATCAATATTTGGAAGGAAATTGAGCATAGAATATTGCTTCAGTATAAGGACAGTCCCAACATGTTTGGAGTATAACTTTTGGATTTCTGAACCAAATTGAATAATTTTAGTGTCGTTAGAAACTTGAGATAATGGGGGACATTTTTCTAGAAGAAAGTATTATCAAATTTCTTCTTTTACCTGATCATAAAGATCATGGGAAATGGACCTGAAAGTATGGATTTTGAAGGGTTATAGTTCAATTTTAGCATTTTTGATTATTGAAGCCTTATGAATTTCCTTTAAATGTTGTTTAAATGAGAACTTGGTTTGTTATAGGAAACAAAGCAAGCCCTATCCGAGAACAAGAGGAAAGACAACATTGAACTTGGATTGTCAAGCGAAATTAGGTGAGTAATATGTTTATAGTTGTTATGTAGTATGGACAAATTGTCTTGCTTGCTTGTATGATGTGTGTTAAATTGCTTGTTTTGAATTATGGCAATTGTTAAAAATGCATTGTGATTGTGATCATGTTATGTCATGGCATTTTGTATAAATAAAAAGAGGAAAAAGCATGATGAGCATGAAAAGTACGAATGTGTGTGAAATGAGTTAAGCATTGAAATTTGATTGTGTTTGGGCAAAAGAGGAACGTTTCATTAGTCACGTGCACGTCGACATATAGTCTTCTTCTGGTTGCCCGCTTGAGGCCACGAGATCCTGATAAATCGGACTTGTTTTGTTCACGATATAAACTTCAATTTATCCGTTTTGTTCTACGGAACTCTCGAGCCATTTGTTGTGCATTCATCATTGATTTGTTAAGCATGATACATTATTAAGTGTTAGGTTGTGATGAATAAATTACATAACATGTTCTTTGTGATGACATCTTGGTAACTATAAGTTGTGACTTAAATTGTGGAGTATTGAATTGTTACATATATATGTATATATGCTTGAATATGTGGCTCGTTGCCAATGGCTATAAATGTATAAGCCACTGAACTTCGTTGCTCACCCCATTACCTTCCACTCCTCAGGTGTAAAACGAAAAGATTGTTGATCCTTGCAAAGCATCAGAAACTCTAAGAAAGTTAGAGACTTTTGTACTAAGTTAGTGATTTTGATTAGCTTTATAAGCATAACAACATTGAGCATTCTTATGTATTTTGTTTTAAGTTTTGATGTGTATGATGATATGTATTTGCTCAAACTCTTTGAATTAGTAAGGAAAAGAAGAATTGAAATTCCATTTGTGTACGATTAAGTTTGTCTGGTGGATGAGTTAGATGGTTAGATTTGAATGTATGTGTTTGTTTAAAATGTTTGTGGATTTCGGTTTCTAAGGGTTTTGCCGCGGCGAAGCCAAGAGTCCTCACGACGAATCTTTCTAAAGGCGTCTTCGCCGCGGCGAAATTTTTCCCGAAAGGTCCATGGAGATAACTCCATAGGTTCGTCGTAGCGAACCTATAGCTCACCGCGGTGAACTCTCCTTTGCTGCTACACTGAGATTTCTTTTTATAAATGTAATACTTTCTACTTTTCTTTAACACTACCCTTTCGCCACTGTCCTAAATGGTCTTCTTGAAATTCGTCTCTAGACCTAGGTCAAATATCTTTTGGTATCCGAATCGATTGTTGGACTCCAAAAATGGGATCCAACATAATACACCGAATCCCATCAGAACTCCAAGGTTAAATGCTCTTGGGCGAGAGTAGTACTACGATAGGTGACCTCCTGGGAAGGCCTCGAGAAAAGCAAAACCGTGAGGGCTTGGCTGGGCTAAGGCCCAAAGCGGACAATATCTGTGAATAGATGATCTGGGCTGTTACACTAAAACTGCAAAGGTAATACTTTATGTACACATTAACTAAAGGTTACAAAAGCTAACATTAGAGAAAAATCTTTTGGGATGAATAAGGACAGGAATTGAAGAATTCAAGAAGATAATCAAACATGTCCCGAATTGTTCTCTAGCATAATTGCAATTACAAATTCACAACCCTGTAAACTATCTTAAAACAGATTCGCAAATCATAAATCACAACCCAATAACATAATGGAATAAAGATTGAAAGAAAAAAGATGAGTAGGATAAGAAAGAAGATCTGGAAATAGAAATATCTTAATCCTTCCATTAATGATAGTTTGAAAATTTGAGAACAAAAATATCTCTAACCAAATAATCTCTCGTCTTCTATTTGTTATCGAATAGGTTGAACAAAAGTATAAATCTATTGGGTTATTGAAGAAGAAGAGAAAGTACAAATCTATAGGGTTATTTAAGAAGAAGAGTTTGATTGAAGATAGAAACATTTCCAAAATTGAACAAAACTATATGTCGGTGAAAAGATAAAGGTTGTTAGAATAAAAGTTGAAAATAAAAAAAATCGAAGAAAAAGATAGAGAAGATAAAATTACAATTATTTGTCACTTATGATTAAGGAAAAATCTACTAGTTAAATAATAAATTAGTTGATTTTTAGTTGTAACGTTTATAAGTATAAACTGAAAAAAAAAGGATAATTCACTCTTTTTCATATATATTAAACTGCTCTGTACAATTCGGTTTTGAAATCCTTGAAAAATAGGATTGAAATTTGAGATTTCAATAAAAGTTGCACCGAAATTAGGAAATAAACGATGTACGGGAAGCTAAAGGCTCGTTTGGTTCTACTTCTGTTTTTCTGTTATTGTTTTTAGTTTCTGTTTCCTGTTTTTGGTTTCTGTTTTTTTGCTTAAAAAATGAAAACCTGTTTGGTTGAGATTTGTAACATAAAAATTGAAAATAAAAACCTGTTTGGTTGAGATTTTTAATAAACTTATTATTATTATTATTATTATTATTATTATTATTATT
>JANZLD010000237.1:51475117-51489639 GCA_026413575.1 Erythroxylum carthagenense
AGAGGACTTTGGGATCATATTATGGTGTAATTTTATCAGAGGACCCTTGTGGTCATTGTTTTATCAGTTATGTTTTTTTTTTGTAAATGGTTTCCGCATAATATGATGTTAGTGTATGTTTGTTTCAAAAAAAAAGTACACTGTGATTTGAATGAGTGATGTAGCACGCCACTCTCGCAGGGCACGGACTCGGATATCACCATCGATGTCTGGTTCGGGTCTTACGTGAGTGGAGTGTTACACATGATTAGTGTCTAGGTGTGATGAACCCTAGTTTGGGATAACAATATGTTTTAATCTTTTTATTTAGTACAAATATATTAATTCATTATTGTGATTCAATTATGTGATTTACTCTTGTTTTATCCAGAATATTGTGCATGATTTGAGTTCATATGACTTATATTGAGAAATCCTATTGTATGAATATATTTACTATAATTGAAAGGATTTGTATATAAACCTAGAGATATGCAAACATAAATCCTCTAGATTAGGGTCAAACCTAATAGTGGAATTCATAAATCGATAAAGCAATCTTAAGGGTTTTAACTAGAAAGAATTTTGTTAATCAATTGATGGATTAGTTGTTAGTAGATTTAATAGCATAAGATAGAAATTTCCACGGTCTAATAATCAATAATATGATTGTGTGATGAAAGGTTAACAATATCTAAAGATTCGTAGGTGGATTCATCACCTAAACACTAATATTTGGTATTGATTTTCTTCGTATCTTACTAATCCTAAGATCATAGTTATCTAGTATTAATTTAATTTATCTTGTAGTTTATTTTTAATTAAAATCTAAAATCTAATTCATATATAGATAATAGAAAAAGGTACTTACTAGTATTTACAGTCTTTATGAGAATGACTTGTACTTGCCTATGCTAGCTACCGCTACACCGTACGCTTGCAGATAATTCAATATTGACTTTAACCCTATTAAGAAGTCAACCAAGTTTTTAGCATCGTTGTTGAGGATTGTAATAATAAGAAAGCCTATATTATATTAATCTAACCATTATTCTTGTTTTTATTTTATTTTATTTTGTTCCCATTGTATCTTATTATATTCTTGGCTTATTCCTTGAATTATCTTTTGAGATTATCCACTTTGACTTTAAGTTGTGATTTATTGTTACGTTTTTGGATTTAACACCATAGCTACAACTCACAATGGAATGAGGGAGCAATTAGCATTCTCACGTGAGCTATGATGAGTCATTGCAATATGTAACATCAACATATCAATGTTTACTTTTCTGTTAGTTTTTATTTCCATTTTAATTACACTTTTTGGCCTTAGAAAAATTTAGATTTAATTAGTTAACTAATTTCTTGTGAGATCGACATCTCAGATACTACGTTACGACCAATGCGCTTAGGAAATAATTAGGATTTTATAAATTGTAAAACTTGCTCAACATGTTTAATTACCTTAACTTTTATGACATCTTTCATATTTAGGTTTAGTAGCTTTTAGGATTACACTATAGTTTTAAATATGTTGCAATTATCACAATTTGATAGTTTTAGCTAAAAAAGCATACGCTAAGTTCTTTGTTAATATTTTTTGCTCTAAGTCTGTTGATTCCTCAATTAATGGCTACTCTACTCTTCTTTTATCTTTCAATCTCATGAAAGTTCTTCACTGGCATAGGCTCATAAGTCTCTAAGAATGCGATATGTTCTCTATTGAAGGGGCTAAACCTCTTCTCATCTTTTATTTGCATGATATAGTCTCCTAATGGATCTTATTAGGCAATTTTCTATATAGAATGAGATAGTTAAATATCAATAACATCTAAGTAAGGATGAGCATCATCTTTATCAAAGAAATGTTTTATAGCTTTGCTTATCTTGAAAATGACTTTTTCATCCTCTACCCTAAGGATTCATTTTTCATCATGTACGTTTATAATTATCTTCATGGTAGCAATGAAACGTAACACTAAAAATAGAGGAATCTCTATATCACCCGTTATGTCCAAAACCACAAAGTTAATAGAAAATATAAAATTATCAATATTAACCAATACTTCCTCTATAATGCCCATAGGATACTTACTTTTCCTATCTTCTATTTAAATGCTTATCCTAGTAGACTATGGCTTACCTATTCCTAATTCTTTAAACATATCATATAAATTAAATAAATTTTCACTCTTAAATCCACTAGTTTCCTTTTTACTAATCATCTACCATTGCTGCAGAGGATAGTGAAACTCCCTCGATCTTTAATCTTTTTAGGAAATTTGTTTTGAAGGATGACATGACATTCCTCATTTAAAGTAACTATTAAAAACTCATCAAGTTTCTTCTTATTCAAAAGTAGATCCTTTAGGAACTTGGCTTATCTTATCATCTGCAACAAAGCTTCAATAAAGGGATGATAACATGTAATTGTTTAAATAATTTTAAAAACTTACTAAACTAATCTTCCTTTCAATCTTTTTTAAGCCTTCTTAGTCGTAGAAGCTTTGTATTCCTAGATAGCTTTCTTCTTTAGCTCATCTTCCTTCTTGTTCTCCTTATCCTTAACATTATTTTCTTTCACAATAACCTTATCATTCATATCCTCTCTACTTCTTCTATTACCAACTCCTTTCTACTGTTTAATGTTACTACTTGTGCTTGCTTTCTTAAATTTGGCTTAGTGTTATTAGGTAGGGTACCTTGCTACCTTTTAAAGACAAACTTAAAAAGCTATCCAGTCTGCACTTCTAAGGTATTGATGGAGGCATCTTGATTTTGTAAGCACATCTCGGATGTAGTAATAAACTTAGCTCTAAGATCCTTATGATTATGCTTCTTTTACTGTTTTTATTATTGTTGAAATTTAGGTGAAGGATTTTGTCCTACTGTAATTAGTTATCCTATAGGAAGTTTAGATAGTTTCTTTATCCCAAATTATAGGTATTGTTATAAGAATTGTTATGAGATCAACTCCCAAGAAAATTAATTTATTTCTAATTAATTTCCCACCAAAATTTTTGTTAACTTAGGACTTGCATCAACTAAGATATTGCGCTCATTTGACTTCCATCTCTCCCAAATGTCATATAACATCTCACCTTTTAGCTATTGAAGGAGAAGATGCTATTTATAAGCTTTATCATTCGTCTTGAAGGAAAATAACTAGCTAAAATTTTTTTAGACAAACCATTCTATATGGTGACAAATCCTAGAGGTAGTAACTTTAACCATGATTTAGCTTAGTACCTTAATGTAAAAGGGAACAATTTCAATCGAATGTTATCTTTTGAAACTTTGTTAAGCTTGAATATGTCACAAAATTTCTTGAAATTTGTAATGTTCACTTCAACTAATAAACCATATAGATCATATTAGATTTAATCTTGAAGTTTTGTTGCCTTAAATCTTGGTCTAATAATGTTAGACTTAGTCTTAGTTAGTGACATTCTAGCATAATTCCTTGTTGTCATTCCCTTTTTGACTTGCCATTGTGTCTGGTTATTGCATTCGAACTCTTATTTTTCTT
Organism: Erythroxylum carthagenense; assembly: GCA_026413575.1. Lineage (NCBI taxonomy): Eukaryota > Viridiplantae > Streptophyta > Magnoliopsida > Malpighiales > Erythroxylaceae > Erythroxylum > Erythroxylum carthagenense. The sequence goes on from JANZLD010000237.1 coordinate 51,478,626, forward strand.
TATTTCAGATTTTAAAGTAATTTACATTCAATTTTTGGATCTGAACTAAGTGGTACTTTGGGACTACTCATTATCATACACCAAAGTACCTGGACTTGCAATACAGGCACAATCATAAGATTAAAAAAAGAATATTCAAAAATAAAAAATTAATTAGACTGATAAAAATAAGGCTTTAAATGATATAAGGCTTTAAATGCCAAAAACTTTAAATGATATAAATATAATAAAACACGTAACACAATACTAAAAAATCACCAAGGTAAGTATACCTATTGTTTCTTATACTATAATTTAGGTGATCTGAGTGTCAATCTAATAAGGATTTTAGTTAGTAGTGCTAAATTTTTTTCCTACTATATAATCTAACAGAATGTGTAATTGGTTTAAAGAAAATAAACAAAACTAATTTAAATCACTAAATTAAAGCAATTAATAAAATTAAAGAAACCAATACAAAAGTATAATTCATATAAGAATTTCTCTAAAATCTTTTCTATATGTTGAATTTATCTTTGACTCAATGATTAATCCTAACTCTTTATACTTGTAGGAATTTCTAACTTACAATTGTATTCTCTCTCGAGCAATATGACTCCTACGTTTAGTTAATCGATCAAAATCTCTTTCTAATTAAAACAATTTAAGAATGCATTAACTTAATTTGTGAATTTTCTTGATAGATTTCACTCTAACCTAGAAAGATTATGTAGTCCTAATTCTGTTAACCCATTCAACCCTCACCACTTATATCGTGATTTGTTTATATATTAATCTCTTGGTCCTAATGTATGACATTCGAAATTGAATTAAAATGTCACTAAATTTCAATTTGATACAATATAATCATGAACGGTTCTCGAGAAAGCTAAGACCTTTCATTGAATCAAATAATCAATTTAAAATATTAGCTCTTAAGGTTTTATTTCACCTAAATCTATATCTCAGTTAGTTCATACTTGAACAAAAAAAAAAATCCAAATTAAACAAGAAAGAACAAAGATAAACGATAACATTTTCATGTTTCTTGAATCTTGATGTTCTCAGTGATAGATTTCTTACTTTTTTAACCAAGGTTGCTCTTTTGTTAATCCCAAATGTTTTTTAAATATTAAAACATAAGTCATTTTAAGTATACTTAAATAAGAGTCATTTTAAGTATTAAATTTAATGAAAATATTAAAACATAAGTATAATTTTCTAAGCATCATATTAAAAATATTATGTAAGTGTAACACTTACCACAGTTTATTTAAGTAAGAAAAATAATTTTAAAATAATATATTTGATCTTAATCTGCTAGATATACTCATGCAAGATGGTATGGAAGGAAAGTTTATTGTCAAACATCGAAGAATAGTTGTAGTAGTTGACAAGACTTGGATCTAACTCTATAGTCTTGTGAAAGGCCACTAAGAAAAAACATCTCCTACTTTTATTAATCTGTTACTACTCCATTTAAATGGATGAATGTTCATCAAAACAGATAGACAAAACCGGTGATCTGAATCCGGCACTAGGCTCGTAGTTCTCTCACATGATTATAAGCAGTTCATATCACCCAGGCTTCAACAGTTGGCAGAAATTTTCCACCCCTGATATGCTTCTGGTTGTCTCCTTTGCACATGCCCAATTTGGCTTATGATTAGCAGTCACCATACCGGCCCACGTGCCATTATTGGCCCTTGATTGTTTCTGTCCAAGTCCGCTAAAGAATCATATTTCCGTTTCTATCCTCAACCTCTTAGAGGAGGCAATGGATGTCAGAACTTCCCAATTATAAACGAGAGGGGCATTTAAGTGAAACCACTGTTTTTCTCTGCATCTCAGATCTGTACACAGGTACTTAGTCTTGTAAGATTTCGCGAGTCTGCCTCAAGGCAAGTGTCCAGTCCTGCCTCAGACAACTATCAGAAAGAGGAGTTCTTTGTCCAGAACAGGTGAAATGGCCAATCTTGGAAGTCCTAGAATGCTGGTCCTGTATGTTTTTCAGCTTCTTTTGTTGATGCAAATTAAGGTTTCTTGCTATCAATACAAGGTTGGAGATTTGAATGCCTGGGGCATTCCCACCTCAGGCAACCCACAAATCTATACCTACTGGTCCAAATATCACTCCCTCAAGATTGGAGATTCGATCTGTAAGCTGGTCTTCATCTTTCTGCCCCTTTCTTCTTCTTTTTTTTTTCCTTTTTTTTATATTATCTTACTTCTTGTCTCTTAAAACAACACATCACAGTTTTGCTGTGTTCCTAGAACAAGTTTTAGCTGTTTCTCATAAACCCTATCTTTTGATTTCCAGTGTTTCTATACCCACCAAGTCAGGACTCGGTGATTCAAATCACAGAACAAAGCTACAACACCTGCAACCTGAAAGATCCAATTTTGTACATGAACAATGGGAACTCTTTGTTCAATATCACCACAAATGGGGATTTCTACTTCACGAGTGGGGTTCCTGGGCATTGTGAAAAGAAGCAGAAAGTGCAGATATCTGTGGGCACTGGAAATGGCTCATCAGCTTACTCTCCTTCTTATGGTCCAAGTGAATTGCCTGACACAGCACCATCTTACCCTACCGTGTTTGGTTCAATCCCCCTGCCACCTTCTTCTTCACCAGTTATCATATTCTCAGTGATCCTATCAGCTGTCATTGGGACAGCTGTTTCTGGATTCATCAGCGGTATAATGTGAAGGGAATTGTTACCAGCTGAACCGAATGAACAATCATTGATTTGTTTTATTTTACTCGATTCTTTATGGTAACAGTACTCCAGTTTGCTTACTTGAAAAGAGTTATACTTTACCTTATGGGTTTGGTAATTCATGCCGGCGGATCAAACTTTACTGGCTGTGTTGTAAGCTTCCTTGGATAATCACATTCACTATGTTTTTTTTTTCCTCTTTCTGGATAAAAGTGGATATGGAGAATAAGAAAAAAAAAAGAGTAAATATTTAACTAATGGATTATAACTATTTCTCATTAAAACTTCACTCATGTAATGTAGATAGGGCATCTTTTGGAGCTCCTAGAAAGGAAAGTTCCCTGCTTTCTGCTATTCACAGTTCTGTTCTTAGAGGGAAAATAGTTTTTTTATGTCGAGCAAGAAGATACCGTAACAAAATGGCAGACAGCAACATCTAGCCAGCAATAAAATAATTGATAGTTGGAGTTGCCAGCTGGCAGTCAACATCTAGCCGACAGCACTTTGCCTGTCTTCATGTACTTGCTATTTACTTTTTTTGTTTTTCTGGTTCACTTTTAACTCTTAAACAAGTTGCGTCTTTTCCTAGCAGTGGCTTTTCATTATCCTCCTGGGAAAATTTAAGGATCATGCGTAGCACACTTCTACCTTCGTGTAACCCAAATAATTTCGATTAATAACTTCAATAAAGCTTACATCTCGCTTGATCCACGGAGATAACACAAAACAGGTGATACAAAATCATTTATGCTCTCCTATCTATTCCCATTGTTTACAAATACATATCTAACATGTGAAAAACAAAAATGGCCAGAGGGAAAAGGATGCCCTCCTTCTATGTCCAGTGAGTAGTAAGTTGCCCAAATGCATAAAACCCCTATCCATTTGGTCAAGCGGCTCATGTCCATGACAACAGCCATTGACTTAAGAGTTAAGAAGCATAGGCAGTGTCAGGGAGAGCATGGTCTGCAAACTGCGGTGTGGACTTCGATTCTGTTGCCGCAAAAGGATTCTGTTGTGATGCGGAAGGGTCTACTTCCACTGCAGAAGCCCGGGGAGGGGAAGGTGGTTGTACTACTACATCAGGGTAAGCAGCCTTGAATCTTGCTCGTAGGCCTTCGTCAACCAGTCGCACGCCATCCAACTGATTACCAAGTGACATCCACCTGATGGAAAACAGAATTGTGGAATCAAACGAAGACGCTTAACCCAAATGAGATGACGCCTTCTGTAACATGTGCAAAACCTAATTTCCCAATAAACAGGTTCCCTATGATGATTGATAAAGAGTTGAGCAGATTCTAAACAAGGTTCCGCCCCTTATTAAGATAACCTATTCTAACCAACAATTTATAAATGTTAAAATAAGAAATAACGAAAATTTGACACTTCCTTGTAATTTACGTAATTTTAAAAAATTGAATTTTAATAATTTTAATTTTTACAAGAAAAAATTCCTCTTAAACCCCTGTTAAAAAACAACAGTAAATAGACATAACATAAACATCACCATAGATCAATCAAATTATTATTTCAGATTTAACTCATCTTTTAAACTCAACCTGAATTAATTAAACTCAACTCAAACTAATAATTTAAAATAACTAAAATTATTAGGTTAGGATAAGTTTAATTAATTTGAGTCAAATTTAAGAGCCAAATTATCGACAACATTTAATCGGTCCATATGAGATGTTCATGTTACATTTATTTCAGCGAACTTTTGAACATGTCTAAGAAGATTTTTTTAAAAAAATTGGGAACTACAGAGTTATTTTGGAAAATTTTAAGATTAGAAAGATTTTTAAAGTTACTTAAACTACACAAAAACCACTGTCTTTTACCCAAAAAGAAATTACCCTTACAACCTGATTTTAAAGAGTTTTATATTCCTGATCAACCATGTCAAAATAATAAAAATGTGAGTTAAAGGATCTCAAATTTTGAAACATTCAGGACACATACCCTGCATGAGTATTGTGCATGCGCGCAAACAGTTCTAGCTTTCTAGTCCTTGGACTTATTCTCTCCAGCATTGGGTACATCTGCAAAAAATTATGAGAAGTTCTTAGGTGCTATAAACATGACAATAAACATTTCAAAAGAAAACACAAATTTTTAAAAAAATTAATTCTAAGATCTCATAGAATGTTTCACTTCTTTCTTTAGGAGAAATTAAATCTTAAAAATTATTAAATAGCCAAAAACATCTTTAAGTGAAAACCAGTGAAGCATTCAGAAAAGGTTCAAGAAGTAGCACAACTGTTGCAACAAACCTCATCTGGCTTGCGGCTGGTCTCTCGAACCTCAGCGACAATGACATCGGTATCAATGTTTCTGTTTACTTCCGGATTTCCCTTTATACCAACAAGGCAATGCTCTTTGCTATGATTGAGCCAATGCCCTGTTCGGCCCGTTCTAATTATTCTTTGAAGTTGATTAGTTTTCACCCAAATGATCTCCTCAACACGTTTGTAGCCCCAGAGCTCCAGACTGCATACATTTGAAAAGCAGATGAACAAAACCAGCAATAATGATTTCCATTATTGAGTATAGATAGTTTACACAAATTAGTGATTGACAAATGGAAAACAATTACAAACCATTCTCGTCCAAGTTCCATTGCACGTCCAGTAACCCATAGAAAAATCAGGCCATCAGTTTGCAACACTGGGACATTAAGGTTCCGCATTTCATCATCAGCCATTGTCCCATAAGGCAGCTCCATATGAATATCCCAAGGTGGATCTGCCATTATGACCCCAAATTGCCCTAAGATCTCCATTTTAAAGTTACGAATGTCACAATTGATCCACTGTGGTTCACCAAGTTCTACTTCTGAACAGTATTCAGCACGCTGGGGTTTCAAAGGTTTTTGTGGTGGAAGAGTTCCAGCACCCAAAATCATTGATGGCACATCAGGTGTTGGGTCAAGCTCATAGTGAACATACTTGCATGTCTGCAACAAAACAAACATAATCATCCAGTAAAAAGTTGACTAAAAAGTCATAGAAAGTCCCACTAAATTTAAATGTAATGACAAATGAGTAAAATAAAACCCTTTACCTTCATGTGCCGGCAAGTGTCTAGAAAAGAGCAATCCCCTTGACTGACATCCGTATGAGGAGCAATAATTCGCCGAAAATGAACCTGCATATGGTTGAAGCACTGAAAAGTTATTAACGTGTGCATAACAGAAATACTAAACAGTTTCAGTGGAACTAGAAATTCACAATAATTTGCCACCAATGTCCAGCTTATTCAAGTGAACTCTGGAAGATTATGGATGAAAAAAAACCTAAACATCCCCATGTATATGAGTTGTCTTCTCCCAGACAATAACCAGCCACCCTGAGGCCACCAATAACTTTAGGAGAAATATGCTCAGGTGGTGAGAGCAACACAAGCCAAATCAAGAGCATAAGAAATTTGTAGATTATTTCTGCCAATTCATTTCTCATTGCTTATGAACCTTTGTGTAAGAACTACTCCTTTATCTTAAAACTAGTTAATTGATCAATTCAATTTTTTGTATTGTGCCCTCTTATAACTCGTTAGTTCTGCTACACTTGGAAACTTGCCTATTGTGGTAATTGGTTATGAGTAGTTCAATGTGAATTGTGAAAAATGAACATGTGATATACTAAGAAGATTCTTTACCCTCCATTGGTGGGCAAAATATCAAACGAATAATATTTTTCATGTGAATCCTTACAGAATCACCTAGTCAACGACTTCCACGGGTGAAAAAGGTAATCTTATAAGAACTGAACATGTACTCACAGCATATAAGAAAATGGATGTAATGTAATTCTAGCTGACCTTCTCACATGCTATAAATGAACCAGATTGCCGCCGACAGTCCTCTTTTGTTAAAGCTGAGCAGTACTCCTTCAGCTGAGGGCCTCCTTTAGTTTTGAACTGAAAAAAAATATTTAAATAAGTGACACTAATTGTAACAAACACAATATAATAGAAAAATAGTGGATAAATTAAGTTTAGTAAACTGATTATAGTGATGAATCTGATCTCGGCTAGCAGTAAAACAGGCATAATCAGGTAATTTATACTCAATTCGTGTTCAACATAATGGTAAAAGAACAGACTTCAACTAACATGAGAACACATGGATAATGAAAGTAACGTAAATAAATTTGTCAAATACCCTAGCAGCCACCGCGGTTTCTCTTGCAGTAGGCCGATGAATGAGGTCCAGAAGCTCCTCACCAGTCTTCGATTTTTGCATCTCCCTAACAGACTTCTTATTCAGCAGAACCTCCAAATCTTTCAAATCATCTTCCTCAGTCCTAGGCTTTTGCTGCTGCTGTGACTGCATTGGCAATGGCATGTTATTTGGTCCCATCGGCGGCGGCCTCTGCAACATCCCTCTTGGACCCATAATCATCCCTCTTGGACCCAACATTCCACCCCTCGGCGGCGGCCCACTCCACATATCCCCACCGTGTCCACCACCCATCCATATATCACCCACCATTTGCCGCTGCACCATCGGCCCTCCCATTCCAAAAATCCCATTACCATTCACATCAATGCCACCACTGCCACTCTCACTTCTGTTCTGATTCACATCACTAGAATTGGATGATTCCAACTGTTGTTGATACTGTGCACTCTCAGGCAATTCTTTAACCAACCTATTGCGATCAATATTCAATACCATGACTCTAGACTTGCCACTAACCACAAACTCCTCTAGCTCAATTCCACGGTTCTCCTCCGCCATAGACCTTAAAGCCATCTCCACCGCCAGAATGGCTCCGGACTCTCCCCCCACCTCACGCAACGCCGCTTTCTCCGCCGCAGTCACGTTCTGATCATTCTCCACCTTCCTCAACACCGTCGACGAATCTATCGGATCAAAGGGCACTCTTTGCAACAAACACTCCGCCACCATCACCCTCACCGCCGACAACGGACTCCCACTATCATCAAAACCTAACTTGCCATTATCTAATTTCGCGCTTTCAATCTTGGAAATAGAGAGAGTGTCTCGAGGGCTTGACGGGTTCTTCGATTGGCTGGTGAATTCCAAGGGTTTCATGGTGGGGTTGGGGAGAGGAGGCGTAGGAATGAAGGGTTTGCGGTTGAAAGCAGAGACGATGCGAAGAGATAGGTCGAGAGCGGACACAATGTTTGGGAGTACAGATTGAAGTGAGGCAATGAGATCGAGCTGGGCTGAGTGCTGTGCCTCTATGCGGGTCTCAAGCTGAGAACGAAGCCTCTTGATTGTGCCTAGGGTGGTGTCGTCGCCATCGCCGTCGTCGTGGTTCTTCTTCTTGTTGTACCGGCGGAGGCCATGCGATTGGCGCTCCATTGATTCTCCTAATTCTAACGAGATTGTAAATTATGAATCTCAGGCCTCAGCAGCAGCAGTAGTTATATGTATATAATTATAAACAGGGTAAAGTCAAGTGACCATTACCTCATTACTTTTATTATTATTAATCATATGATCGAATATTAGATGCCAAAGAAGTACTTACTTCTTAATTAATGAAAACAACTGCTGTAATATTTAGGCTTGACATTTCTACTTAATTTTTGAACTTTTAAGCTATTATTGTCGTCCAAATTGTTCTATTGAACAAACCCCACCGTTCGCCGAACCAACGCAACTTTATCCTCTTCAATTTTCAATATAGCTCTCTTTTTTGTGGAAATTAAATGAAAAGAATAAAGAGTTAAGGAAACTTGACCCAACTCACTTAGACTAATTACTGTTACTAAGAAATGTTTTGTATGTCAAGTTGTGCTCCCTCGTTTGATAGAGGAGCCAGTTTAGTAGGTATTTATTCTGTTTCTTTTTGTCCTGAAATAGTCACAAGTTCATATTCCTCTAAAATTTGTAATCTTTTGAAGAAAAGCTTGAATTCCATTTGATTATGCTTGGAGCTCTATCTTGTTTGGACTTTTTCGTCCGACATCCGATTAACTTGATTTTTGAAGCGTTGGATTTCTAAAACATCCCTCTATCTGTCCATAGAAAATTGTGGATTTTTTAGATTAAATTGAGGATGATTGATTTAATCAAATTGAGTTGAAAATTTTTTTGAACATGGTTCAGTATTTTGGTGAATTCTTGATGTGTGGAGATCTGATTGAATTGATTCTTGTTGCAAAATAAAATAGAGACATGGGGCTACAAGTTATCTGCAGGCACTGAATTTCAATTTAGCCCCTAAGATTTTCAATTTTTGAATTGAAGTTGAGTTTAGTTTCACTCTTGGACTAGTAAGAGCTGAACGTATTTTGGCAATAATTTTTGTTCTAGTTATCCAAATGAGGTGATTCTTAATTGGAAAATTTTAGAGATGAAATTGACATTGATTGATTAAGTCAAAGTGAGAGGACCGAGCGATTATTTTTCTAATCCGTGTTTTAGCAATAATTGGACCTATGGAGATCTAATTGAGTGATTTTAGTGTCTATGGATTTCTACTACATAGAGAAATTTTTCTATCAAGGAGAGGTTGCCTAGGTTACCCTATATGGACTAACTCATCGATCGGGAGTAGTAGACCCGAAAGTATGATTTTAGAAAAATTACAATAAGCATAAATTGTGAGTTTAAGGATTTTAGTGCAGCTACACCCTAGGCATACTTACGTTGTGATATTGGAATGATTTTTGAGATAAAATTTATAGATTGATACCGGGATAGTCATAAACATGCATCGTACATATATGAGCATCCATGATTATAACTGTGCAAAACTATGAATTTGTGTGCAACGTATTGAATACATGGGTTGTGCAGGCTAAGAGTTCGCAGTCAGGCGTTTCTAGAATTTGGAAGCAAATGCTAATCTGGAGCGTACTGTGAGTAGACCAAGATGGTCTCATTTTTTCCTTTATTCTATTTTGTTTCATTTTGTATAAATTGATTGCTGAATGCGGTGAATAATGGTGGGTTTGAGTTTTGCTGTGATTGTGAATTCCGGACAGAAGGTCCGATGATTGTGTATTAGGAAGTTGGTTATAAAAGCGCTACTTGTATGTGAATTTGCGACCTATGTGCCTATGATGTGACTAATTGGGCTACATGTAATTAATTGTGATACATAAATGTTGATTGTGTCATTCATAGGCTGATCGATTGTGACATATGCATATGTGCATAATAATGTGAGTAATTGTGGCATATGCATTTCATTTATGAATGCTTAACTAGATAATGACAGTTGTGACCGGAGCAGCCACCGAGAGCTAAAAGCTCAACGATTGTATTAGGGCCTCGAGCCCCACATTGATTTAGAGTCTCAGGCTCATCAATTAATTTGCCCATATTGGGACAGTTCAGGCCGTCGGTCACAACACTGAAATAAATTGGAAAGTGTCACATGGGCATTTCATATTCATTTGCTTACATCTATTTAATTGAGTGAAGCGCAACATGCCTTATGCTTATGTGAAATAAATATGTTCTAATGCCAGGCTGCGGTCCGATGACATGGGAAAGTGAGTAAGTGTGACTGATACATTGCATGGCACAAGTGTATGAAATATAATGGCTGTTGGGACCAGAGTCGCCACCGATCAGAGTTTTAAGCTCAACGAGTGGAAATGAGCTTCGAGCTCATAAGTGATTCAAAGCCTCCGACTCAATGTTTAATGAGCCCTGTATCCTCCAAATGGATAAGGGACAGTTATTAATGAGCCCTGCATGGGACAATTTAGGCACTCGATCACAGCTAAATAATAAAAGAAAAGTGAGTCTCATGTGCATTGCACCTGCATAATAGAAATATCGAATATGAATATTGTGAATATGCACTATGAAATAAAGTGAGATGTATGAATAGTGTGTTATGTGACTGGGTGAACCATCTATGATGGTCACTCACTGAGTTCGCAAAACTCACCCAACATTTGCAATTATTTTTCAGGACCCAGAAGAATACTCTGTTAGGCAACGGGCGTATAGCAACCGCTTGTGAATGAGAGAAGAGATCGGGATCAGTTCGCGTCTACATTAGTGTTTGATAACTTCTGTATCAAATTGTATTTTCTGAATTTGTGTATAAATGATTAGGTCATTTTGTAAAGTCAATGGACTGAATTATTTTGTAATTATAAAAGAGCCCCCCATGGTCGTTGTACTTACTGGTGATTGTATGTTAATTGATTTCCGCATAGTGTATGTTTTGTTAGAGTAGTGCCCTAAAGGCAATCGCCTTTAGCGCATTTTGTACAAAATTGTGTACATATTTTATGAATAAATAAAGAAAGGCATATTTCATTAATTTGATGTTCATTATTTATGAATGGATATTGATCTATAAGCAAATTAA
>JANZLD010000237.1:51504009-51519558 GCA_026413575.1 Erythroxylum carthagenense
AAGCGAAGCAATTTCATCATCTATACATAAAAAAAGAAATTACCTTCTGCATCAAATATCACTACGTTAATTCAAGTTGCAATATTAAAATTTCACCTCCCATGAAACAGAGCAACATGGACCATAGTAGCAGAAAGTGCAGCGAAACCGACACCGTAGGTCATTGCAAAGAATGTGCTAAGATAGAGTCGCCCTTCCCGGTCATAAGCAGTAATGTCAAGATGGAAATTAGAATCAACAATGGATGAAATGTTGTATTTATGACCGGTTGATGTGAAGAGATCGTCTGAGAAAATGGGGAAGGTTTTAGCATTGAAGACATTAAGCCAATAGCTTAATGGAGTCAAGATGTACATAACAAAAATGAATCCTGCAGCAACGTTTGCAGTGGCAAACCAGGGGCTTGCTAATGGGCTTCCCAGATAGGAGGAGATGGTGGACCAGTCAATGCCGAAAGCACCTATTCCAAGTCCATAGAGGCCTGAACCAAGCTGTTGGGCCAGGACAGATTTAGGGAAGATCCAGCATATCCATGAGAGCGAAGTTACCATTTGGAAGAGGTAGCCAGGAAAGACATAGTAGGCAAAGCTGCAAACGAAAGCGATGATAAAAAATTGGGTCCGAGTCACACCTCCTCTGGGTCGTTCTTCTTTCTCGTGCAGAGCCCTGTAAAGTTTCGTCGTTTGATCAGTTCGGGATCATATATATACTCTGCAACTGCTATAAATAAACAATTATACATCAAGTTCAAAGAAGCAAAAAGATTCAAGATGGTTATGTTTTTTGAGTTCTTAGATTCCTCTTTGTGCCGCAAGTTTAAAAATAATTGAGCAGGTAAGCACAAAAATTTCTTATATTCGTTTTCTTTATTTTTGAGTCCTATAAAGGTATTTAGTCTGAGGAGGGACGGTGCGCGGTTGATGGCTTCCAATAATACGACATTGCTGTGTTGAAAATGCCACAATTTAAGGACAAACAGGCTGAATCTAATCTTGCTATTGCCAACGACAATATCGTAGAAATAACTTCTAACAAGTTCTCTGAAGACATAAGCAAAAAAGGTTATCAGCTCGAAACAGGAATGCAACGGCGAGAATCGAAAACACCTGATAACAGTTTCTAATTGAGCTGAGTAAGCATTTGAAGGGATGCATGAAAACTAACAAGGAAAATCCAAGAAGGTACCACCAACCACTCAGGTTGGGATATCGTCGACTTACTGACCACCAAACTCACTGGATCATCTCCACGACAAAACTTACTAAACAAAGGAGCTGCTAAACGAGAACAACAAAGAAGACAAAAGTTGCGAAAACAGACTACCTGAATAATGAAACTTGGACCAGATTTGCTGGCCACCACATAGCCGCTGGTTCCACAAGGTACCTCCGAAATATTCCAGCCCATCCAAAACCCAACACCTAACATGCAAGCCAATCCTTCAGTAGGCATCAGAAGATAACGGTCATAACAAAGTAATAACAAATCAAACCCGACCTGGGTTGTAAGGACAACAAGCAACGAGACCAAGAACGTAATGTTTTTCTTGTAGAACACCTTCACAACAGTCACAACATGGATGGCATAAACACTGCCAGCTCCAGAGTTGGCAAAGATGGTAATGAGAACGTGTTCTTTCACGTTGAAAGGTCCAGGATTTAGAGTGAACTCCCAACGTGTGCCTTTGAAGAACACGTGACGTGTGATTTTTGAAGCCATCAACTGACCAAGAGGCACCACAGCAATCTGTGCAGAGATGGCCGTGATAGAAAGAGGCTCTGTGCGGTACCAAAAGAATTGATTGAGAACTGATAATAAGACACACGAGACCGTGCCCAGTACCCACATTCTAAAAGTGAGGACAGGTAGAGAAGGATCGTCCGTGGTTGGCACTGTGAGAGCAACTTGTTTGACTGGTGAATTCTCTTCATCATCTTCATGACTAGCAATGTATTTTGCAGAGGATGCTGATGGAAGGTTATGCTCATCTTTTTGTTTCTCTTCCTTGGACACTAAACAGTATTACAAGAAACATCAACTTTTCAAATTTCCATATAAGATTCAGATTGGTCAATGTTCATCTAAGATTCGGATTAATAAACTTACAGAGAGGTGCTCTAATCTCTTGTGTAGGTTCCCCCATTGTTTTGATTCTTTCTTTTCCTTGGCTTCGCCAATGTTCGGTTAACTTGAAATACATCATTAAGTTAACGGTCTAAGCAATACGTGCGTGGACCCAAAACAATGCACATTAATGACGACTGCTCTTCCCATTAATTTACGTGCGACAATCTGGGGACCTCACCCCCTAGCTGGACCACTACAAAAAGGAAAAGCTTCTAAACTAATTAATGAATTCCCATTGATGTACATGCGACAAGCTGAGGAGAAGACCCCACCCTGTAGCCGGGCCGGGTTTTTTTTTTTTTTTTTGGGTACAAATTGGATAAAGACGTGAAATATGACCAAAAATTTTTAAATGTTCTCCAGTTTTTCTTTAATGTTTGTAACAAGTTGGATAAGGACATGAAACTTGATCAAATGAAATCAATCTTTTTAAATGATATTGTAAGTTTTTCTTTGGTTTGCCAACTTTACACATGCAGAGCAATTTTCGTATGCCAAAAATGATTTATAATTATTTTTGGATGAGTATTTTTAAAAAAATTCAGATATATTATATATTATTTTAGAGTAAAGTATGTCATGAATTTTATCTATATTTTTTATTGTTTTAGATAAATATTTTGCAAATTACAACATACAACATACGTCATTTTTGTTTAATATACAACAATTACTTATAAATTAGCATACATTTGTCTTGATTAAATGCACTCGCAAAATCAAAATATCAGGTAAGTTAGATTTAATGCTAGAGTTTGACTTTCCTTTTTTGGCATCAATTTTGTATTTTATGAAATTTTAGGTTAAATTTAAAATGCAAATGAAATTTGGGAGTCAATTTTGAATATTGAAAAATCTTAAATTTAGAAGGTTAAAAGAAAACACTTATACAGAAATGGTAACATGTTGTGACATAAATATTACTCAAAATAAAAAAAATGTTCGAGTTCAATTTAAAATTTTAAAATTTTATTAAAAAGTTGAAGACGAATTCGAAATTCAATTAATTGAAATCAAAATATTGATTTTGGATTAATCGAATAGAATTGGATCTAATTTAGGCCCTTTGCTATTTTTATTAAAAGGGCTAAAATGCAATTGAGGAATGATCGGAATGCAATAACATAGAGAACAAGGATTGGGGGTAACACATTAAACAACGGTGCAAAATCAAAGTAAGATCAAAAAGTTGAAGGTGAAAGTAGAAAATGGTATAAGGCTACAAAAAAAAGGAAACACATTGACAAAAAGATATCTAAGAAGGCATTTTGTTTCACTTTTATTTTTTGTGATTTTTAATTTTCGTTTATTTTTAACAAAAATCTTGTTTAATTGTTAATATTAATATACTTATATTTTCATTATTGATAATAATTATATTAGATAAAATTTAAAATAAATATATTTTATTTTATTTTAATCTCTTATATATCTATTAATAATTATAAATAAAATAATTTTATTTTATTAAAATAAATAAACTTATTTTTGAATAAATATTTATTTTAAAATATATTTTAATTATTAAAAAACATTTAGAATTTACATATTTTGAAGATGTTTTAAATTTAAAATATATTTATTAAGAAATTATTACACTAATTTTTTAATTAATTATAAAAGAAAATAAAAACTAGTTTTATTTTAGTTTATAAGAACTTGTTAATTTATAAAAATTGACCAATTAGTTAATAAATTGATCAGTTTTTAACAACAAAAATTATTAAAATAAATTGAACTAGAAAGTGAGATGATTTAAAGCCTTTTCAATTGAACCGGTTGAATTGGTTGAATTTTTAATCATTGATTAAATATACAAGGAAATGAAATTCTTAAGGAACACTATAACATATTTAACAACCCCATGGATCGATTACAGAAAATTGATGTTAATGTTAAGAAGAAGATAAGCCACTTTTACCTCTTACTTTGCTTTTAAAATCTTATGGTAGTTTAGATAAAACTACTGTATGGTAAAGATACTGTAAATCTTTACCTATGCAAACATTTTTATCACCTTACAAATCTTGAAAAGGAAAATAATTAAAGATAGACAAGAAAAAATGAAAATAACACAATATAAGATAGGAATGTACCCCTTTGATAACAGTTAAAAAAAGTAGAACAAAAGTAAGATGAAGCTATTATATGTTATCTCTACAAAGATGAAGGTTATCTAAAATGTGAGAAGGTATTGATAAAGGAAGATTTTTGAGAAATAAGGTCTATGTGGTAAGAATATATCATATTTTGTAGGTTTATTATTCGATCATAAATAACACTGAAAAACATAAAATGATCAAGAAATAACTGTTAAAAAACAATTATAAACAAATATATATACAAAATATCAATTAATATCTATGTAAATAAATCACTTCTTTCCTCAGCAAAGACTTTAAAATTCTTGATACGTGTTGAACATACTAAAAAATAAAACATAAGTCTGCACAACTAAATTTGTAGCAGTGGTAAGTAAGGATCATATCCATAGAAAGTGTGTGTCTAGCTTTTGTAATGAATAAATCAGGGTTTAAGATTTGGGGTAGGGGTTTGGTTGAATTTAATTAACAAAATAAAGTAAAACTAAACTATTGAATGTAAATCAAACCAAACAGTACAAAAGTGATAAAACAAGTAAATAATGTAAATAACCTTCAAGGTTCAAAGCAATTAAAATGTCTTCAAAGAAAAATAGGATAAAGGTTAACATGTGAGTCAAATTAATAAAGAAGTTTAAGGCTCAACTTGGTTATTTTTAAAGGATAAACTATAGGCATGATAATTTTCAAAGAAATAGGCTAAAATAATTTGTTAAATCTAAGTGCCTTTATTACTTTAATGATTCTAATTTAACAAATATGATCTCAATATGCATAACAAAATCAATTTTTAAAATCATTCTACTATACAGATAATGTACATGAAAGGAATAAAAAAACTTAAAATGGAATAAAAGAGTAAAATTTTAATTTTTTTTTGCTTTTAGGCTCAAAAGCTCATAAAAAGCTAGGGTTATATGTGTGTAAATAATATACAATTTTCATTCAATTTGATAATTTCAATGAATATTGAAAATATGATTTATAAAAACAAATTTGTTCTAAGTATCATCCTTTTGCATACCTATTCAAGTCAATATTCAACAATGAAGCAGAGTATTGATGGACAAATTTCAACTAAGTCAAGACAATAGCTCATAAAATTTAATAACGAGGATTATAATATACTAAAGAAAATCATTAACCCCTTCCCCACACTTAAAGTTGTACATTGTCCTCAATGTACATAATATAAGCACTTAGAATAAGTTAGTAGGTTTAGTGGTACTTTCATGAATATGACAATTTTTTTAAATATTTGATCCATCAAATAGTAGACTATATCCTTGCAAAATATAAATGGGAAAGGGATAAAAAGAACGTGGAAATAACATAACATAAAATAACAACAAATAAAATCCTATACTAACACACAAAATAGAATCAAAATGAATTAAAACTAAAATCTACCTAATTCATGGGTTGCCTCCCATGTAAAGTTTGTTTAACGTCATTAGCTCGATGTACCTTGTGCATTACCCTCATCTTGGGTCTATAATCAATGGCTCTCTTTCACCTTTTTCTCCACAAAGCAGTTTCATAGTCTATAACAATTAACATTTTGTAAGACAATAACAAGAGCGTAATTTATGAAATTAATAAATCCACTTCACCAGTAATTTCTTTATCTGGTTCCTCTATCAATTTTTCCATAATTATCTTTATCTACTCTTCTTCTTCTTCTTCCTAGATAGAGGTTTCTAGAATATCTTCTTCTGTTATCTCCTGCCACTCATTTACTTCCTCTTCTTGGATAGAGATCGCTTCTTTTTCTTCTAGAAGCTCATTTTTCCTCCTAAGGATGATTGTTATTCAGTGTTCTTTAAGATCTATTTCAGTAGTACCAAGAAAACTCCCTTGCAGTTTAGCAGATAATATCTCTATCAGTTGGTCAATCTGATTCACCATATTTAGTATATGAGCCTCTGCCTCCTAATTCCTTATGTTTGATTCTTGAATAAACTCGACCATGATATCTTTCAGAGTAGCAGTTACCTCTTTGCCTTCTTGAAGTGTGTCATCATTCATATGATCAATCATTGTCTCTCTTTACTCTAAGACATTAGGGAACTTAAATAATATGAAGTATTATGCACATCATATGCAGATAAAGAAAGTCTCTCACTAAATTCATGTTGACTAGCTACTCTGTCAGCAAGGCATTCCATTAGTTTATTTGTAATACTTTTGTATCATTGCCCTTATTGTATATATTCAGTTAGAGCATAGTCATTCCATCCATATGCATAAAGATTGCTCCACTATGAATTATACACATTCTCATATGATGAATTGCTCCACTATGAATTATACATATTCTCATATGATGAACCTTGAGGTTGGTTGTACATTCTTGGTTGCTTCCATATATATGTCGATGTTCGATATTCATGATTGTAAAAATTACTCCCACAAATGACATAATATGACATGGATCTCAATTGAGATTTTGAAAACATGTGAGGAACCCACTCTCTCTAATATGGCGATGTTAAGTTTTGCGAAGACACATCATAGCTCCTATAAGAGTATTATCTATTTCATCCTTTCACTATTGTGGTTGTGAAATTAAATCTCGATTCCTAAAATAAACCACCAACACACTATAAATGTAGAGAGTTTAAAAGATAATTAAATGAACAAGCTAGAAATACAATAAAAATAAAATAAAATAAATACAACATAAACATAAAAGAAAAAATAAAATAAAATAAAATGAAAATGGCTAGATAATGAGAGGACATACGTGACAAATTTAAGAAATTTAAGTAAGCTTAGTAATGTCCTTTTTCTTAACAATTTGTCAATAAAATAAGGAATAATGAAACTTCTTGAATCGTTAATTGAATCTAATAGTTTGTCCTATAAGACGGTGAATTTCTCTTTTTCTATAATCACCCTTATCCCCTCTTCTTATTTTGCTTCTTGAACAGAAACTTACTTATCTTCTTCTACATCTATCTCCTTTATTCTTTGTTCTTCTGTCTCTTCTTAAATAAAAACTGCAATTATGAATTCAACCTTGATCTCTTGAACACTCTATGGAATTAATAGGCTTCTATAACATGTTGTGTCTAGATTAGTGTCTTCGGTTGAATAAAAACTCTCTTGTAAGAAATGGTGGCTGGCTTCGTTGTTGGCAAGACCCTCCATTAAAGATTCAAATGAAGCATAATCATTCAATGCATAAGCATAAGAGTTGCTCCATTTTGAATTATCAATATGCTCATATAGCGTATTTTGAGACTATTTTCACAAGCACTATGGATTCTCCCACATATAAACTGATCCTTGACATTGAAAATTATAGTGGTTACCCCTACAAATGTCACAACATAAGATAGATGTCGGTTGGACTTTTATCTCACTTAGAAGATTCCCCACATTCCTCGTTAACAAAAAATTGGAGGTTTGGCCAACTTAAACCTCTGAGTTAAGAAGAGTAGAGGAGTATTTATTTATGAATTGATCAAATTTGGCTTCAAACCTTCTCTCACTTTCCAATTTGTCCAACTTGTTTATTATCTTGTCTAACTTGGACTCCAAATATTCAATTCTATCTTGTTAAAAACCTTATAGAACTTGTGCTCTCATGTAATCTCTCGCATTGTTAATCCTAGAATAATTTGGGTGGTATTGCCACCCAAGATTATATGTGCTATAGTAAATGATTGACTTTTTCTAAGTGTCAATGTTGAATTACCGTAAGTACATAACGTAGCTGCAGCTAGTACTAGTAAATATGAGTCGATCTTATGAGGACAATTATTGTTAGTAGTTATCGCTATCCTATTATCTAGTTTATAAATTGATTGCGATTTTTGAATTAAAGAAGATAAAACTTAAACAAATAAAATAAATAGGTAGCAAGATTGAATTAGAGAATTAAGGAAGAACATAGTAAACTATCGATATCAGAAAATTAGTATCTATGTTTTGAATCCCCCTAAAACCCTAAAAAAATTGATCTTTTATCATACAATTGTTTTATTGATTGATTGGACCATAAAGACTCCTATAGTATGCTAACAATTGACCTTAAGTCTACTAACAACTAATCCTAAGGTTTTCAACCCGAATTTCTTAGGTTAAAGTTTTTAGTATTACTTTACCAATTTGTGAATCCCTCTATTAGGTTTACCCTTAATCTGAAAGGTTTATGTCATTCTATCTCTAGGGTTGTAATCAACTCTTTTCAATTATGATAGATCTATTCATAAATAGGATTTCTAAACCTCTATATGAAATTAGGTTATGATCTAATATTTCAGATCTATTAGAACATAAATAAAACACGTAATTCAATCACAATATGTCAATAGAACCAATTGCATTAATAAAAGAATAAAAAAAGTATCAACACAGGGTTCATCTAACCTAGACACTAAAGGAATTTAGTTGCATATGATTCGACACAAAATCAAACTAATAGAAAGAAGAATGAACTGAAAATGATGGGTTCATAATTCTAAATCTCTTTGTTTGTCTTCTATTGAATATTCTTGAAAAGTAGAGGTTTGATCTTGCATTCTGATGGATCTTTTGATAATTTCTTCTTGTTTTCCACTTCTCTAGATGGAAACTACCCCTTGAGAATGGTCACCACATTTGAAATTGCCCCTTAATGTCTACCCTTTCAAATTTGCCGTCATTCATGTTGTTTTATAGTGAAATTTAAGGCTTTGGGAGATGCACGAGCTGATGTATGGTGGGGAATCAAACTCTGCACAACCAAAATCTCTAGAGTTTGTAAATCCACATGGCCTGAGAGAAGTACATGGGTTAATGCACGGTTATGCATCCCCTCCGTTCTTCAAATCTTCATTTTATGTCATGTTTTCTTCTTATACAGTGGATGTAGTCCTTAAGTATAGTCTTTGGCATATTTATAATAAACCTTTCCTCATCTAAGTTTAGAGATCTGGTGTTAAATTTAAGGAGATAAGGCAAACTAACATCCCTTTGTGACTTTGTATACATGATATACCTTAGCTATTGGACCACTAAAGGATTGAACTATTAATCTAGTTCAATTGTTAGACCTTTATCTCTTGATAAGGTTATAGCTAAAATCAAAAGGATAAATTTTGCTAGAATATATATGGTTGTTGATGCATTTGCTAAGCGGCGTAAGGAGATATCAATTATAAAGTATAATGATAATCTTGAACTAATTGAAGGAACAGTTAAGTTCATATATGTATAGAAGCCCCTTCAATTAAACAAATGAAAACATGGCAACCAATTGGAAAATTATTCAAAACAGGCAGCTTTGAGGAATTGATGGGTGAAGTAAAAGTTCAAACATAAAATTGACTGTGCTGATCATCATACAAACAATAATAATCTTGTAGATATCATAGAAGTAGATACTCTAGCTTAAAAGGAAATTTTAATTGAAGATATTGAACCTAAATTAGTAATCACAACCCAAGCACTAACTATTGAAGTTGATATAAAAAATGTGTCAAAGAGATTATTTGGTAGAAAGAAGTATACTTCTTCTACTTCTTAACATCTATATACTCCTAGAAAATTAAAGGTATGAATTCCCCTGTAAAGAAGCAAATAATCAAAGACTTTATTATTGAAAATAAGTCATGCTTGATGGGTATTTTAGAAACTAGAATGAAGAAAAAAATCAATAGCCACCTGCAGTTTTTTGCTTAATAAATGGAGGTCTATTTCCAATCAAGAATATCACGCTAGTGGGAGGATTCTAGGAATGTATAATAGCAACAAGATGGACATAACTGGTCCCACCATCACTAACCAATTAATCCATTTATAGTTCTTCTCCAAAAATTTTAGTAAAAGTCTGAGATATTTCTGTTATACATGCTCTCAATCATGACTTTCAAAGAATTTCCTTACAGAGTAAGCTAAAAGAGCTAGCTCCTAGTATCCATTCCCTATGATCTTGATTAGTGATTTCAATTCCATCATTCATTAAGATGAATTTGAAGGTCAATACTCCAACATACCTATCTATGATAATCTTAAATGTTGCTTGGTTGACTTACAAGTTTTTGATTTACCTTGGGAGCAACTTTTTTGCTTAGAGCAATAAACACAACAAAGAAAATTTCTTAAGGAAAAAGCATGATAGAGGCTTATCCATTTTGCTTTGGTTGCAACACTTTCCCAACATCGTTGTCATTTTCTCCAACACAAGCATTTGTAATCACTCTCTAGAGGATGTCAAGTTTGAACTAGAACATGTACCTGCTAATATCCTTTTCGATTTGATAACTTCCTAACTTCCATATTTGGTTTTTAGGATGTTGTTAGAAGAGTTCTGGCTCTTCATTTTTTTAACTTCAATAAATTTCAATATTCTATGAAAATTAGCATCCAGGATAAGATTAAAGCCTTTTATAAGCAAAATGTGAGAAATATTCATCATTTGCTTAACATTACCAAATCTGCTATCAATAAAGCTCAAAATGACCTATACTTCAACCCTACTTGTCTAAGACTTCAAGAGACAGAAAAATTGCATTGAACAACTACTCATAAGTAGTTAACTTTGATTATTTTCTATTAAAACAATGATCTTGGATTAAGTGGTTACAAGATGGAGATAAAAATACAACTTTCTTTTAGAGATCTCTCGTTGCAAGGAATACCTCAAACAAAATTTTTACACTTGAAACCAATGGATTTTTGCTTCAAACTCAAAGTCAATTAATCCATGAAGCTTCACGCTATTTTTAGTCCTTTTTGGGCTCTCCCTCATCTACCTGCTCCTTTATAGATTTTATTGAGAAAATAGCTCAACAAAAATAGTAAAAACTCTAACTTCTTTTGTTACCAGAACTAAAATTGAAAATGCTTTGAAATCTCTAGCTCCTTGCAAAGCTCTACGGCCAGAAGGCTTCAACGTACATTTTTTTCACAAAAAATTGGTCCATTTTAGGCAATGTGGTATTTGAAGCAGTGTTGGAATTCTTTAATAGTGGTAACCTTCTTGAAGCCATAAACAATACATTCATCACCTTAGTTCCTAAAGGGAAATAATACAAGTCTTTAAAAGACTACAAACCTATCTCCCGCTACAAAATTATTTCTAAAGTGATTGCCTTAAGGTTGCATCCAATACTTCTTGGACTTATTGATTCATCTTAGTATGCTTAAAGTCCTAAAAGACAAATTGGTGACAATATTACGCTAGCTCAAAGCCGTTCAAGCACTACACCAAGAAGAACAACATGAAAAATTGTGCGCTAAAAATTGATTTTGAGAAAGTTTATGAAAAGGTTGATGGAAAATTTATCCTCATTTTTTAAAAGCTTTTCGGTTCCTTAGTGTTTTCACATAATGGATCCATTAATGCATCTTAATTATTTCATATAGAATTGTAGTGAATAGTGAGCTTACCCAACGTATCCGTGCTATTAGAGGCATCATACAAGGTGACCTTATTTCCTTACACTTATTCTCTTTAGTCTCTGAAGTGTTATGTACTTAAAAGAAATGCCACTAGGAAAGGAGTATTCAAATTTTGTTCTAAATGTAGGAAGCTTGGTAAAGTCAGTATGAGTTTTGCTGATGATATATTTGTCTTCTCCAAAGCTGACAATCCCTTTATCATATCCATCGTTAATCTTTAAAAGTCTTCAACGTCAAGCCTTGTTATTAATAAGGACAAGCCTAACTTATTTACTTCAGTAACTACAATAAAATATGCAACTAGATTGACAATAATTATTGGCTACAAGCTAGATCATCTACTTGTAAAGCATCTTGGTATTCCAATCTCCTCCATTAAGCCTTTCTTTTTAAACTTCAAAAAAATCAGGAGCAAAATTGAAAGTTGGTCCTCTATATCACTTTCCCTAGCTGATAGATGTCAACTAATCAAATATGTGCTCTCTTCTTTAAGTTCACAATGGGCTTGTCCTATTGTATTTCCTTAGGCTATTATCAAGACAATATAAAAAATGTTTTGAAACTTCTTATGGTCAACTAGCAATAGCAAAAATGTAAGCAACAGAATAAGCTGGTATGAAGTTTGCTTGCCTAGAAAGTACAATGATCTTGGTCTTTTACTTGTCAAAAACCTTAATTATGTCCTATTAGTTAAAAGACTTTAGAGACTTATCCAATGTGTTAAATGAGTGCAAATATACTATATCAAAGATCAGAACATCTAGGCTACCAAGATTCTAACAAATGCCTCTTTCCTCATGAATCACCTATTTATGCTGAGATGGAGCATTAAGGATTCCTGTAGATCCATTGTCAAGAATGAGAAGAGTACCTCATTCTAGTATGATAATTAGGCCCTTAAATTATGTTATTGAAGCCAATCCCTTAAAAGAAATTATCCCAACTAATGCCTCGATTGTTGAAGGACAATCAATTAACAACCTTAATAGATTCAATCCTACTTTAAGCATTACCTAATTCCTCCTCAGCTACACATTAGACAATTCAGCTAAAGACTCTATTTCTTAGAATCTCACTCCCTCTAGTAGCTACATAAATAGTTCCTATTGGTCTCTCTTTAGCAGCCCTTCTTATGTTAAACTTTGACCCAAAATAGTGTGGCTAAACATCATTCACCTAGATCTTCAATCATACAAGTTATCAAAATCAAGCTTCTCACTTTTGACAAATTTGTCAAATTCTCTCATATACCAAATTGGTGTATATTTTGTAAATCATCCCTTGAAAATATAAAGAATCTATTCTTTTAATGCCATCAAAGCAAGTACCTATGGCAAACAGTTATTCAACCTTACAGTGTCAGCAATCTCCAATTCTCTAGATTAGCATTATTAAATGAAATATGAACATTAAGATTAGGTTTGTAGGGGATTTATGGATCTTAAAATTGGCCTTTAGCTACTTAGTCTCTGGTTTATGGGATTAAAGAAACAAAAGAATATTTACTAATAATGTCACTAGCAGAGAAAGCCTTTTACGAGCAATATGTGGTATAACTAAAGCACATATCTTTGTCTACAAGAAGAAACATTCATTCATCCAGGAACAACTTCCTAAGTGGGGAATCAATTAACACTTTCTTGTATTGCATAAGCTTAATAGAATCCTTCACACTATACATTAATCTATTGATTTTTTTGCAACACTTGATATTGATCCTTCCACATTTTCTTATATACAATTAGAGCTCTCTTGTTCAGCCTTTTATGGCTGTAATATATTCATTATTTTCAAAAAAATAAAAAGAAAAACTTAACTCTTCGTCCATTTACGGGATAAAAGGAGCACATAAACTTTGTTACAAAATATTAGTGCAGTGAATGCAAGCATCCTATATTCTTAGTCCATATGTAGCCCTGCGTATCATTATTTGAAGGTATGAAACTAGCAGAAACAAAAACGAATTATCTTTTTATTATCACAAAAACATACCACATTAATGCACTTCAGGTAACATCTCACTCACTCCAGTACTCATCTTTTGAATAACCACTCTCGTCATCAGAACCTTCTGACAAACTCAACTTGAAGCTCTTCACATCTTCCAAAGCAGCTCTTCTAAACATGCCCACATCCACAGAACTGGAAACCATGTTATACCCACGGGACTTGAGGTCGGCAGGTGCATCATGTGGCATAGCAAAACCAGCTAAGTAGGCTCCGCAACCTTTCCCTGCTTTGGACCCCAACACTGCCTTCTCGGCCCCCCTCAACATAGCTCTAACCCTTTTGTGCCCTGGGTCCCGCAAGTATCCCATGGTCCCATTTGTATGCAATCAACCCCATCAACAGTAGCAATCTCCTCTGCTTTCTTCACCCCTTCCTAGCTTTCCACTTGGCACATAATTAGCAACTCATCTTCATAATTGCTCAGATACCCCTGCTCAATTCCATACTTAGATGCTCTAACCACTGTATGGGCTGATCCTCGGATACCTGCCGGTGGGAACCTGCAATACGACACAGCTTTCCTTGCCGTTTTTGGGCTATCAATCATTGGAAACATGATGCCCTGCGGTCCGAGATCAAGGGACTTTTTGGCCCAAACAGGACAGCAGTCTGGCAATCTTATTATCGCAGGAGTCGCAGTGGCAGAAAGAACAAGGAGGCAATGAAGGGCTTCTGTAATGCCACCTGGTCCATGTTCCATGTCAACAACCACAAAATCATAACCAGAGAATCCTGCGATTTCTGCAAGGGTGGGGCAAAAGCTAAGTAGGAAAAGTCCGTAGAGAGTCTCACCATCTTGAAGACGAGATTTAAGTGATTTGTGGGAGGTGGAGGAAGAAGCAGAGGTGGCAGTGGTATCAGAATCCACAAGAGAGGGGGAGGCAGTGCACTTAAGAGGTTTAAAGGATGGGAAAGTAGCTGAGGTGGGTTCAGGGGTTTGAAGTTGAGATGTGATTTGCTCAGTAAAAGTGGAACTTCTGATAGATTTTTAAGAGTTGACGAAAGGGAGGAGCTAATCGAGGACGCAGGGGTGGGGTGGTAAGTGAGAACTGACATGGTGGATGACAAGTGAATGAATGATAGAAAAGTTTCACAATTTGCAGCCAGGCAGAAGTAGAATAGATTTCTTTACGCACCCTCCTTTATACAATCTCAACCATATGCCGATTGACCACCTGGATTAATTGTCAACCAAAAACAAAAAGCGAAAAAAGAAAAAAAGCAGAAGCATATCAGAATCTACATTAATCACGATCAC
The DNA here is from genome assembly GCA_026413575.1 of Erythroxylum carthagenense. Classification (NCBI taxonomy): domain Eukaryota; kingdom Viridiplantae; phylum Streptophyta; class Magnoliopsida; order Malpighiales; family Erythroxylaceae; genus Erythroxylum; species Erythroxylum carthagenense. Next base: position 51,518,899 of record JANZLD010000237.1, read on the forward strand.
CTGAAAATCCTCGGATGGAGTTACGAGGGCAACATGGTCTGCAAATTGTACAACCTAGTCTTTGACGTAACAGACTAATGCCAAATTCACCAAATCAAGATCCTATTAGAAACGGTGTGAAATTGTCATGACGATGATGTTGAGTATTGTCTTGAAGTTAGAAATCTTAGCTTCTCAAAGTCAAAAACTGTAGCTTGCTTTCGGTGATTTTTGAATTAGAAATGATGGCTTGTTTTTCGGTGGATTTCAATGCAGTTGGCCTTTATCTTTACCCATTGAATTCTCTATAAAAGAGAAGGAACAACAATAGAAGAGGGAGAGAGAAGAGAGCAGAAATGTTTAAGAAAGAAGAGAGCAGAAATTTCTAGTATGAGCGAGAGCAAAATATTTCCAAAAGAAGGAGAGAATAGAAATTTCTAGGAGAGAGAAAAAAACATTTATATTTTTTTCTTTCTTGTAGGAGTGTGTGAGTTTGGGTTAATTTCGGCCTTTTGAGAAATTGAGTAATAAATATTATTGTATGCTCCCATTGATTATAGTGAAATACTCAGTCATCTCCAAATTAGATGTAGACATTGTTAAACCAGTATAAAAATCTTTGTGTTCTTGTTGCTGTTTTATTTTTTACTCCAAAATTTATTAGCGTTTCTGCACAACAAA
>JANZLD010000237.1:51852106-51866014 GCA_026413575.1 Erythroxylum carthagenense
TTTCCTGTGCAAAATTCACTATTCATGTGCATGTACACCTTATATAATGCATGAGCATGAGATGTGTTGTTTTTTTTCACATGTACCAATTTCTAGGGTTCAAACCCTTTGTAAGGAAACGGGATATTACATTTAGCCTTTGAGGAGAATGTAAATAAGACCAAGTTATCCTCAGATAAGACAACTTCTTGTAAACATCTGCTAGTCTAACTTTTCTTGTCCTAACTGGAAATGGTGAAAAAAAAGGTCTAAATCCCAAGAAGAAGCTAATAATGGTGGATACTCATGTACATGCTCTTACCTTAAGCACCTCAAGTTTTGGAGAAACAATACATTAATCATCTTCTACACTAGGGGGTAAAAGTGGAGTGAAAGGTTAGCCTAGTCCCTCAAAACCTATTTCTAGCTTCAATGAGCTCTAGATGAAGTTAGGAGATCTGACGGCAACTTCCATTCAAAGGTTGGACCACAGAAGGCGGAGCTAAGGGAAAGGGAAAACTCACTATTAGGGGACAGGGCTTTAAAGTAGAGCTGTAGGATGATTTAATGATATGGAAGGAAAGAAACTTAACTAATGAGAAATTTGAAAAATAATTACCAAAATAGGAAATGAAGGGTTAATACAAGACATAGTAAGGCCAAAAAGATTGAAGTACCCCTCATTTGGAAATGAGTAGATAATCAATAGGAAGTAATATAAAGAAGGAGAAAAACAGGAGCCAATGAAGATATCAAGGACTCAAAAAACGAGAATAGGAACAAGAACAAGAAAAGCAAACAAAAATGTGTAAGAAACTAAAAGCCATAGTAGAGGAGTAAGTGAGGAGAGTAGAAGGGAAGCAAGTAGATCCTAGAGAAAGCATATTAAACCTAACCTAAATGTCAATATAATTAGAACATCAAAGGAAAAATCCCTTAAGGCAATAAGTTATGAGCGTTATTTTTACATATAAGTCACTTCATCCGTATATTTCTTTTTTATATGGGATAATTTCACTTGTAAATTTCCAACATCTACTACTTACGTTGTTCAGTTCCTCCTCAACTTATAACTAATAAGAACCCATTTAAGTCATTTCATGAATCAACATTCATTTGACATAAATTCATGAATCTCTATTCATTGAAATTCATCAACCTGACTTTAAAACCAATGAAGAGATTTAAAGGGGCATGGGCAGAAATTGGACTAGGTCCTACTGAGCCCATTGATCATGGGCAGAAATTGAGTCTTACTGAGCCCATTGATCTAACTCTATATCTATAGGCATACAAAGTTAATTAAAGATATTTTATTAAAATAGAGTGATTTTAGAGTATCAATCCTATTGATAATTAGTCACTAAATTTATTATTCTTAGTTAAACAAATAAACTAAATAAATTAAAGAATTTAATTACTAAATTAATGAAATAAGAGAAATAAACTAAGAGAAAAGATAAATAAGACAAATGTTATGGATTTGGGGTTTAATTATAGGAAATTATAATTATCATATAAGATTGATTATTTAATTTATTTAAAATAACAATTAACTTAAGGTATCTATGCCCCCATCAAGGTGCTTAGCTATATCTAATTGGATAACTACCACCTCTCGATGTATAATTTAATCTAATTAAACTTATTAAGCATATTTAATTGCATCACTAATCTATGATAATATCATTCTCTAATGATAAATTATTTGTTCTCTTAGTGCATAGATTCTACTTCACCTATTAGTCCTTCATATAGTCCCTAAGATTGTGATGGTCAATAAAAAATACAACATTAAGAACGAACAGAATAAACAAGCTAGATAGTCCAATCATGTATAAATAATTGAATAATTATTACCAGCTACTTCTCTAACCACTTAGGTTTTTAGCCACCAGACATAATAAAACAATACATAAACACATAATTCCTATCATAGGAAAAGAGTGGAGGAAAAGAATAAGGGAAGATGTCACTAACTCCTCAAATCCTTGCTCCAAATCTTCCTTCTATGCTAAGAAGAACAAAACTATGCAAACATCAATCCTGTTTTGGAGCTCTAAGCCATCACGAAGTTATAAATAACCAATGATTGACACTGAGTTATAACTAGCTTGATTTTGAACTATTTTTCTCTTTATAAAATCAAGAAAAATTTGACACTAGTCTAAGGTCAAATATGATACCAGACTTGTTCTGCTTTTCAGTTTCTCAAGCCTTTATGAAAGACAAACACCTATTATCTCAACAAGTTTAATGTATCACTATGCCTTCTTCCACCACTTCTTTATTTTTTAACATCTTAGTGATAGAATTAGCTTCTTACATCTCCTATGAAGTTATTTTCCATTCTCTTATCATCTAAATGTCTCCGAAATCTCACTAATTAGATAAATTTAGAGAAAATTGCACTAGATTCCCTATTTACCTCAAATTCATCACCTATAAAATAATGAACAAAATATAGAAAAATATTATAAAATCCATATAAAACGTGTTATACAAAGTGTTAAATATCAAGTGATGTAATCTTAATTAACAAGTAAAATATAGACTTATCAAATTCTTCCCTACTTATCCCATTGCTTGTTCTTAAGCAATTAATAACTGATAAACCCTAACTACTATTCTAAATTCTAAAATAAGAACAATTCTACTTTTGAGGGTGTATAGTGAAATTTAACATTTTTCATCAGCTCTAAACCCATAAGTGTCCCTAATGGAGGCGTTGTAGTCTCCTAAAACTTCAATTAAATGTTACCTATAAATATTTACCTATACTAATTAGTTAGCTTTATAATTAATATAACAAGAAATATAAATTCAAGTCTCAGTTAAATTAAAACACTCAAATACATAATATTTTATAAGAAAATTGTAAAACAAATGAGACAAAGCAAATTTGATACATCCTCATAAATTGCTCCTCATTCATGTAAGTGTTTGAAATTATGGTGAGGTACTCTCATCATTTTCTTATGAAAGTGAACTTACCATAAGCTAGAAATGAGGGGACGAAATATATGCTTGTTTTCAACCCGATTAAGCCTAAATTGATCAAACGTTAGGTCATATTCATGCTTATTTTTCAAATTTAAAGCTGTAAGTAGAGTTTAGGCACAAGCTCTACAGCACAACCTAACATCAAGCTAAAATGTGTCAAGTGAAAACAACATCTCTTAGAGTGAAACAACATTACTTTCTGAAGTGTGAACTATATCATGTTTTAGGGCATAGTTTGATATGTATTTAATTGTTAATTTAATCATTTTTTACGTGTTTAGGTTATAATTGTGTTAGTTTGGTAATTATTTATGTTTTAAGTGTTTTATGGGTTAGAACAAGTCTTTGAGCTTAATTATTATGCTCTTGATGTACCTTGATGTGTTTATTAGCATTTCAGGGTCAACATTGAAGAACGGATAAGTATTAGAGACACTCGGGCGGAAACAATGAATTGTGATAGAAGCCCAGGACATGGCTTGCGATCTTGACCTGCCTACCATTATCACAACATAAGGCTCAGATGTGGGTCACGGTCATACCCTGTGTCCGGTAGAGGTGCAGATACTCAAAAATGTCAAGTTTTGAGATATTTTTCGGACCTTTTAGACCCTGAATTCATCGAGAGATTGAGAAAGAGAAGAAGGAAGAGGGAAGTGGAGAAGAAGTTGACTCAACATACTTCCCGGATAAGGAGTTTCCCGACGTCACTGCCTCTCATCATCCATTTTGATTATTTCCTTTTTATTTTCCATTTTTATTATTGTATAGAATTGGGAATAACAGTTTGAAGATTTGATTTTTAGATGTTGATGATGTTCTAAACTCACCTTTGGTGATTTAATGAAATCTTATTATTTATGTGTTATTTGGATTTACTGTGATTTAATTATGGACGTGCATAATTCGGTAACAAACTAAGAGGATGAATCGAATGAAAAATAATTAGATTGGCTAACAAGAGTTAGGAGATTTAATAGAATGAGAATTAATTCTAATCGGTAAATTATGCGAAGAGAGATCTTGCATAAGTTTTCGATAGTTTATTAGACAACTTCAGATCTAATTAGGGTTTTGGATAGGTTGTTAATTGAGAAATTACAACTTCCATAATCTAATTAGGGTTTCTAATTTAGGGTTAATAGTTATAACATGAGAGTAATCAACCCTAGGATCGTCTAGAACCAATAATCTGGTAATTCATAATCAATTAGGTTAGCATTAAGGATAAGTAAATTTCCCTTTCTCTCATTTGGTAATTTCTTTATATTGATTCTTGAGTGTGTATTACAACTGCTAAATTATTAATATTTTGTGATTGATTTTCTTGATTGAATTGAATTCTCATTTTATTTCTGTTACATTTTGAATTATGTGAATTGTTCTAGCCTTAGATTCTATAATTAAATTATCCCTCCTCGTGGGTTCGACATCTTAGGTACTACACGAACGAATCGTGCACTTGTGGATTATCAAGGATAATAATTAAAAGTTACTTAAGTACTACATAAATGAACCGTGCTCTTGCAGATTATCGAGGTTAATAATTAAAACTTACACATATCAAACAACCCAATCACTTTCGAAATAAAATAAAATATAATTAAAAAGACAATAATTATGCTTGGCCCAAGCTAGATCGAGCTTTAGGCTATCTAAGCCTAATTAAGATCGTGTTTAAGTTGTGATTGTTAAGCCTGGTCCTTTCTAAAAATTTTCAGCACAAGCCCAACTTAACCCAATGTCATCCCCAATTGAAAGTCATTTAATATCCTCTAAAAATAGATATGTGTAACAAAAATTAAAAAGACTTAAAATAGGGTTGTAATGGGATTAAATGAATAAGTATAGGGATGGCAATTTTCGATTAACCTCACTTATCTCGAAGTCAAAGGGTCTGAACTAAGTTGATTAAGCTTCACATCAAGTCTAGGCTTAGGCCACCTACGCTCGGCTTAGGGTGAAAATTTTAAGTAAAATAACTTTGTTTTCAAAATTTAAATTAAAAATGAAATTAGATAGGCTTGACTCGAGTTTGACTGAGATTTGGTCCACCTAAGCCTAATCAGGCTCAAACCCCCATTCCCACTTTTAATTATGTAGGTTACAAAGGAAAAAGAGTAGGGAGATCAAGAATATTAATAATTAGTATAATGATAGCAAATAAATCAAGAAAACATATCAATTTATTAATTCTTCATATTCTTACCCTTGCCCCTTTTCCTTCATACTTTTGAAACATAAGAATTTACACCAATCAAGATTTAACACTTTATTTTCTTTTTTCTCTTTTTATTTTTTTCTTTCCTCTCTTTTCCATTAGATCCCCTTCCCACATTGCCCCTGTCACACACTTTACTAATTCTTCCACACTTATTTTCTTGTATCCCATTTTCAAAAATATCAATATACAAGTAAAAACTCTACGAAACATGAATTAAGGACTAAATACTTGTTTTTTTCTTTTTAGACTCAAGGTTCTTAGGAAATGTTACTGAGAAAAAACTTAAAATTTTTATATTACATCTCACTAATAGATTGATATATAAAGGTTGGCAATTTGGATCAAACTTAAATCCTGTGTGTTTTCCATTTTAATACTTGCACAAATATTGCATGTAATCTAATCAAGATTGAAGTTAAGTACTAGAAATTCAATATCAAAGAAGATATCCATATAACAAGCAAACAAAATTTCATACAAGCGCTCAAATTCCTCATAAGATCACTCAAGTTAAATAAAAGTATAATTATTTACAAATTCAATTTCCTAACATTTAAAAAGTCGATATGTGCATTGCATTGCATTTGCTTATTATCATATTATGCACTAATTTTTCCAATCGATCTTAATATAGAATCATACATAAACTTATGCCTTCAACCTAAAGCTTCTAATAAGAACCTAAACAACAATCCGAAAATAAAAAATTAAAACTTAAAATTAAAAAATTAAAAAAAAATCAATGCAATTCATCTATTTCATAACCACATTTAGAATAATATTGCCCTCAATATTGTGTAACAAGAGAAAAAGTAACAAAAAGATCCGAAAAACTTTGTAAACACTTGGATAGTTAAATTAGAAATTTCCTGTCATGACATACTCAATTGTATTCAAAATTTGCACCACAAAAACATTTATGGAGGCTCATAAATAATCAAATCCAAGTTGCATTCAAATATTTAATATTATTAATTCGAAAAACTAAAAAAAAAGAAAAGATATTTGAAACAACGTATAATTTAAAAAAAACATCCTGAACATTCTAAACCTATCTATATACATGCATGCATTTACACTATAGTTATTGTGATAGTGTTGAAAAGCTTAAGTTTGGTTATTCTAATATGGGGTTCCAGGATGACGAACACACTTTAATACTGACGTTAATTTTATTCTCCTTCTTTAAGAAGTTGTGCACTTATAAGACCGATGCTAGACATACTTCCGGTACTGGAAACAATTATGTTATTTCTTTATATAATTTCCTGTATTGTTTCCACATTGACACATATCTCTCCCTATAAACTAGCATCAACTATCCTTTAGGATCTATAATTGATGCTTCAACTTGATTTCCTTTCTGTCGAACTAAGGGAAGTTTGAATCAATGTCTTAATATTAATAAAACATAATTACTACTAGAATGGAAATATAAGAATAAGATAAAAGTCATAAACTCAAGAAGATACCTTATGATGTTGATAAAGAGAATTTAAAGTTTGTAACCGTCAAAATGAAGATCAAACCAAGAATAAAATAAGATAAAGGCTTATCTAAGTCATTCTATAGTTTTCAATATGAATTGTTTTCTCATTTATTTTTGAAGTTCTAAAAGGCTTACTATGTATAAACATTTCATTTCACTTTATTATATGAGTCTTTCCATTCATAAAGAGGTATTGAAACTGTTGGTCTTAATACAAAAGTCTACCAATCTTTAAAACAAACTTTAGGTAACATTTTATGAAGCTCTTAAATCATATTGTATTAATCAAATTGTGTTTGAGCATTTGAAGTTCTTAAAATCATGTTTTTAAGGTGATTGTTTAACTAATATAATTTAGTGGTTGACCAATATAGGTTAATATAGTTAAAAGTTGACATAACGTGAGTGTTTTGTAACATTGGTCAACGTATTATTTGACCAATGTGTCATATTGATTTACTAATATGCCTACTATGATAGGTGCCTCAAGGACTAGTGAATCTAGTGCCTTTAGTGCATCTTAGTTGACTAATATGTTATAATCAACTAATAAACTACAAATAGTTGTTATAATGGTTAGTTCTTGGCTCCAATGGCTAGCAGGGGTCTCCAAACACTATAAATAGGTGTTTTCTCATTAGTTTTAGTATCAAGAAACATTTGGGTGTATTTTATACACATTTCTAAGTGTTTTTCAATCATTTGAGTATCATTGTTTCATATTTGTGTGAATGAGCCTCTATAAAGTTTTCAAGTGACAAAGTGAGATATTTTGAGTTATAATATTTGGTTTAGGCATTATATTATTGTACTTAAGGGGGGATGGTTCTTTGTTTTTCAAGAAAGATTGTACAAAGGTTATTTTTAACCTTAAAAAAAGAATGATGCTTTGGGTTAAATAGCTGGTAGAGATAAACCAAATGGGTTTTAGTAGCTTATTTCAATTCTTTGTAGAAGCTGGCAAACTTTTGTATGGAGTTTCAATAGTTATTGATATTGATAGATATTTTCAAGATTTTGCAGTTCATCTCTTTTTCATTTAACTTTTTTGAGGTTAACAAAATGAAAAAGGCTATAACAAATTGGTGAAGCATGGTATCTCAAGGTTTTCTAGGTTTCTTTAATATAGTATACTTCAATCTGCCATGGAGTTGCAATTCCCCATCATTTCCTCTATCCCCTTAAGACCTATTTTACTCAAATATTTTAACCTCCTACTTTCTCTGCTTCTGCTGTTGCATTCTATTTTGCTTGATACTTTAATCTTCTATTTCTTCCTCTTAGTTATGTCTCCTTTATAGCGCCCTCCATCTCTAGATCCTCTGTATGTTATCTCAACTTTGTTGATCTCTACTCTACTTTTAAATTTCCTTTCCCGCTCTTTTTATTTATTGTTTTTAGTAACAATTAAGGACTCTTGCTCCTAGTTAAGTCTTTTGTTTCTATATAAATCAATATGACTGTAATTTCTAACCAAGACCCTCCAAAAACACTTCGACCCCAAATATATTTATTTATAGAATTTAGTTTATTAATTTAGCAAGAATGAATAGAAATTATAATTATTAAATAAAAATTTTAGAATTAATTTAGTGTGTAATAGGCACAAGACACTAATGGAATAAGTAGTGATTACATTAAATATGGAAGGGTAAACTTTGAAGGACCAAAAAAAAATGGTCTTGAATAAATGAGAAAACAAATATGTTGGAGAAGCTAGGAAAGAAAGAAAAAATGTAGAAAGAGGAGAGGAGAAGTGAAGAGTGTGTGAAGTGTGTTGGAGAAGCTAGGAAGAAAGAAAGAAAAACATAGAAAGAAAAAAGGAGAAAGAAGAAAAAGGAAAAGGATTCAACAAAGACTTAGGTAAGCTGCATCTTTTCTTCTTGCTTTGGTGGAAAAGGAACTAGAGAAATGAATTTCTTATGTTGGAAATAAAAGGAGACAGAAGAGAACCAAGAAACCTATTTGATTTTCATAGATTTTTAACTAGATCTTAGTTATTCTGGCCTAGATAAACCATGGGTAGACTAAGTCTAAGTTAAATTTTATTTTTGATTATTAAAGCTTTATGGATTTTCTATTTGTATATTGGTTTAAATGAAAATTTTGTTTGTTTGAAAGAAACCAAGAAAATCCAATGCAAGAGTAAGAGAAAAGGCCAACTTGAGTTTGGATTTACATGCTATTAGGTGGGTAATATGTTTATAGTTATTATGGATGATGAGCTGATTTCTTACTTGTGTGTGCATGCTTAATTTCTTGATTTTGAATTATTGTGATTTTTGAAAAATGCATTATGATTTATTATCAGTTAGGCCTTGAAAGATGTTACAATATTTTATATTAATGAAAAGAGGAAAAGGCACAAGAAGCATGAAAGTATGAAGATGTGATGAAATGAATTGAGCATTAAAATTTGCTTATGTTTGGGCAAGAGAGATACCATTTTGTTCGTCATGTACATGTTGAATTAAAGCCTTCTCCTGGCTGTCCGCTTGTGACACATGTGCTCCTAAGAAACGAACTCATTTAGTTTATGGTGTAAACTTTGGTTTCTCCACTTATTTCCATGGGACTCTCAAGCCATTATGGTTATCTATTTCATTTTGATTTGTTGAACATCATACGAAATTGAGTGTTATGTTTTGATGGTTAAATATACATGATATGCTTTATGTGCTAACATCATTAACTATAAGTCTTTGAGCTAGAACTGTAGATAATTTATATGCTTGATTGTGTGACTCATTATCAATGGCTATAAAAGTATTAGCCACTGAGTTTCTTAGCTCAACCTATCTTTTTTACTCCTCAGGTGCAGAAAAGAATATTATTGACCCTTGTAAAGATTTGGCAAACTCCAAGATAACTACCTTTTGTAACTAAGTTAGTTCGACAATATTTTTGGGTAGCTTTATAAACATATCAAACATAAGCATTCATTTATATTTTGTAGTAATCTATTGATGTGGCTATTGATATGTAATTAAAGCTATGCTCAAACTCCGTTTTGATTAAGTAATGAGATTGAGAGTTGAAGAAGTTCCCTTTGTACATGTTCATAATTATCTTCTTCGTTGAGTTGTTAATTATTGTTAGAGATGGAATAGTACGTTATTAGATGGCCCTGGATAGACTTAAAATAAATTGTTATGTTGAGAGTCATGTATGAACATTTAGTAGTTGGTTGGATCCGGGTCTTTTCTTTTCAGAAATTGTAAAAGCTCGTAATAGGTAAAAGAAGAAAAGGAGGAATATAGCTGCCGTACTACCTTGGACAAGAGAAGTGACTCTAACTTCCATGAATAAACTGTACTAATCTAGGTAAAATTAGACAAAGTTGTCTCCATGAAAATTATAGCATATCTTCTTATATTTCTAATGGTATAAAGTTTGTAATTTTTGGACTTCGGATGAGAGGGATGTGATCTTTGCAAGATAACATCACTGGTACTAGCAAAGTTTGTAGCACTATCCTCGACAGAAATTGTGACCTCATTTCAATGATTAAATTGTATTGATATATGCAGAATTAGACAAAGTTGTCTCCATAAAAGTTGTAGATTATCCCCTTATCTTTCCAATGGTATAAATTTTGTAATTTTTTGATTTCTTATGAGAGAGATATGGCTTTACATAATAATATCCCTGGTGCTGGCAGAGTCTGCAACATTATCATTGACAGAAATTGTGACCTGATTTCAACGATTAAATTGTATTGATATAGGTAGAGTATAATTAGACAAATTTGTCTTCATGAAAGTTATAGAATATCCTATTAGCTTTCCAATGATATAAAGTTTGTAATTTTTGGGCATCATAATTAAGATATACGATTTGTATAAGTTTGAGTGTCGCGTCAAGAGTGCACGAGGGTGACCAATAGAACTCTCCAAATTGGGTAAAACACAGGTTTTTAAGTTTCTCATTATAATTTTGAGCTTCCAACCTTCTTCTCTCATGATCTTCACCCGATCCTCTTGTAATGTAAACTTGTAATAAGTACCGAGACCCGAGCCCAGCAATCCCTCTATACCTCACTTCATCTTCTCCACTAGATTCACTAAATCAGGTGTTAAATGATTCGCAAGGCTCTAATTCACTCTATTTCCTTCCTCCTAAGATCAAAGATGGTCAACTAGTTGTTGTTCCCATAGTTCAAGTTCTTAAGGATGGATTGGTAATACGAAAATCTTCTTTGGTTGATTTTTTTTTCTGTGGATAAAAGACCAACTTTTCCTCCTCTTCATACTTAGGCATGCAAAACATAGAAAATGACTAAATTAATGTTCTCATATTACATTAATTTAAATTTATCTTTAAATTGCATCATAATATGATACCTTAAAAGTGATGGACAATGGTTCATGGTAGTTCAATATTAGGCCTATTTTTCTTGAAAAATGGTAGCCTAGATTGCTTTCACATGATATTAAAAAAATAAGGATCCCTCTTTGGATAAATTTGTATGGCATGAGTCTATTTGACCTAGATGGACACATTCATCACTTAAAAGTTGCTAGCTTTTAGAACCTAAAAGGAAAACTCCCCAATTCTTGAACTCTAAATTAAATGCTAAGGTTAAAGTATCTTCTCACAATGGAGTTTAAAGTAATTATAGGCAACAAGACTGATATCAGATTTTTGTATGAAAACTAGTGTAAATTAGGTCTGCTATGTAAGCTAATTGAAACTCGATCCTTTTAAGTATATGCTAACTGAGAATGTTGTAAGAGATAGTAAAATGTAATCATTGGCAATGCAACCCATAAGACATTCTACTCATCAAAGATAACTTGCCAAACTATATGCCAAGTAGAGGCAGTGTAGATATAAGATCAAATTGATTAAACATAAATCATGTTGGAACCCCACCCCTGCGTTGGCCGACGTCCTACGTGATATTTGGATGCGCATCCCACAAGGGAGGAATTCCACACCCGGCCAAACCTCAACAAAAATACCCAAATCACATAGTTCCGAACAGATTTGAAAATTTAAAAGTCTTGGGTCCTAAATTGAAAATTGATTCCTTCAAAACATTTGTAGATCCATGTCTCTAGTTTATTTTGAAACAAGAATAAACTCAATTGGATCTCTATAGATTGAGACATCGCCATAATACGGAAGCATGTTCATACTTTTTCAATCGATCCTCTCACTTTGATTCAATACATCTTTTTCAAAATTTATATCAAAACCTAAAAATTTTTATGGAAAGATAGAAGAATGTCTTAGGAATCCAACGCTTTAAAAATCAGGTCAATCAAAGATCAGACGGAAAAGTTATAAGCAAAAGGGTGGAAAGAGGTCGGGTCAAGGGAGGGAAAGGGCCACGTCGCCCTCATGATGCGCGCGACCTCCTGGTCCTTCTTTCCCCGACTACCTAACTTCCAAAATTTATATCTTTTTACCTAGAGCTCCAAAATTTGCAAATTTGGTATCAATGGAAAGTTAGAAAGAATATATATAACTTCCATGAGGGACTTAAAAACCAATTCGGCCTCTAAAGGAGTCAAAATCTCCCTCAAAATGACTGCCTGAAAAATGTCATCCTAAACAGTAACATAACCTCTAAAAATCATATCTTTCAACACCATGACCCAAAAATGTCATGCTTTACATCAATGAAAAGATAAAAAGATAAGCTTTCACCTTCAAGAAGACCTTATAAACAAAGTTTACCTTTATGAGGGTCAAAAATCCATTCAAACTTACTGTCACGAAATTGCCATCCTAGACAGCACCCAAACTTCCAAAAATTCACATCTTTCAACTCCCACATCCAAAAATGGCATATTATACATCGTTGGAAAGCTATGAAATTCCTATATAAATTTTAAGAAGGCTACTTGATCGAATTTAACCTATATCAGTCCAGAATTTGCCTCAAAAATAGCATACACAAAACCTACCCTTATGGACATTTACAAAAACAATGCAAAGTAACCTTTGGAACAACATTGGCAAAACACAATAAAACCTTAATATCTTTCATTAATATCAAAATATGAGTTCTTACAAAGCTTTAATGCACATTTCTAGCCCCAATATATTAAAGTCTTAGAAATTCAAATTACAAAGAAGCCACATGAACAATAACTTTGCACCAAAAATGCAACTAAAGCTTTGTTTACAAAATATAGCTTCAAAATCAAAATGCAAATGGGAGTGATGCCTTGACCTCGGCTCGGTCACTCATTATCTTGCTCATTGCCTGTATATGGGAAGGAAAAGGGGGTGAGCTCGACGACTCGTGGGTAACATGCTTATAACTAAGAAACAAGCAAAAATCATTTAATCATTTATTTTCATAGCAAAATTTACATTGAAAACCATGCAACACATATTTCCCAAATTCATAACTTATCAAGCAATTCATAGCATCAAACATAACGAATGCATCAAAATGATCACAAATCATAAACACATACAAAACGGAAATGGTTCGGGTGGATCCAAAACAGAACGTACTACATATTTTCGCGTAGCGGTCAATGTGTAGCCGTGAACTTAGGGGAGTCCGTGAGGAGCTCCATGCCACTAGCGGGCAGGCGAAAAAAGCCTATAGACAAGTACACTTGACTTACTTAAGGGACCACCACAAACCCATATAAGCATACATTTCACATTTTTCTCAAACATATTGGCCAAAATGACACATTCCTGAAAAGCAATTTTATAACCATTGCATTCTTTCAAAAATCACTTTCACATTCCTTTACAATCATCAACACAATATGAAAACATTCTCACAATTCATTCACAAGAAAAAAAACACATGTCACATTCTCAAATCATCCTCAAGAGTAATAAATACTCATTTTCAAAGTTCTTAGAAAGCATTAAATTCCATTTATTTGAAAGAAACTTTACAAGCTCATTTACTCAATTATAAAAATGTCGCCCACCTTAAAATCCCTTGCTTTAGACTTGCTCAAGATGTCTTTCCTCTAGCTCCTCTTGCCTCCCTTGATTTTCTTCACAATCATAAAAACCCAAATCAAAAGAGATCTTAAAATTGGAGAACCTATGGAAACAAAAGCATGAAATTTAACCTAGAACACTCATACCCATACTTTTCCTAAGCCATTTAAACCAGAAACCCTTCAAAATTCCAAAAGATTTGAAACAACTAACCTTGAATCTCCACCCACGATTTTTGCTCTTTGGCTCTAATGGAAGATCAAGTCTTCCTCTTTCTTTTTCCTTC
>JANZLD010000237.1:51866114-51891872 GCA_026413575.1 Erythroxylum carthagenense
TAAAAATTGCATACTGTGTTTTCTACCGGAATTGAGTGTCGTAGCCTACCAATCTCGTGTGGCGCGGACTCGGATATCACTCACGATATCTGGTTCGGGTCCTGCGAGGTTGGGGTGTTACAATATCTTACATATACTTGATTATAGAGCACAAGTATGAAATCAAATATCCTAAGAAAAATCATTTATTATGTGACCTATAACCAAAATAGGCTAAAAACTAAAGATAAAATCAAAGAAGCATTAATTTGAAATGTAAATCATGTAATTTGAGGATGAAAATATCTCATATAATCTTTGATCGCTAATATGCAGCAAACCTTCAAAAACAAGCAATTCTATCTGTCCAACAACTATGATAATCTAGTTGAATGGGCAAGCAAAGTCAGATTTAACAATAAGGGTGATATGAACATGTTTAGAATGATCCTCAAATGCTTTGATTATTCAATTTGGAGATGAAAAATGCAAAATAAAATTGGGAATGTACCAAATAATATCCATTATTTTCTCTTCAAAAACCTTAATTGGATAAAGGAAATGATGTTATAAAGTAAAAAAAGGAGAAGAAGCCAGCAACGTCTATATATGAACATAATTAGCTAGGTCGAGATTATGACCGTATATAGATGTTGTTGTCCATGAGCTATTAGGTCTTCGCAGGCTCTCTAATTCTTCCAAAAACGCAACCTATTACTAGATCAAATATTTCATGTTAGAAGATTGAAGCGTCGTGACTGATCAACTATATTGAATTATTTTTATATATATTAAAATCAAATTTAAAGATACACCTTAATATGTGTATTAATAAATATTAAAGGACAAGTTATGTAAAACTCATTAACAGACCATCACCTGCAAGCTTGAAGAAGAGAACAGAACTCGGAAAGAAAGCAAACAAGGAGAAAGAACAATCATGAGCGAGGAAGAGAGTGAGACGGATAGAGACAGTGTCTTTGTTTTTTAGAGGGAAGAAAACCATATTACATTACAAGTCTAGGGAAACAGATTCTCAATTTATCCTTTAAGAGGAGTACAAGGCACCTAATGGGTGTATCGGCAAAATAAGTAGTTCCTAAGGCAAAATTCTCAGCATAGAACGCCAACCAGTCAGCACATCAGTTACACTCGCAGTAAATATGTCGAGGCACCACAGTCTAGTTCTGCGTGAACAATTCATGGATCCCCTAAATGATGGAATTGGGGGTCATAGCCCATCTGGTTGAGGAGGAGAGGAGGTTGAGTGTCACTTCCGAGTCCACTTCAAGCTCAATCCGTCGAAAGTCGAAGTCACATGCAAGCGTAAGTCCTGTGTACACTCCCCAGAGTTCTGCTGACACTGGAGAACACCAGCCTAGATTCTGGATGAAACCACCAAGCCAGTTGCCTACACTATCCCTGATGAGGCCCCCGGTGGTTGCTGAGGAAGAGGAGCGTTTGCAAGCACTATTCGTGTTTAACTTGACCCACCCAAGAGGGGGGTGTACACCAATCTATAAGTTGTTCATGACGTGGCCAGTGTACCATATCAGTGCGGCTTTCCCAAGCGATAGACTTGGAAATCTGATCAGCATAAGACAACACAACAGATATGGGTGAGTAGGGCCACAGAAAACGATCATCAAAAATGGACTTATTGTGCCAACCCTATAAGAGCCAGCATATAACACCAAATAAAGTTGACCACTCATGCCCAAACACCCAGTAGTGCTGTTGGAGGTTGGTATGGAGCCATTGGTTAGCTGGCAGAGTGAAAAAATCGCTAGTAACTAAGTGTGGAGGGAAGGCAGTCCACACTTAACGAGCTTTGACACAATGTGAGTATTCTTCAAGACCACAGTGATGACAAGTTCCATCCGTAAAAAGGTGTCGGTGGGCCCGATGCTGGTTGGTGAGAATGTCGTCATGAGTAAGGAGCCATATGAAGGATCGAACGCGTTGAGGGCCCTGCCAATGCCAGATTGCCTTTCAAAAGCCAGTATTTGCGGTGTTTGCGTGGTCCAGTATCAAGGAGTACATGGAAGCAACAGTGAATTGTCCAGTGTTGGACAAGCCCTAACAAATCGTGTCCTGCCCTAAGTAGGGTTTCGGGGGAAACATTCTAGCGATCAATCAACGGATCGGCAACGGTAGGTTGTCGAAGAAGTCATCCCATTTCCAACATCCGTTGATGTCTACAAAGTGTTGGAATGTGAGAATGCTAGTCTGAGTGGGAATAGGGTAGGTAGTGTGGTGAATAAGTGGGCCCACACCTTTAACCCAAGTATCCAACTAGAATCGGGTTCTGGTGCCATCCCCGAGCTTCCATGTCAAACCCTGTAGGATGAGGTGCCAAGTGGACTTTATACTCTTCTAGATCATGGAGCCACCCTAGGTGTTAATGGTGGTGGAGAGGGTAGTGGTATCAAAGTTGTATTTTGCACAGAGAACTTTAACCCATAGAGCGTTAGGTTGGTTGATCAGATTCTAACCTAATTTAGCCAAGAAGGCATAGTTGGTTGCTTGAATTTTGCGAATGCTGAGACCCCCCAACTCTTTCGGTTTGCAGACTTCCTCCCATTTGACAAGGAGAATCCTCTTGGTGCCATTATACGAACCCCACACAAATTGGTGCATAATCTTCTCCAAATCATCGTAAAGACTTCGAAAAACCGAACTGTCCACATAGTCTAGTTAGGAAGCATCTCTAGGAAAGATTGGGCCAAAGTTAGTCGTCCTGTGAAGGATAAAAGCTTAGCAGACCAACTTATTAACCGGTGGTGAACCTTGTCTAGAATGTATTGATAAGTATGCTTGGTAACACGCTCAAGAAGGAGAGGAACTCTGAGGTACCGACCGAGGTCATTAGTCTGTGAGAACCCCAAAGCTTGACTTAAGCAGTGGGACGTCGATGTTGGAATATTTTTCAAAAAATAACACCAAAATTTCTCCTGACTAACTCGTTATCCTAATACAGTACAAAAAGAATTTAGTGTATCCCCAAATCACATGTATTTGCGATCGAGAGGCTATAGAAAAAAGAATGAGGTTTTCCACAAAGAACAAGTGGGAAAGGGTAGGCCCATTTCTACTTAATCTGATAGGCTGCCAGCGGCCTTATATCACAACTTGTGTAATTGATTGCCCTAATTTTTCTATGCAGAGAACGAAGAGATAAGGCAATAATGGGTCCCCCTATTGAATACCTCGGGAAGGGCTAAAAGCTTGACTAAGGTCACCATTCCATCGTACTTGGAGGGAAACCGAGGAGATGCACTTCATGATGAGATTGATAAGAGATGTGGGGAGGCCAACGTCGAATAAAGTATCTTGGATGAAGTCCCATGATAATCTGTCATACGCTTTCTCAAGATCAACCTTGAGGACCATAATGCCTTTTCTTCCAGTTTTCCGTTTCATAGTATGAATAACTTCTTGGTCAATTATGATATTATCGGTAATCAAGTGCCCGGGAATGAAGTTGCATTGGGTAGGAGCCACCAGATTGGCGAGGTAAGGTTTAATCCTATTAACTAGGATCTTGGTAAGGGCTTTGTAAATTACCAAACAAAGGGCAATGGGCCTGTATTGGGTGATAGAAGTGGGAGAAGGAATCTTCGGTATCAGCACCATAATGGTACGGTTAAGCTCTAACTCCCAAACTTCATGACGAAATATTTGCTGAAAGAAAGACGCCAATGAATGTTTCACCGTCTCCCATTTGGATTGGAAGAATAAAGCTAGGAGACTGTCAAATCCGAGGGCCTTGTTAGGCGTCATAGAGAAAAACACCGTTTTTATTTCATCAGGATAAAGGGGGCATTCCAACTAGTAGATAGCTGAAGGGGATAGACGGGGAAACTAGCCATGCATCAGCTAGGTCGGAGGCTGGTGATTATCCTTGGTATAGAGCTTCGCGAGGAAATTATAGGCCAGTCGTCGGATGTTTTGAGGACTTGAATGCAGAAGCCCATTCTCATCTTTTAAGGAATTTACCCTCGCTTGTCTTTGTTTGGCCATGGTGATAGCATGACAATACTTGGTATTCCTGGCACCCTGGCTTAACCATTGATACCTGGAATGTTGGTGCCAGTAAAGTTCTTCTTGATACAGGATTTGTTCCATTTCAGCTTGGAGGTGCTCCTCGAGATCACTGAGAGAGCTCGAGTTTTCAACTTCAAACTATTTTTGAATGTCTTTAAGACAGGTCAGGAGACACTTCTTCCGATGGAAAATGTTCCCAAAGGTGTGGTAGTTCTATTGTTGTAGACAATCTACAAAGTTTTTAAGCCCTTGGTTGAAATCAGCACTGGAAGGGGACCAATTTTCATTGACAAAAGGACTGAATGCCGCATAAGTCAACCAAGCAGATTGAAATTGAAAGGATCAAACGTGCTACATAAAGTGGACTCGATGGTTAAGAGTTACTAAAAGTGACCGATAGTCCGACTTAAGGAAGGGTAAGTGGGTAACTATAGTGTGGGAGAAGGCTGTATGCCAATCATTCGAATAGAAAGCCCGATCCAATCTCGCAAAGATCTGGCCTCTCCGCCGGGTGAATGGAGACCCTGAGATCCGAGATCCTGCAACTGACAGCTTTGTATACAATCCCAAAAGTGGGTATTAATGACTGGTTGGAGACGAGACCCTCCATGTTTATCCAGTCACTCTAGCTTAGCATTAAAATCTCCACCCAAGAGCCAAAGGTTGTCAGTAAACCTGGCAATACTATGCAGATAATGCCATAAATAATTCTGGAGGGAATAAGTAGGGCTGGCATAAATGGCTGTAAAATTAAAAGGCACATGATCCCACAAAATTTTGGCATGTACGAACTGACGATGAGCTATCTGAATGCAGACCTCAATATCGGGTCACCAGAGAAGCCAGATGTCGCCTGAGAAACCCTCAACTTCCACCCGAAAAGATTGAGTAAAACCCAAACTTCGAATAACAGTCGTCGCTCAAGGCCCGCTAATACGAGGCTCCACTAAGACTAGAAGACGCGGGTTATGGGTCTTAATGTAGTTTTTGATTATAGGCTTGAAGGATCGACCTCCAGCCCCTTGGCCGTTCCAGATGAAAATAGACATAGAAACCGAGGTAGGGGAATTTACTCAACGTGCGAGATTACGGTGCTCGCGTCCAACTCGTGTTCCGACGCGGTCCTATATTCCTGTGGAGACTCCACCATTAGAGCATTGTTTTCAACATTCATATCTGTAACTGAAGTTGGATATTGTTCGGGGTCTGGTGGTCTCGAACGGGTTTTGGTTGTAAGTGGGACGACGAAGTTGAACCCGTGTGGGGTTGGTCATCCTGCTCTATGGCCCTGCATTGTGAATCTGCATTGGTGGGCAGAGTAATGGAATTATCAGTATTATTATTTCTGCATAGGAGGGGATTGAGAGGGCTACGCGGTCCAGTTGTTGGCTATGGAGGGTTGTTGGTGCGGGCCTTAGGGTAGTTAGGGTCTGTAACAGTGGGCTTTAGCCTGTAGCTGGAGGCAGTCCAGCTTGGCCATCAGAGTGGGCCTGGCCATTTCGGCCCGTAGCTTGGCCCTGAAGCAGGGCAGCTAGAGTAGCCACGTGGGTTTGAATTGTGTGGCCCGTGTCTTGGCCCGAAGGAGGAGGAAGCGACGTCATGTTATAGTGGAGTGAAACGTGCGTGGCCGATTTATAAGACGATGCCCTTTTCGTTCGTCCTTCTTTAATCGTTAGAGGGGCTAGGGATTTGGAGACGAAGTGAGGTTGGGGCATCGCTTGGTGCGAGGAAGGGCGTGTGGTCGCTACACTTGATTGAGGGGTGTCGGGGTCTTGTCTCAACGACTCTTTCTTTGTCAGAGCCAGGAGTTGCAAGCCATTGGGTCCGACTGGGTGGGAAACGTTTAAACGGTCAAGATGTTGGACCGTAGGGGTCATAGGAGGGTGGCAAGTGTGGCGGGTTACCTGCATCCAAAATCCATACTCGTCTGGCTGGGAATTGCTTGAGGAAGCAGCAGGTTGGTTGGTGGGTCGAGTGGGTAGTATCGGGTCTATGGTGGGTGGCTCAGTGGCTGGGGTTTCAATCGGTTTCAAGGGGCAGGTGTTAGCGCCGTCTCCGACACGCCCACAGCCGAAACAAATCTGAAAGAGTACCTCGTAGGCGACTTTAATCAGTTCTCCATCCAATTCGATGATGGGGCGGAGCAGAGTGGATAGATCAATATCCACTACCACTCGGGCGAACTTACCGCATTGTGAGAGTTGCGTGTGATCGTCTATTTTTACAGTACAACCTACCAGGTTGCCAAGAGCATGTAGAATCAAAGGATGGTATTGTGCGATAAGGAGATCAATAAGTTTGCTACATAAGTCTACTATTAATAGCTCTAATGGTAGTCTAACTTAGCCCATTTTATAATTTTTAAAAAAATTCAAAAAATAATGTTATTTTTGATAAAATGATATCATTTTGTCACTTTCAATCAAGTCACAAACCGGTCCGAACCTGGACAAACCTAATCTGTGCACTGCCCGAGGTTCTGTCGGGGCAAACCTAGGCCGAATTGTCATCCCTAAATGCAGTATCTCATGAGATATATCCATAAAGGCATATGTACTAGGTGTTTTCTTTACATGAGAAATAAAACGACGGGGGTTAATTAACCAGATGACAGACTGATTCAACGGGAAATTGAAGAAAACGATAGGTTTACTTCTTGCTTAGAGTAATTGAAAAACTTGGAGAACGAGTTTTAAACTTACCTAACCAAACTGCTTAGCTTAACAAGTAAAGTGAACCACAAGCATTCAAAATTACATTCGTGGGCGTGTCCCAAAGCATTAACTTCAATATGCTTACGATTAGCATTGCTGTGATGTGATATACATAACTGGGTAAGCCTCAAAAGGGCCACAAGTCACCCCACAAAGATTTTCTACCCAGTTGATGCAATGCAGGATTTTTACTACGGGTTACAACTATACGTTCCAATGTCCCCTCAGAGCTTTCCCGATTAACAGATCGGCAAACA
Organism: Erythroxylum carthagenense; assembly: GCA_026413575.1. Taxonomy (NCBI): domain Eukaryota; kingdom Viridiplantae; phylum Streptophyta; class Magnoliopsida; order Malpighiales; family Erythroxylaceae; genus Erythroxylum; species Erythroxylum carthagenense. The sequence goes on from JANZLD010000237.1 coordinate 51,873,112, forward strand.
TCTAAAGTAACTTGTCTGCCTCTCCGAACGGGCATGAATAGTATCCTTCCCCACCCTCCGCCCAGATCAGCATCGCCCGTTTCTTCTTGTCGTTTGTCTTCACTCTCTTCGTAAAGGTCGATGGCGTCAGGTTCGGTCACATCAGAATCATAGTTAACTGAATTCACTTCTTCTGCTTCTTCTGCTTCTTCTTCTTCTTCTTCTTCTTCATGTGGAACAACCTCAGCTTCCACTTCGCTAATCACATCCTCTGTCAAACAGAGACAGTAGATAATTTGACGACTTGGTAGTGCCACAAACTTTGTAGAAATATATAATGGATATGCGACTGAGTTTATTGGGCACTTAACAAATAATTACAAAATAATTACTTCAAGAGTCTTAAAAGTTCAAATACCATAGTCAATTTCAGTATCTTCCAGATTTTGTTTACCACGTTGTTCCTTGAGAGTCTCCAAATTCACACCATCAAGAGGCCATGGTTCCCTGTCATATCAAACATCAACATATCATTCCCAATTAATAAATATCCATTTTCATCATTTCATGAATTCTACTAAAACTCCCACCCCAATCCCTATAGTTTAAAAATCCCTGCATTTTTTGAAAATTTTAAGATAAACACTTCTTATTATTTTTCTATGTTAAATATTATTTACAAATAAAATAATCAAATTCACATGCCCTCCCAATTCTCATCCAAAACTTATTTTGTGCAACCCTATTTTTCACCCTTCCTTCTTTCCCCCTATTTTCATAAACTTGATTTCTGGAACATCCATCATGGTGCGACGAGGACAACAGACTGGGACTTGACAATTATGCAGCTTTCCAAATGGATAACTTTGCGTTCGTGAAAGCTTTCGTTAAAAAAACTAGGTCCAAATCTTAATGCCACCATTTCATGCAAAGTAGGAGTCTTTCCAAAATTGGAGGATACAGTTGCTTACAACAAAATGGTAGAGGAAGATAGTTGCTCGTTTTTAGCTATTCATGGCCGAACAAGAGATTGGAAAGATGGGAAAGATTCGAGCTAACTGGAAGGTCATCACAGCTCTGGAAAATGCTTTAAGAATCCCAGTTCTTGCTAATGCGAACATGCGGCACATGGATGACGTTTAGCAGTGTTTGGAAGAGACTATGACTAGTGCTGATGGGATGCTATCAGCTGAAAATCCCTTTGAGAATCCAGCTTTTTTTTGTTGGGTTTAGAACTGCAGAATGGGTAGTTTCGATGAAGAAAAAAACATTGAAGTTGGAAAGGCTTGAGGAAATAATGTGAGGACAAAGTGGGGTGAAAAATGGATCTGGGGTAAATAAGTTTTAGAAGAAAATGGGTAGGACAGTTCAGGTTGGCGTTGGATATATGAGTTTTATTATTTCATTTACAAAATGGATCTCATTATACTGATGTGGAATTACATGTTCATAATTTACCACTTCTGCAACATTTAACAGAGGATTGTAAAAATGTTTAATGTGGATTTTTTTACAAAATACAAGGCTCCCGGAAGATTTTTAACCACAGGAAATTCTATTAGAATTCATGAAACCATAGAGAATAAAATGCAACAGTGGCTATGGAGAATATCATAATAAAGAGGTGCTCATGGCACCCAAAAGTAGGGGAGGTTAGGTGCCTTTTACCCTTCCTAAAAACATAATGCAATAATAGATATGGAGAATGTATCGATAAAGAGAAGCTCATGACATCCCAAACTAGTAATCTACTTGCAACAACAATATTATATTTTAGATCTATCAGGACCTCAATGGTGAACGCTCCACAAGATTTTCCTAAAATTTGCCAATTTAAAAATGAGTAAGCCAACAGATAAGATTTAGGTAACTGACCGAGGTCGTTGTCCTCGCCTGAATGCAATAAAACTAAATTTCTCATCCTCAAAACCACGTAAAGGCCCACGACCTGTACGCTGCAAAACAGAAGATGTAATATGAATGATGATCACCGCTATTACAACCAATCATGGTGGAAAACATGGTGTCCCTTTTCAACATGAAAAACTTCAAGCGTAATACAACCATTCCACACAGTTACACATCAGTCTTAAAAACTTTATATTTTCCTAATTGAATACCTGATCTTATTTAAAGAAACAAGGTGACGACAGATTTACAAATTATTCCATGACAAAATATCATTGTTTAGGTGTGGCAAGGATGCAAGTTGCCACCTCAGACCATTTTGTTGTTTTACTCTTTCTAAACAAGTACCATTTGTTTAATTTATATTACACTAAAACCCAATTGTCAACATGCAAAAGTTTTGTTATTAATATGTGAAATAAAGAAGCTTTAAAACTTATCATTGACGTATCCCTACAACGGACATATGCATGCAGTAACTTTCAAAAGTCTGATTGCAGAATGATAAGTTTTCAATCTTTAGATGAATCCAAAACCATGTGAAAGGATAACCTGCAATATGTTTTACATTCATAAAGGACAGCATGGGATATGTGCAAGTACAAAACACATGGGAAATCAGATGTATTCTGATGAAAATAATCCATAAGGGATAATTAGTGCAGCCTTATTTGATTACAAATTCTTCTACAGATATCATATTGACTTTTCATTAAAGAGTACAAATAGCTAGTCTGATACACAGCAGCTGGCCCAATAGGAATTCATCATTTCCCAAAAGAAAGTGTTATATGGACTAAACTAACTTAATGTTCATGGGTAACTCCCGGCAACATCACTCTTTGCATAGATCAAAAATTCCTATAAATGTGAAAATTCAGGCAAATAGTCATGACAGGAATTAAAAAGAAACCTTATATGCATGCTGAGATGATGTTCTTTGGAACCGTTGAGAAAAATGGCAGTATTTTCCAGTTCTCTCCAGAGGACATTGACCATCATGAGAACACTGCACCAAGATGTTAGGGCAAAAAGTGGAAACAAGAAATCAAAAGTAAAGAAGCTTCCAAAATTTATAACCTCAAAGTGCAAATAAATTTGTACTTACAGGAGCAACTATAAATGCACCACTTTTGGTCGACACAAAGTCTTTACATGCCTCATTGTTTTTCCCTTTAGATTTTCGACATTTCTGGAAAGTCAGTACAGCTATATATTATGAGCATGGCAACGTTTTTCCTATATAAGAAATACTATGATTAAACAAAAGTATCGTTTTACTTACCCTTTTCTCTAGCCATAATACATGAGATCGCATCTGAGATATAATGTTAGATCCATGAGGTGTTCCAGGTTCAATTATAACCTGTTCTGCAGCATAGTTTTCAGAATCACAAAACAGATATAATAAGGAAAAACTAACACAAAATTTTAATACAAATACAATAGTCTAATATGCTTTCATTCTCAGTCAAAAACCTTCTCTTCTTCCCCTTCCCAGGAATGATGAAAATAAATTAGGTAAAGAAAAGCATCAAATTTCTAATAATGCTCATAATTGCCTAATAATACAAGATTCCCAGGCATACAACTCTTCTTTATCACCCATCTCACACATAAACAAAAATAATGATAAAAATTTATTAATATGAAAAGGAAGAAATTATACCAAAACATCCCGTGTAAGATTCCACAGTTGACGCACCACAGTAACTCGGTCCTTCAGTGATGGTATCTCTCCAAGAACATAAGACTTCATGGCATCAAAAATTAGAGATAAATTAGGTAAAAGATAAAGATTCCCTAAAACAAATCCTGTACAGGCACCTGATTACAGACTGTTACAACAAGCATAAAATGTCCTTCTTGGCACTTGTACAATCTCAATCATAACGAACATTCAAGGAAATTATAAGTGAAGAACATTGACAGAACACAACTTACAGCAATTACAAGGTCATGTTCTCTATCAGATTTGTTGATTCTTTTACTCAGCGCTTGAATACTATCATAACTGTGAATAACTGGTAATTTCTTCATACCTAAACAGTCATAAAACGGCATCAGGGTAGCTCAACTAAGCCTTTTTAAAGTGACGTAAAGAAAGAATCAAATGCTTGAAATAAGTAAAAGTCTAAAGAGGTAGGACAGTCTAGGATGCTAGATTGAGAAATTAGAACAAAGTCTTACAACTATATACCCCAAATTTACCACCACTTGCCACAATTTGGGTAGAACAACTAAATGAGTATTTTGTAACACCATATGCAATAAAAGCATTTAAATGCACTCATAAAAGAACCAATTCCTGAAATCCCGAGACAGCTGCCCCAGGTCAATCACCTTATTATCAATGCCAATTGTCCCTCAACATTGTATTCCTTCCTATGAAATCGCTTCATTGAAATATAAAAGCAGTGCTAAAGTAGGCCGCAATTACCTTGTATAAGGCTCCTCCCAGCACGCTGCATCGATTGGGATGGTTCCACCAAATTCACATTTTCTATGGACTTTGGCCAGACTTCTCGCATGGCCCTACAACAATTAACAGAACATATAAACAAATCGGAGAGCCTTTTGTTCACTCGTCACTAAACAGATTGAGAAAAGAAAGCCTCACCAGAAAGCTGAACCCGTCCCAGCACCAAAATCTAATACCTTAGCTGGGGAAAAATCGGGTATTCTTCTCTGAACCTTTAAAGAAAAAGGAAGTTACAAAAGTTGAATTAGCTGACGGAAAATAACTCAAGCCCACATCAGAATACAACTCAAATAGGAAAAACGTAGGAAATGTACTTCACTAAGCACTCTGTAGCAAGCAGAGAAGATAGACGGCATTCGAGAAGCCACATAAGCAATAGTCTCATCATCACTGTACAGGAGGCCAATATCACCATAAGCACTCTTGATTTTCCAACGTTTAGAACTATCCGTAGACTTAAGCGGATCCTCTACAAGCTCCTTTGAAGTGGACTCTGTAAGCATCAAGTTAACGTCCTTAATTTCGCTGAACGACTGTGACAATCTCAACACCTTCCTCTTCATATGGGGGCCTTCGTTCTCTGCATTGAAAATGTTTTTAGTATTGGAAAAAATTTAAAGATGGGTGCGTAAATATGGGCATCGTATGCGCCACCCACCACGGAGATATCTTTTAATGGCACGGCGGAGGCGGACAGGGACAACAAGGCATCCCGTCGACTGTTTTGCGGCGGAGCGAAGAGTCTCCGGTGTGAAGATCTTTCGTGCCGTTTCAGGAATTAGTCTCGCCATTGGTGGTGAATGTGGAAGAAGAAATGGCAGTGATGATGGTGATGGCTGTGATGGCGGTGATGGCGGTGAAGGGGTTTTGTTGCATCGTTTGGGGAATTTGACTTGACGAGTAGGGTTTAAGGCCCAATTAAATAGAAATTACAAATGTTGGTTTGGTAGAGTAATCACATCAATATCAGATATCATTTCAAATATTTTTTTAAAATTATGAAATTATTTCTAATTTCTTAAAATTTATATAAAATAGTTTTCAATATATTATATTGTACAATTTTTTACTTTGTTTTAATCGTATCTTATGAAATCAAAATAATATAAATTTGATATAATAACATTTTTATTAATATTAATGAATTGGTCTTCCTTTTGTTGGTGATTGCACGCAACTGAAGATTGCTACCGTCGGTCTAGTTCTTGTGGCGCCATTCATTGCTATGACATCTTCGGTGGACTCGATCCTATGCTTTCTTGGGTCCACTTATTTTTCCGTGACTGCCGCTTAGTCTGTTCGCCATGTTAGCAGCATGAAGTTGAGACTCTCTTGCAATGGTTCTCACACCAAATTCCACTAGGAATATGCCATCAACAAGAGTTTGGTCACCATGTGATCAATGAGATACGTTGATGGTAGTGGAGTAGGATCAGCATCCTATGCTCAGTAGTCTTTTGTGGCCTCAATGTCATTTTGTTTTGTGTTTTCGTTGTCCAAACATCTGAACCAGTAATTTGGGTACAAATGCTCTGCATCTGATGAAGGCATCAGTAGTTTTAAATTGAAGTTATGCATTATTTTTTCAAGCAAAGTTGCTCTCTGCAAACCATTGGTATAAATTCCTAAGGTGTAGTTTTAGTAACTCCATACCAAGGTTAAATAAGACGATGGTAGTCCGTACACTAATCGCTGAAGATGTGCTTGCTTAGAAAATTATTACTGGCGTCTCACCAGCTCCAGCAAGACTAGATGGCTCATACACTAAATCTTGATGGTCTTAAAATTGGTAGTCCATGAGAATATTTTTCAGGCAAGGAAGGCATTTGAGAGAGTGACCTTACTTCCACCTGTTTGCACATAGCACCTGATCCAACACATTTGTTGGTGGTGAGGAAGTAGTGGTAATGGCAATGGCAACGGCAACAAGCAAGGGATGATCCAGAGGCTCGGCGTAAGTTACAGCACCTAAGTTCTAACAATAACCGTTCACAGCTGGGGACCAATCTCACGATTTCAGATTGGCCCGACGAACCTCATTTTGCTGCTAAACCCAATTGAGCAAAATAGCACGCTGAAATATAGTCCTTTCTAAATCCAAATTCTGGGTTAAGCTACTGCAGAGGAACTTGAATATCAATTCTTTAGCTGATGCCATCGCATACTTGTCTACGAATTCTGATACTAAACAACTTCTAAAGGCCCAAAGCATATTTCTGTTTCCTTCACATTTGACACATCAAGATCTCGATCAACCAAAAAGTATGTAGTTCTTATTCAAGTGAGCTGCTTTACAATAGTGTGTAACATTTCAATGCGATGGAGTCGCATAATAAACTGTAAGGATGAAGTCTTGCAATATTGGAAAATTTTAACTTGCAGGCTAGACAGGCAATAGAGATCCTTGTAGTAATTGAGAGTTGAGTCTAGCCTCCCTACCTGCCCTTCTCTTGATTCCTTCTATAGCTACTTGAATCTTCCATATTTCAGCAATCTATATTCAAGTCACGAGGCCACCCAAATTCTTCCAGAAAAGCCAACACAACGCCATTTGACCAACCAAAACCAGTCTGCAAGGGGACATCAACAGGTTACCTTCAGGTTCGTAAAGCTGTATATAACATATGGACAGAAAGACCAAGGTTTTTTTGACTGGCACCAACCTGAGGGGCGTATTCACCCCCGCCTCCAAATTGTCCGCATTTTTGAACATCAAGTTTTTCATGCATAGCTCCTGTTTTCTTGTATACAGCATGGTTTGCTCTGATCCATCTCATGGCCATTTCTTCTGCCAATGATCTAGCTTCTTGTGAACTGGATCTGATCAGGCCTTCTACTACAATGTGTTGGACTGGTGGCCAGCCATTTGGAAAGTCCCTGCTCTTGCAAGTTCAACTAGGTCAATCCCAGTGACAATAGTTAATAGTGGCGACCATTTCATCAGCCGACTTTTGTACTCAATCCCACTAATTGCAAGAAGCAATTATCAAATTTAGCATCAGTTAAAAAGCTTACCATTGCTGCCCTGAATTTGTCAAAGAAGTGGCAATTCCACCAGCATTAAGCAGGCCACTGCTTTTAAGACTTTTCGTGACAGTCTCCACCAAAGTAGTATCTTGACATACATGCACATTGACAGCATCAACGTTACAACAACAGGTGACTACTTATATTGATACAACAAATGCCATATCATCAATCAAGCACTTCATTGGTGTACATTTTCAATTCTAACTACTCTGAGTATGATAAAAAATTTAGCGGCAAGTTAAATTCAGATGCATGCTCGTAGATCATGTTATAAATCATTTGTCAACGGCTAAAAAATTGAAACATGCAAAATTATTTACAATGGATTATTTTCCTGCTAAAGACCTGTTGCCCACTAGAACGTGATGCAGTTAGATTTCCGTATCCAAGTTCTAGTTAGCAGCACTCAAATGCAGATGCAGTATGAAGTTCGATAGGGTGAGGATTTAAGTAAAAGAAAACGGTAGAAGTAGCAGTGTAGCTATTTGAATGCTTACCTACGAACTGTTTGAGTAAATATGGCATGCAAAAATATCATATCAATTAAATGTCAGATAACAATTACCAGGTGTTGGCAAGACTTTGCAGGGTATTTCAAATGCTATGGTATGGGGGAATGAAAATGAAAAAGAAAAAGAAACTAATGTACAAGCAGTTCTACTCCAACCAATGATTTGTGAGTTGACTTCCAAAACCTCCACTCACACAAGCCATCTCAGCATGAACAGGAAAAATGAGCTTAATCAGGCCACAAGCATACGCTTTGAATAAAAAAGGTCCACTAAATGCCTAAAAACAAGACATGAAAAGCTATCCTTGAACAACTATAGTCAATGCGGTCAATTTAGCAACAAACCTGAATTGAATAGATGAATCCATAGAGGAAAAAAGTTTGAAGGAAATGCATTTCGATTCTGGTTGCAAGCCAGCCACACGTGATGTTCCTAGAAATTATTGGGGCAAAGAAATCATGGAGAATGCAGAAAAGAACTGAGATTTGAAAAACTATGCCTGTAAGATAAAGCTTTACAATTGCATGTAATCGGCCGTCACCTTGCATGCAGTGTCAGTGTCATCAATTAGCCAGTAATCAAGCCATTGCCTTTCCTCAGCATTCCAAAAGATAGAGTTAATAGCCGTTTTCCTTGCTTTAGAAGCTTTTAAGAACCTCTCTGCAATGCTTTTATCCCCTGTAGAACTTGCTAAGAAGGCAATGTCTAGTTCCATCTGGATAAAAGACCTCTTGTCATAACATGTGCTGAAACTACTGAATTCAATTTCTTATTTCCAAGTATTAGTTAGTCATACCTTGAGTAAAAATACATTCAAATCAACAGGTAGAATTGATGTTGTGGACAGAGATGACAAATCCGAGGAATTCCTGTATAACGAGCTTTTTCTTATATTTGCATAATGCTAAAGGCAACATGTACACAATAGCTAGAAGCTTGATTTTGGTTGCTAGAGGTAAAATATAAAAAATAAAAAATGCATCATCAACCTCAAGAAAACTTGTTTATAAGGAAAAATCACCAAGATATCTAGAATATAAAAGTTTACTTCATCCATCTTGTGCTGAAATCCCATCCTGATTCAGCCGTTGAAGCCAGTTCACGGTAAAATTGCTGTTTCTCAGTAACTGTTGAGAACTTGGATGCAGATTTCTCATCCTGTTAGGGGAAAGAAAGCACAATACTGAGGTTTAGTTTTAAGGTTCTACATATCTAATTTTATGCCTCTATTTATAGACGTAATTTTGGTTTTCGCCCAATATAGGTTCAAGGGGTTCTTCCTAAAGAAATGTGGGTGTAACATATGCAACATTACATGTTAAAGAATAACATACTTCCTACATTTGGAAATTAGAAACAAAAAAAAGAAGAAAAATAAAACAAATTTGCAGTCTAACACCAGTAAGCTTGGACGAGGGCGTACAAATACTGATGATTCAGGCCTGGGCTTGTTCCACATAGCATAATACCGGCTCAAGCTATGTTTGAAACCATGAGCATCCTGGATGGTGACTTCATGGATGTCTACATCAAGAATAGACATTTATTAGAAGGTTCAAGTTTATTGAAATTGAAGTCAAAGCACAAAGCAACAGAAAAAGAAAAAGAAACAGAAATACCAGAATTCCAGAATTGGTATTCGCTAACCAATGCAGGCAGAGCCTTCTTAATTAGTTCCAAATCACCAGTCCTGTTATAGATCTCAGAAACCATTGAGCTCAGCAGGGGAGGCTCGCTGCAACATGTTAGCCAAAGCTACCATTCAATCTAAATTTCAGGAGAACCATTTGCATTCATGGGTTGGAGAGAAAGAAAATAGCATGTTGAGGAAAACACAAGGAATAATAATTATAGATATGTGTAAAAAGAAGGAAGATAGTTAAGACACTGTAGAAAATAATATGAAATCCGTCCAACAAAATATTAGAATTTTAGCTATCTGAAAGTGCAGAATTATGCAACGATTTCTGGGAATTTAGCTTCTGCTAACGTGTAGCACCACGCTAATTTCAGTCCAACAAAATATTAGAATTTTAGCTCTCTGAAATTGCAGAATTATGCAACGATTTCTGGGATTTTAGGTTCTGCTAACGTGTAGCTCCACACTAAGTATAAAAGACAGAATGAATCATCAAATATTCAACCATGTTGTGATTTATTAAACTAAAAGGCACAGAAACAGGACCAGCATCAATGATAAAGAGATTTAAAAGCCGAACTTCAGTAACCCAAAAGTTGTATAAAGCAGCAGTTGGAAAAGACAGTTTTAGACCGGAAAGGCGATTACAGATGAACTACGGACAAAATCCTAATGCAGTCTCTCTAGTAACCCAAAAGTTTTAGACCGGAAAGACAATTACAGATCAACTACGGACACAATCCTAGTGCAGTCTCTCACAGGAAACAAAAATAACAAATGACATAGAAGACAATGGTCAATGATTATAACCTGCTTCGAAACTACAAGCAACTTCTTTGTTTTCTGGCAAATGAAACTTAAGAGAAACATTACCTCCTATTTGTGTAATAGGTCCTGGCACCATTCAGGACATAGCCATACTCATGTAGCAGGGAAATCAGATTATTCACAATTGCTTTAGCAGTATCGTACATTTTGCTCGCTAACAATCCCCTGTAATGAATGATCAAGGCAATTTTCCTATCATCTCTATCGTAGAAGCAAAGATTTGGGACTTTCCAAGACAACAGAACCATAACGAACCTGATTACCCAATATGAATCCCAGTAGTAAATCTCTCGAAAACGTGAACCGGGTATGATTGCAGGCTCCGGTAAGGGAAGCAAAGTATGCATGTCCGGTCGTCGGCGTACCTTATCAGAGACTTGCCGGCTCAAATTCTGCCACAAAGAATGAACCTCTAGAGCCCATGCTCTCACCTGTGGATTCTCCACCTTAGGCAAGAACCCCTCCGGCTCGGCGACGAAATCCGACGGCTCGTGATGCAACAGATCACTCCCGGGATCATCAAAGTACTTTGATATAAAGTTATCTAAGTTCCTGACGGGAACAGCCCCCGTCTCAGCTCTTGGAAGCCCATCAAAGGCCTCCTTTGTCTTGGAAAGATTGAACTTTAACGACAGATCAATATAGTACTTGGGGTCGAAGTTCGTCTCTCCCAATGTTTTGAGCGCAGTTTCTTGCACTGTCTCAAGGAAGGTGGTCAAGGCTGAGGTGGACACAACAGGGCCAGTGGTACTATTGCATGAAGTGAAAGCTTTGGCGTCAGCCATTGTTGATAGTGACAATAAACAGATGCACAATACGAAAGAAAGATCAGGGCTTTGGGATTGATGGGTGGCCATTGCTGAGAGAGAGTATCAGTGAACACCTTGGCACTGAAGGTCCCATGGTTGGATGATGGGGTTAACCTTTTATACTAAGAAGGCCAGCAAGGTGAACAAAATGTGGAATTTCTGGTGGATGTTAATTTATTTTAAAGGGTTACACTATAGTTGTTCAGTTTTGTGGAAGTAATAAGATAGAATTATGCCAACAAATGGAAGTGATGTGGTTAATATTCTTTCTTCTTCTTGCTGCAGGCGGCATGTACTAGGATGAAATGGTGTGCGGAAAGGAGCTGCACATTTTCATAGTTGCAACAGACTCAGTGGCTTTGGAGAGTGTTTATGAAGTGAAGAAGACGGTACACAGTTGAGGATTGGCAACTCTGATTTAAAGTTTCAATTCCAAAAGCTACTCCAACTTCTGCCAAATTTGGACTTGAAACTTTTGAGACTACACTAGACGAGACTAGAAAACAAAATGGAGAATAGTAAATCGGTGTATGTGGAAAACTAATATTGGCTTTTCATTACACGGAGGAAACTTAAAACAACATCAGCCGGCGACAGTACAAATGTCAGTAGACACGACAAGCAAATGGGTTGGAGCAGCCTGGGGTGTTCCAATCATATTTTGCTTAATTTAGTTCACGCAACAAACAGCTAAGGAAGAACGCGTCCAGGTTTGGTTGTTTACTGTTCATCCTTTTTAATGACATGTGTAAGTACATGGTGCTTTCCGATTGATTGAAAGAACAGACAGCTAAATTCTAGAACGTCGGTGAATTAACAAAGGATTTATTTTATTTAATTGAGACTGCAGGTTTAAAATTTTTTTAATGTATATAATTATTTAAAATTTAAAATTAAAATTTTATCTTTCGTAAACGACTTATTTAATTTGAGCGAGAATTAATATAAATATGAATAGTTTAAAGATATCTTTTTAAAATTAAGATCCTCTTAAAATACCTCATTTAAAACAAAAAGACTACACGGCTTGAGTTATATTTCATGCAAACTTTGTATTTTTAATATAATTTAAACGAAATAGCAAATTATTAGAAACCCCTAGTCAAATTAAATTAAACACGAGAATGTTGAGCTGTAGGGATTCTAGTCCCATGCCATGTACACGTCACATGGAATCAACGATCAAATTCTATCCAGTTTGGTGTGTGCCACTGCACTGGACCACAATCCCATTCACTGACTGCTGTATTTATATGTATTTACCTTGTGCCTTTATTAAAAATATATTTAATTAAAACTTGTTAAAGTCAAACGGAGGAATTTGTGCCGCCTACGGTTCCTCCCCGTCAAACATTGTCCAATCAGAATTAGGTATTTGTTAATGAGTTGTATGATTTATAACACGTCCACGAATTATCCATACACGAGACTATGATGTCAGAAATATTATAATAAGCTAATAAACATCAAAACTGAAATTACAAAAGAAGCAAAAACCCGCGTATAGGCATAGAGAAAACAGAGAGTTACGAAAAATTATGATAAAAGAGCTACGTTTTAATTTAAAGACAAAACCGCAAAACTTTAGTATAAATTTCATAATAAATTCAAGTATGCTTCCGCTTTATTTTATTTTTTATGATTTGATATGAATCGATTATGTGTTTTAAAAGGATTAAAATTCCTACAAGTACATCTCATCACTTGATATCAAAAGTATTAATACATAAATTTCATTTCATTAATAATTAATAATATTTATTATTTTATTAATAACTAATAAAATACTCATTTATCATATGTTATTAAAATTAATAATATATTAATAAAATTAAAAAGGATACTAAATTAAGTGTTTTCAATAATAATACTAATAAAGAGATTATCAATTCCTCATTTTTATGCATAATTTGTTTTCTATAAATAATTATTAATTAAAAATTATGTTATGTTATTATTAGTAAATAAAATTATAACCTTTACTTTTATCAATTATTGTTTTTTGACATTTTTTATCAATTATTGTTGAGCAAAAATTTTATCTCTAATAAAACCCCAATATCCGCAAGTATATAAATCGTAACTTATAGAATTAAAAGTATAGATCCCATGAGGAAATAAGTAAACTAAGCGAACCTAACTTTGTCTAAGGAGATAACAGATGATTTTAATAAAATAATAAGAGAAAATTAAAACAATTAAATCAACCGATCAAATAGCTAATATCAAGTGAGCTACCAATTTAAAGTAGGTTGATTAAGAATGAATAATTTAGGATTTATTATGTCGTTATTTTGTTCCTTTAACCCCTATTGATTCAATTATGTATTAATTCTAGATCTTCTAAGGGATTGACTACTCTCTTTCAAGACCTAATCAATTAACCTTAATTAAATTTGAAATTTTAATAATTGTAATATCTCAGTTCATAACTATTTCCTTAACGTTTTCAATTAGTTCTAACGTAATCTATTGAATAACTAAATTCTCACACAAAATCTCTCTTCGAATGATGGTTGATTTGTTAATCGTGTGACATATTAAATCACTAACTCTCGTTGCGTAATTTAATCAGATTACTTTTGACTCACTCTCTCGATTTATTGTCAAATTATATGCATGCACCATTAACACAACACAAAGTATGTATTGAATCAATTAAAATCAAAGTCACAAAATAATTCAAGAACAAATCCTAATCTAGAATTTAGAACATCATGAATGTAATAGACATCTAAAATCCAGTTTACACATCAAGTTTAATGAAAATAACAAAAGGAAAGGAAAAAAAAAACCTGATTTGAAGCTTGACCTAGAAATCTAGAAATCCTGGATATTTGTGTCGATCTTCTTTGTTTGATCTACTTTTGCAAGATAGTGGCTACGTTTTTTTAATGTTTCATGTTTTTTTATAGTTCTTGGGACTTTTAGGGTTCTTTCTAGGGATTCCCCCACTTCTTTTGGTTATAAAAATAGCCCCAAAATGTCATAAGATCAAAATTACTCACATGTTGGAAAAGTTGAAACTTGTTGGAATTGTTCTATGGGAGATATACGGTTTGATACACAATCGTGTATTAAACCATGTATAAGTCAAAAGTCTCCAAAATCACGATTTTACACGATAAACCATGTATAAGTCAAAGGTCTCCAAAATCACGATTTTACACGAGTTAAAAGACATACATGGTCATAGACACGATCGTGTATCCATAATTTGTTTTAAATCTTCCTTGTTCTTCAATTTTCTAATTTCCAACACTCACAGATACACCAAACATCTAATGAAACATAAAATTAAGACCTAAATCATGTTCTAAACCACACAAATACTTAGAACATAAACAAACACTAACAATAATTTAATTCTAAGCCTATACTCATAATAATCGTCTAATAAATATCTATAAACACACTAAAATACCTATCAAAATATAGTATAAATTATACTTATCAATTATCATATTTATGTAAAATTATTTATAAATAAAAATAAAATAACATTTATTATATAGTGATGATTTATTTTATTAATAGTTAATAACTTATCAATTTAATTTATTTTGTACAAGCAATTATATTTATTAGATAAATATGATAATAATTTTTTCATAGAACTCTATTTATTATGTAATGATAATAATAATAATAAATAACATGATCATTTTTATATTTTATTAATGCTTACATATTTAAAAATAATTAACTCAAAAGAATTTCACTACTAATTGATATAATTGTTAAATTTCTTATTATTTTAGTGCTTCATCATATTTACATATTATTGATTATATTAAACAGTATAACAATATTTAGTATATTATATTAATGCATTTTGTTAATAAATTCATAATATTTATTTTTATATGATAGTAAATTGTTTAGATCTTTCAATTTTCATAATAATAATAATAATAATACTGTGATAAGATGATCAATTTTTATATTATTATAATTACAAAATTCATTAATTGATTTTTATTTTCGTCAATAATTGTTATCAAATTTTCTTATCGTATTAATCATTATTTTCCGTGCTAATGTTAATTAATTTTTTTTGTTATATTGGACTAAATTATATGACAAGATGATAGAAAAAAATAAGAAGCAAATCCCTATTAAGGTTTCTCCTTAGAAAAGGATTGTTATCACTAAGAAAATTGGTTAAAACATAGGAAATAATAGGAAATAACTTCACTCATTATACAAATTTACCCAACAAAAATGAAAACTTCCTCTTTTAATCTCTTAAGTGAAAATTAATTAGTACGTTTAAATTTCTCCTACACTTGGTAGATATACAATTAAGATAAATGGATAATAAAAGTAACAGAGATATATATAAACAATATTTTAAAGTTGGGGTAATATAATAAGGACAAATCATTTAGAGATTCAGGTTGTCATAAGTAGAACAATACTTTGTTCTTGATGAAAAATACCAACATTAAATTTTTAGAAAAAAAAACTAGATGAAATCATTATAGAAGGACCTCTTGAACACTGAAGACCAAAATGCATATGCCATTCAAATCAAATCTTGAACTAGCTATATTAGGAATTGAGATTTCAATTATTTATTGATGTTCGTATAATTTCTTGAAGATAACTGTATCACTCTTATAGCAATCAAGAGGATATGCAATAATATCAACTAGAAGGTCGTTCATGCCAAGTATAAGCAGCTTTTTTGAAGACATAATAGTAAATTAAACCCTTGGCAACTTGGCTTCTAATTTTAAGCCTACATTTTTCTCAAGATATGAATCCCCTTAAAGGATCTAGTCATTTCCACTTGATTATTTCCCTCATTGTATATATATCAGCATTCTTTATCCTCTTTCTTTCAGTCTTCTTCCTTTCCTCTAGTGTTTCTAACTATCATAAATTCATACTACTTAGTTTTGTTCTTCTTTTCTTCCTATATCCAAATGTGTATTAGTTTTTAAAGATGCAATACTAAATTTCCAATAATCCCTTTTATAAATTTGGTTTTTGAGTTCACTTTTAACACTTTCCTTAAGGCAAGAATCCCCTTTGATGAATATAATCCTTTCTATTGGGATATTTCCCTCAACTTCTATATGGGCAGGATTTGCTCTTTGTTGTCATCTATTATTCCTTGTTGTGTTTCTAGCTATCCCAATAGGACATTGCTTTTTGTTCTTTCAAAATCTGGCTTTGAACTATAATTATTTCTAAATTCTAAGTGTGTTCTTAAGTCTAGATCTACATGCATGCACACGTGGGTAACAATGGGTGGATACACTTATTGGCTAGAGGTGAAACAAAAACCTTACAAAATATACTTTTCACTCTTTTTATGTCTAATCTAAAACAAGTATACTTTCCACTCTTTTTATTTCTAACCTAACATTGCAAAACCTTATCTAAAGTGAAGGAACACCAATATAAGTGGAGAAAAAAAAGTCTAAGAATAGGAAGTGTTTTTGTAGGTGCATTCCTTACCATAATCTTAGTTTTCATCATAAATATACCCAATAAAAACAATTTCTCGCTTTATCTCTTATGCTATGTCTCTGCCTTTTCCTTATTCATCATAGAGACATGATAGGAATTTGAATAAAAAATGGTTGGGGAAAAACAATTCAAAAAGTTAATGTAAAATGCTAGGTATTTGAGAGTGACTAGTGGGGATGTCATACGCAAAAAAGAAGAAACTCATAAAATGGTAGAGGCAAATAGAACTTTTGCACATTTTCGTTAATCCATGAATAGGATCTATATAGACACATAGACTCATGGAACCATACATCTCGATCGGAAAAGAATCAATAGAAAAAGAAAGAATCGGAATTGATCGCTATAGTTCTCGAAACAAATGAAAAGGAAAGATGAAACGTAAATCATGGATCAATTAAGCCCTCTTGGGGACTTGCTTAAGAATAAGAAAGAGGTAAATACCATGGAATAGGGTTTGATCCTATTTATGAGGATTCCGTAAATATTCCATTCCAAAAAAAAAAGTTAGAAATAATTGAGATTTTTTTTGCAGATTGGATGCAGTTACTAATTCATGATCTACCATGGAATAGGGTTTGATCCTATTTATGGGAATTCTGTAAATATTCCATTCCAACAAAAAAAGAGAAAGTTCGAAACAATTTGTATTTTTTTTGAAGATTGAATGCAGTTACTAATTTATGACTTGGCATGTACAAAATGAAAATAGAAAGGTAGAACAACAAGAGATCACTTGAATTAAGCACTAGGAAGAATTGGCACCTTAAACAATTAAAAGAGGCAAAGGTAGGCGAGTTGATATGACATTGAAGGTAAAAAGATAATTCATTAAATATTTTGAATTAAATAAGGCAGGAAAAGAAAATTCATTAAAATATTACCGATGTATAGAAATAAGTACCACATTTAAAAACATTTATCAATACCATAACTTAGCAGAAAGAATATCACGACTCCATATAAATAATACCATGATTTTATACAAACCATTCCACTACTTTATATAAGAAATTTCGTCACATTATATAAATAAGTAGTGTCTTTACTTTAATATATCAATACCACTCTTGATTCAAATAATTTCATAACTCTGTACAAATAATACATTGAATACACACAATACCATTACTCTGTAAAAATATCATTTCATTATGCAAATAATTAACGAATTTACTTTACTATATCAATACCATATACGAGTACAAAGAATAACATCAAAACATATAAAGGCTATCATACTTCATACAAATAATACCAAAACTCTCTATAAATGATGATATTAATACAAAAAATAAGTAACATATTTACTTTAATATTTCAATATCACATCTAAGTACAAACAATACTTTGATTCCATATAAATAATTATATGAATTCATATCGTCAAAAGCAAATAAGTAACATCTTTACTGATATTTGTAGGGCAAATTTTATTATTTGTAAAACTCTCAATATCGAAATTATACGGATCATATCTTGTAGTATCATATCAAACTAATAGACACCTAAACAACTTGAAAAGAGCTTTGTTCAAAGTAGTAAAGATTGATTTGAATTAAAACAAATAATTGAAAGTAAAATAACTAATAAAAAGAAAAAGTAAATAATTAATAAATGAGCTGCCAATGAATTTGAAGTTAGTCAAAGTTGAAGACTTAAGAAGAAGACCCCAAGGTAAAAATATTACCAGAACTATAAGTTTTTTAGCTGATGGAGAAACATCGAAGATCCATCCAACCAGAAACAGACATGTCAGGGAAGCGATCTTTCTAAATTCATAGATCATTTTACTCCCACATTTTACTCCCACAAGTTCATAGATCATAGAACTTGGAAGAAATGTTGAACTCCATCGTCAAATGGTAACATTCCTGGACCATTTTGGTGTTTCTCTTGCCTGTTTTTCTCTTTCTCAGGGATGGTGGCACAAGTTCAAGCAACCGAAAGCGTCTCCTCAATATATGACAAGATCAAGTGCGGAAGAAAATGCATGCAATACATTTTGTGGACTACATCTAGAACCATATGAACAGATCATATATCACAGGATCATCGTATATGCATGGAAAAACACAAATTACATACTTGAA
>JANZLD010000237.1:51891972-51908346 GCA_026413575.1 Erythroxylum carthagenense
GACACTTTTTCTAATTTTACCTTATAATTGAACTAATCAATTAACTTGGTTTAATTAGAAACTTATTTCTAAATTAAAAAAAAATTCATTTTTTTAATGAAACAAAATTAGTATCTCTCTAATTAGAAAATAAACCAACAAAATAGTTTATTTCTAAAGGTAATTTTAACTAAACAAATTAGTTATTTTTCTTTAAAAAATTGTCTAATAATTAGAAACTTATTTCTAATTTAAAAAATTTAAAAACCCAGCCCAAAAAAAACGAAATCGGGTCTGGAGGGGAAGAGGCAGCGTCTGCACGCGCCAGCGCTGCGCCTGGGCCCTGAGGGCGCACGCGCCAGACGACGTGGACTCTCTCAGCGTCACGCGCGTGTGGTACACGCGCCTGACGCTCATCTTCTTCCTCCGTTCGTTTTCGCTTCTGGTTCTTTCTTCCTCCATTGTTTTTGTGTTTTCTTGAGTTTTTGTCTTCTCCATTCGTAAATCAATGCATGCATCAATTAAGAATGACAAATTCAACACAACAAATACTTATTTGTTTCAAAACCACCGCAAACTCATCAAGATCTGATTTTTTGATTAATCACCGAAGAGAGAGAAAATACTTTGTAGATATACCAGAAATTAAAACACACATATATATATGGCTTTCAACCCAATCGGAAACCCATTCCATTCGGAAACACAGAGATAAACAAAAAAACAATTACGCATGCAATTCCTTGATTTCAGAAAATAAGTTCATGAACTTATTTCATTCGGAAACTCAGAGAGAAACACAAAAAAAACAATTACGCATGAACTTTTACACAAATACGGTAGAGTCTACAACAAGTCATGCAAAACCAACCAAATTCTCTGATATTTTCGGTAGAACAGAAAACGTACATAACATACTTAAAATGCTTTCCATGCATATATAATCGGTAGAATAGAAAACAATTCCAATACAAGAAAAAAAAACACAACCGATATTCGACAAAACAGAAAATGTAAAACCTGGCTCTGATACCAATGTTAGAAAATCTAGAACCATATGAACAGATCATATATCACAGGATCATCGTATATGCATGGAAAAATACAAATTACATACTTAAATGAGTGTTAGGATTCCACTGGTTAGAGAACACCGAACCAAGTTTTTCCCTTGTCTGCAAACTTCAAAATACACAGATGTCTCTTTTTCGGTCATAACCGTTGCCTTATATATTGATCATTTGGGAATAACTACCGGTAGTAATTATTCATACCAAATGACCTTTAAATCCATTATGGGTGTAAAACGGTCAACACTACATATGCTCAGCGATCCTCCGTTCGGTGAAGGTAATCGCTACTTTTATTGTTTTGGTATTATATGCAGGTCACGCGGACAACCGTCTCAGCCAGTTCTCAGGTGCGCAGTGTTCACTTTGTGCTCCTTAAGTTGTTTATGTGGTTTTGTTCGATGTTTCTTGTCTAATTTTTGTGTGGAGTTACGCACGTTAATTTGGTGTTGGTAATAGGGGTCCTTCTTTAGTCGGTAGTTTTGTTTTGTTCCGGTGGGTGCTCATTAGTTGTAGGAGGGGAATGCAATTCATGGATTTTACGCCTTGCTCTTGCGTTTCACCATTTTCGACGGAGGCATTTCGTTGCCTGTTCTGCCCTGATCATCTTGTCATTTACATTTTGTATCGGACATAGACTTTTCTTTGAGCCGCCTGACATGTTCGCTATCGTGCGAAAAAGGCAGCTTACCCTTTTGCGGGTTTACCGTTGGTGGCACAATAGGTACTTTCGAGGCTTTTTATACAGGACTCTCCCATAGCTGCTCCTTTTAGTTTATCTTGCCTTTTCTTCGTTTAGTTAAAGCCTTCTAGAGCAGTTTTTGTAGCTAAGGATTTCTGCGTGACTCAATTTTTTTTCTAGCGTGGTTTTTGTTATTTTCCTGTTGATTCCACCTTACTTGCATTATTTTGCTACTGGCCCTTTCCATAGATTTTCGTGCTTGGATTTCTAGTTTACTGCTGCCCAATCTTGCGTATTTTGACTCGGTTTGATTTTCTTTTCTTTACTTATTCTTATTCTTATTTTATTACTAGTATTATTATTCTTATTTTATTATTTTATTATTTTATTTTTCTTTACAAACTTTATCTTCTTTAGAATTACTATTTTCACTTTTACTTTTTTAATTATTATTACTATCGCTTTATTATTATTATTATTATTTTAATGAATTTATTTCGGTAACTTGCATCATTCTTATATTATCTCATTTGCATGTGGGTTCACCGGAAACAACCTCTCTATTATGTAGGAGTAAGGTTGCGTACTATCGGACCTCCCCAAATTCTGCTTCATTGCGAGATTTCGGACTGGGTGATAATGATGATGATGATGATAAGAGGTAAAAACTACTTTTAGTTTTGTTTAATAAATAATAAAGATACAAATAATGATATATTAAATATTTTTTAATTAGACTTACACAAAATAATTATAGATTACATAACAAAATATATTTAATACCCTTTTAAAATTTTTATATTTCATATTGACAATATATATACTATTTAGCCCTACATTTGAAATTAGATTTATTTATTACAAATGCTTATTTTTTACTTTGTATTAATTTTAATTTTAGATTTATATGAGAGTTAAATGGTCTTTTTATCTTAATTTATGATAAATGTGTGAAAATAGTATTGACAAAATAAAAATATTTGTTATATCAAATTTATATTATTATTATTTCTTGATATATGATTGAAGTAAAGTAAAAAATTATCTAATATAATATATTGAAAATTTTAAAATAATTTTATAAAATTATAGATTATTTTAGAATTTTAAAAAATGATCCAAAACATATTTAATATTTCCTGACATATTCAATATTCAATAATTCATAAAATTATTATGAATTATTCAAAAAGTTATTTATATGGGTAGTCTTTCTTATTAAAAAAGATATAATTATTAGAATTTATCGAATTCTTGAAAGCTAGTCTTATACATCAATATATTTGAAGATACATTTGAATATTGAAAAGGACTTACTTTCGAAAAACAAAAAAGAAATTTTAAATAAGTATAAATTGTTACATAAATTGAAATTATCCTAAAAGTTCATTTAAAATTTCTACATCACCATCAATTAAAATTTAAAGCACTTCTATTTAAATACAAGAAATTATTGAATAAAAAATAATTTTAAAAATAAAAACAAAATTATATCCTTGATTCCTCGTTCTCCTGTCCCCGCCGATTTATGCCTCACAAGTCTTGGTCCCTGCCTTTTTCACCCATTTCAGTCGAAGCTGTCACTGGCCGTCAAGCGCCCGTCGCTCATCGTTGTTTTCTAGCCGACGTCGAGCTGTCACCGTCACGAAGCATCGCCAGTCACCGTGGGTCACGGTATACTCATCTACAGTTTTCTTCTACAGTGGTTCTTAAACCAAAGATGAATGTCTGCAATTTTGTTTGCATTTGTAGTTTTAGCTCGCCACTGCTAATTGTCTGCAATTTTGTTCGCTAACGGAGTGTTTTCAAAATGCAAATCGTCTGTCTTAGTTTTTTTGCTGGAGTTCAATTAAAGTTTGAGTTTTACTTTGCACCTACGGGAGGAGGTTTGCTTAACTTCTACTCTCCATTAAAACCATGCCTCTGTTTAAGTTTGAAATTCTTGTTCAATACCATGTGTTAGATTTTCACGCACTATCAGAAGAATTGAAGAATCGATTTATCATCTATGACATATTAGATCTTCCAGTGAATCGATTCTTGGTGACGCACAAGCTCTTGCTCTTCGATGATGCCATTAAGGCAAATCTGGAGAGATTTATACAGTCATTCAATGTTATTCATATTGCAACATGTATTACTAAAAGAAAGTAATGCAACAAATGCAGCTTCAGACTTCCTCCATCAACACTCGTGCATATATTAAGAGCCCGTGTAAACCAACACGAGATTTTGTACCATCCAAGATACTGTGAATTATAACAGGAATTAAAATTTAATTTTATAAAAATTAAAGGATTATTTTATAATTTAAAAAAAATATCTTAATCTATTTTTACTATTAACTCATGCAACTCGTTCGTTCAATGGTCTGATTTGTGTGCATTCTGTTCTTGTTCTTCACGCCAACCAGACCAGAGTCTTTTATTTGTTATTTTCCTCTTCTTTTTTCTTTTCTCTCTTCTTGACTGATGACTTTCATCGTTCAAACAATCAGAATGCCGAAGTTTCTTTGCTTAATCACTTATGAAATACGCCCATTTTCAGCGGGTATAAGGGTCATTAGAGCCCAGGATTTGTTTTGCGTTCTTTCACCGCAACTAAGGGTTTGAGCTTTAATTATGTACGTCTTTTGGTGAATGTCGGAGCTAGTGGTTTGCTCCATTAACAGCTCTATCCGTATTCCATTTGATTGCGGTTCCTTTAGAGTTCTGGTAGAAATCATTCCCCATTCTGTATTCTTTTGATTTCAGTTTTATTTTCCCATCAATTTGCTACCTTACCATGTGAATCACACTTCTTTTAGTCTTTTATTATCGTGAATATTGCGTCGTGTGAGTTTAACTTCTGTATGATAGTCAGGATCAAGGAAAATTTACTTGAACACAAGAGATAGTTTAATTTTTTAATTGTTGTTAAGCCAGTTTATGTATGTGCTTGGTTCATGAAAATCTTGTGGAATAAAAGAATAAATCATTCTTTTTGGTTCATGAAAATCGTATGCATCTCTCTCCTCAAGCCAAAGGTCAAGTTTTTGCTTGAGGATCTCGTGGGAGAGTTACAAACAGGATCTAAGTCGGTCCAGGGCCCACGCACGGTTGTTCAGATCAGTTCAGACGCGGTTGCACTGTGGGTATCCAAGTTATTGCTTGGGCCTTTGGTGTTATGATCTTTGCTCTTGTCTACTGCACTGCTGGTATCTCTGGTCCGTGTTCAAAAATCCTTCGTTTCTTAATTTCTGGTGTTTCATGTGGGTCTTGTTTTAGCTTCGTAAGCTCCTTTTTTTTTTTTTTGATGTACGTTTTATCGTCTCTTCTTCCTTTCAAAGATGTCCACAGTCCACAGCCACTCCCCAGATCCGCATGATCTTTCAGGGTCTTCTGTGACTTAATTACTTGCTTACGATATATCTGCTCGGTCCCTGTCCTCTGATTAAAGCATGTAACTCTTAACCCTTTTTTCCTCTTATGTAGCTTGTAGATTTTCATTGGCGTAATTTCGTTTTCTTGATGAACCATGTGTTTTTCGATCTTCTCCTCCACTAACTCCATGCGGGTTTTGGATTCTAAATCGTGAAAACTCCGTTTGGGATTGGGGTTTTGTGATTTGTTTGTTGACTGTTGTATTAGTATGGTTTCTTTCATCTTGAGTAAGAAGTGTCTGAAACCATGTTTATATTACTTCCATATGTTTTGATTTTACCTGTCGATCCCTTCTTCCTAAAACTTGGTGCTTTCCGTAGCTTTCTTTCGAGTCTTTGTTGGTTCTTTCTTCGATATATTACCACCTTTTCTTTGTTGACTTGTATTTGATGATTTATTTGATAAGAAAAAAGAAATATTTCTGTAGACCGACCAAAATTCTTGATTTATCTTACCATAAAGACCTTTTGCAGTGATTACCTTGTGAATGTCAAATCTCAGTGCTTTCCCTAATATACAATTTTCAGCCTTAGTTTGGATGTTGTAGTTCATAGAGATGTATGAAAATTTGATCTCAGATCGACTTCTTTTATGAACTTGTTATTACTCTGTTCTTTCTTTACTCTTAATATAGTCCCTTGTTTCCTTCTTCGGATCAATTTGTTTCGTACAGGCTTAAATTAATTATGCTGAAGGGGCTACTTCGACTAGGACTTAAATTTCTTCATGTTTTTATGAATATGCTTGTCTGCTATTTAATTAGAATTTCTGCTATTTAATTAGAATTCCTTCTAATTATTAGTATTAGTATTAGTATTAGTATTATAATAATAATTATAAATATTTATTTATTACTATTATTTGTATTTTTATCAGTATTACTATTTATTTATTCTTTTGCATATTGACTATTACTTATCTCATATTGTATTTACTAAATATTTATTTATTTTATTTTTTATTATCATTATTACTATTATTATATTTATTTATTTACTTTCTTTTTTTCTTGATTCTTCTTCTGTGGGTTATTTGGAAACAACCTCTTTACTAGTTAAGGGTAAGGTTGGGTATTATTGAACCTTTTCACATTCTGCTTGTTAGCAGGATTTATACTAGGTGTTGTTGTTGTTATTGAAGTATGTGGAATCCCTTCATCGTGTAGCCGTTATTTCTTTGACACTTTTGGTAATAAAAGGAGAGTTCCATTTTCTATTGTCAAAATGATGTGCTGCTTGCCTGCTGGTCAAGTTCTAGTTTTGTTTATTTCTTTTTTGTATGGCACTGACTTTCGGCTGCTTGTTTGATGAAATACACTCCACTCCTTTCCCATTCTTGGCTATTGTTCTGATGTCAAAATTTTTGTCTGTGTTCTTCATATATGCCAGTCCACTGTACTCTAGGTTATTGTGTTAAGCCATGGGTATTTGACTATAGGTTGTTAATCCAAAGTCCTTTTTGTTTTTCAATCTGGTTTTGCCAAAAGTTAGATGTAACTGTCACACATATATCTTTTTTCCTGAACACTATCCTCATACTGTTCCATTTTAGATTTAAGTTCTCTCTTAGTTGGTGCCAACCTTATTACTTCAACGTCAAATTAATATTGAAAATATCATTTGGACAAACACATTTCCTGTTTTAGATCTGTTTGCATTTTTAATAAATATGAGGTTAATAAATGAATGTTTAATATTTGCAGTGATGGTGTATTTTTGTGAAATCAGTTTCTGGATGGCATTGATGATGTTTAGTCTTGTATTTAGTGGGAAAGTAGAGTTTCTCAGTAAACAAAAGCAATAACTCGAACTTCTTTTTGACATAATACATGAAATTACACCTTTAAATGGTAAGTCAGCTCTCCTTTACTGCCTTCGGGTTTGTTTGAAAACTGTCAATGTTTGATATGCTTTTGGATAATCAAACTCATTAGTTCAAATGACCCTTTCTTTTCTAAGTTTCAATTGAAAGTTATAGTCTTCTTGTACTCATTTGGCTGTTAGCTTTTAAAAAATAAAAGCAGCAATTTTGATTTTCTCATGCTTTCTCTGATTTCGACAATGTAGTTCCCACTAGAATTGCGTATCCCTGTAACGATTGACATATGCTGATTATGACTCTCTACCTATCATTTCAGGTGGCCACTAGGGTGGGAAAACAAATAAAATAACTTTCAGACATAATCAAAACTTAAGAGTATGTTCTCTAACCGTTAAATGTATTGAGTGTTTTATAATGTTTATATAAATATTGGTTTACTTATCTTTTTTGATTGGAAGCTTAATATGTTACATAAATTTTTTAAAGTCTTGTTTTTTGATGAATTTACGGTTAAAATATAAAGGAATCACTTTTAGTTAAGCAATAATAAATAATAAAATAAGTCAAAATGATAAAATGAGTAGGCCTCATGTACTTGCATTGGGCATCGATCCTTTTTGGTTTTGTTCACTCGGATTAGAGACTTCAAAAAATAATAGAAGTTTCAGTATGCATATGTTATTTGCCAACTTTGTGATTAATTGTGAAAATTTTGTTTGTCACTTGGGTAAAAAGAGTGCAAAGTTGGTGAAAAGGGAGCTTAAAAATTGATAGAATTGATGCAAAAAGCTTTAGGCCTATAGAGCTAAAAAACTATGAAAAAAATCAACTCTTAAAAAGTCTGTATAAGAAATTAATTAAGGGTAGGGGTATAGAATAGCTCTAAACTTCAAATGGTCCCAAAATTATAAGTTGGATTCAAGTATGTGAATTTGGTTGTTTACTTAAGTGTAATTACTAGTTCTTGTTATCCAGTTTGTGAATTCCAACTTTACAATTTAATCCTTAATGCATTAGTTCTTGATTAGAATGATATAAAAATTTATTGGGTATGTTTGTGAAACTTTACAAACACTAATACATATGACATTTGGCGCTTATATTTCCTTGGAACAGTAAACTTTTGTAGCAGATAATTGACAACTATCAAATTTTCAATAACATCAAATTTTTTATTGGAGAAATATATATTTTTCAATAGTTTACTATGATTATTTTCAAAATCATGTTTTGCACTATTCTACCCATTTTTTTGTTTCTTTACCCTTTCCCTGTATATGGCTATGCACTCCTTGTTAGAATCTGAGGTTGTTCGAAAATGAAACAATGAAGTTCCTCTCTTTTTCTTAGTCAAGGCTTAGCCTTTCCATCGTCACTTTTAACACTGTAGGTATAATTATAGATGTCATTTTTTTATTTGTTTCTGTAGGATTTGTGAAAATGAGGCTGTTGAAAGTGGCAACCTGTAACTTAAACCAGTGGGCTATGGATTTTGACTGCAATTTGAAGAATATAAAGGACTCAATAGCTAAGGCTAAGCAGGCAGGCGCTGTTATTAGACTTGGTCCTGAGCTTGAAATCACTGGTTATGGTTGTGAGGATCATTTCCTTGAGCTTGACACTTTCAGTCATGCGTACGTTTTCTCAGTTATAATCTTCAGACAGATAAATATTGCACATATATGTATTTCTGTTCTGAAATTTAGAAAATGCAATGCTCACATGTCCGATCATTTTGCTATTAATTGGATGACAGATGGGAGTGCTTGAAAGACATCCTGCTTGGTGATTTGACAGATGGACTGTTGTGCAGCTTTGGATTGCCTGTTATCAAAGGATCGGAACGTTATAATTGCCAAGTTCTGTGTATGAACCGGAAAATTGTCATGATACGCCCAAAGATGTGGCTTGCTAATGATGGCAACTACAGGGAGCTTCGCTGGTTTACTTCATGGAAACAAAAGGATCAGCTTGTTGATTTCTTGCTCCCACCTGAAATTTCAGAGGCTATATCACAGACTTCAGTGCCTTTTGGTTATGGATACGTTCAATTTCTAGACACGTAAGCAGTTCAGTTCCTATTTCTTTGATTATCAACAATTAAAATAATGTCAAATAGAATATGGTTGTGTTTTGTGTGTTAATGTTGTGATAAACTTTAGTTGGTGCATGCTGGCATAGGATTGTATATGGATGTATGGACAATTTGCTTTGTTTCCTCATATCACAGCAGTTTATCAGGATGGAAATGTTACTGTTTTATCCTTATTTAGGGCCATTGCTGCTGAAGTTTGTGAAGAACTTTTCACTTCAAACCCTCCTCATGCTGAACTTGCAGTTAATGGAGTGGAAGTCTTTCTAAATGCAAGTGGAAGCCACCATCAGTTGAGAAAGCTTGATCTCCGTCTTCGAGCTTTTATAGGTGCCACACATACTCGTGGAGGGGTTTACATGTACAGTAATCACCAAGGGTGTGATGGTGGTCGTCTTTATTATGGTAGGCAATTTCTTCTGTGGCTAAGCATATTTAAACTGAATGCTGGTGCTTTTGTTTATGATTAATATCTTGTAGCAGTCTCTTAACTAGCCTTGTTTCTTGTGGTTGTACACCATTTTCATGTTTCCCAATTGATTCTTCAGTGTCCTTTGCACAGTTTCTGTATGTTATGGTGGTAATACTGGTCTAAGAATTGCCCTTCATTTTTTCTTCTATGTAGATGGATGCTCTTGCATTTTGGTAAATGGGGAGGTGGTTGCTCAAGGTTCACAGTTTTCGTTGAAGGATGTTGAGGTTGTGGTTGCTGAAGTGGATTTGGATGCGGTATGCTATACTAATTACATCCTTTGAGACTGTCCTTGGTATTGTAAGTGCAAACTTGATGTGACGATTATGCAATCCTTGATGCAATTTTGTGGTATTCAGAACTACTATTTTTCTTATCCTCTTTGGGGGAAAGAGCATGTTCTCCAGGTGTCCTTATAAAATTTTGTCTATAATCTGCTTTAGCTCTGTACAGCTTACATCTATCTCATTGACAGGTTGCTAGCTTACGGGGATCAATAAGTAGTTTTCAAGAACAAGCAAGTTGCACTGCTAGAGTACCATCAGTAGCGGCACCAGTTTATCTCTGTCAACCTTTTAACTTGAAAATGTCTCTTTCAAACCCCATAAAGGTTTGCTCTTCGAAAATCTCATTTGATAGCTTAGGATTACCTACACTAATTCTCACATATCTATTGGCAATTACTATGGATTCAAATAATTTTGGATGCATTTTTTAAATGGATGTAGTTCATGCTTCAGAATACTTGGCACTGATCTGTTAAAAGGGGGATCTTTTTTAAGAACCTAGCTAGGGTTTCTTACATCTTATGTTTTGACAATTTTTTAAGTAGGCAGCAGCAGGGATATGTTTTTAGCTTTACAAGACCTTATGGTAAGGATAACTACATATTTTAGTTGCAAGATTCATTTGAGTGCAGTGTTAAACCACCTAAGAATAAAAACCAGAGAATCCACGAGTAAGATTGAAATCTTACCGGAAAAGTTAAATCAGATTTTTGATTAATTGACTTGTTGATTATGAAGAATCAAGAACCAAGTATGTAAAGTTTTTTTGACCGTCACAAGAAACAAATTCTTTGTTAAATTCTGAAGTTCGATGAAGAGTAAAGGATAAAAGCACTCAAGGCTCAATATTTTATAATTGAAATCTCAAAATTTTCTTTATTGATTAGAAACATCCCCTTTATATAGGATTAACATAAAACATGAAAAGAAAAGTGCAAAGACTAGAATACTAAATAAGACATGATCCACAAAATTAGGCCTAATGTCATGGACATATGCATCCAAAATCTTTTCCCTTCTTGTCTTGGATTATGTTAACTAGTGCTTGGCCTTTGACATGCTTCTTGGAGCTTGATCTGCGCATGTGTGTCTTGAATTAGCCCATTTAAAGCCTCTTTAAGATTTTTAGTCTTAGCTCTTGTAGTTAGTCCATTGGGCATATGCAGTGAATTCACTGATTGGTTAGTCATGCTCGCATTAGAGTAGAAAAAAATGATGATCAGCTGCATCTGAGTCTGAGGAAGTTTTTGTGAGTTTGACTTAAATATTGGATCTTGCAGCTTTTAGTAGACATCTGATTGACTATGAGGGATTCATTGTTTCAGCATTGCTGTCATATTTTTGTTTCTTTTTATCTTGAATTGTCATAGTTTCATAGCCACTCAATACTATTGTTAATAATTATTAAATAATGTTCATTGCGACTTCCACCGTTTCATGTTGCTAATTAAGCATGTTTTGAACTTTGTAGATAAGTTATCACTCTCCTGAAGAAGAGATAGCTTTTGGTCCGGGTTGCTGGTTGTGGGACTATTTAAGAAGAAGTGGAGCTTCTGGATTTTTGCTTCCTCTTTCAGGTGGAGCAGATAGCTCCTCTGTAGCTGCTATAGTTGGTTGTATGTGCCAGCTTGTTGTAAAAGGTCAAGGTCTACCAAATTTGTATTGATTTCTTCTTCTAGTATCATGTCTTTTCTGTTTCTGTTCTAAATAATGCAAGTTTTGATGAATAGAAACTACAGTTCAGTATCTTATAACCATCCAGTTTTTGTAAAAATATGGAGCATCCTCTATTGGTGCCTATTAACCAACTGGGATGATCTTTTTCCTTTTCTTTCTCAATTTAGCACTTTTGACACAACTGGAGTATTCATGACCATTGTAAATGTATTGATGAACAGCAAAAAGGAATGAGAAACCTTCTCAACTTTCTGGAGTATTAGCTTACCATTAGACTATCCAATGCTAACAGCTGAATTTAATGGGGAGCACAACTTCGGTAGTGATAAAGCAAGAAAATGATTTACCAGTATGATCTTCATCATTGGGATAGAATACAACTATGTAGTCATCACTTTATTGATACCAAGTAGTTGGTAATTATAAATTTACATGTGCAAGTGTGGAAGGAAAATTCTTCCTCTTGTTCCTGAGTTTTAGATTTGATGATTTTGTTGTTTTGTTCGTTGTATGCAGAGATTGCAAATGGGGATGAACAAGTGAAAGCTGATGCAATAAGAATAGGACATTATGCTAATGGACAATTTCCTACTGACAGCAAAGAATTTGCCAAGCGCATATTTTACACTGTATATATGGGTTCTGAAAACAGGTTGATACATGTGTACAAGAATGTTAATTTATATCCTGCACGTGGAAAAATAACAAGCCTTGTCGCCAGACCTAATATAAAGCTTTTTATCGTGTAACTGGTGTTGTTATTAAGCATGCCTAATGATGCTGCAAGGAGGATTATATGTTTGAATCTTCCATGTTAGCTGACTGAATTGTTTACAATTTGACTTGCATCTATTCCAGTAGCCATCTTTCACAACTATCTTTTGATTATTTATTTTACTTCTTTTCTTGACTATTTACAATATTAATGAAAGAAAAATGAATATTTGGATTATTTATCAAGGCCAATCCAGAGATTGGGATTTATTTTATTATTTGTTGACAATTTTTGTTTGGGGCATTTCTGGACACTACTAGACTTATTGTTAAATTTTCAGTCTCTCTTACCCTAGCCCCTCTGTTCCCCTCCTCTAATTTCTCTCTGCCTCCCTTTCCCCTCTATCTCTTTCTCTTATTGTGTGGGTTTGCTTTTGCAGTTCTGAAGCCACGAAAACACGAGCAAAGGTGTTATCAGATGAGATTGGTTCCTGGCATGTTGACATCTGCATAGATTCCGTGGTCTCAGCCTTGTTGTCCTTATTTGAAACAGTTACAGGCAGGCGACCACGATACAAGGTACCATTCTTGTGATTCAACTCGCCTAGTTTTGTATTTGTTAAATATTTGTATGTCTGATATCCTGTCGGATGTTTGCTTCTGGCATTCTGTGGTTACTTGAGCTAAATTTTCTTTACTTTTGTATATTCTCCATATGCTGGTAATTTAGATTTTCTAAAATCAATTTTAGAATGATCAAGCTTTTGAAAAGTTACAGGACTGCAGATTTGACTTGTATGTTTGGTTTGTTTAACTCTATCCATGACTAGCTTCACTTTAATCATTGCATACTTTCTACTGTATTATAATGCTGATTTCTTTTCCAGGTAGATGGGGGTTCTAATATTGAAAACCTGGGGTTGCAGAATATCCAAGCTCGCATAAGAATGGTTTTAGCATTTACGTTAGCCTCACTTTTGCCTTGGGTTCATAGCAAACCTGGATTTTATCTTGTTTTGGGTAGCTCAAATGTTGATGAAGGTTTGCGTGGTTATTTAACAAAGGTACTGAATGGAAGCACATAGCATTTACTTATAGCAGTCACTTATCTCTGTATCCATCATACAACTTGTGAACAAAACCCATAAATTTGTCCCTTTCAAGGCTGTATTGTAGCATTTACTTGTAACAGTCACTTATCTCTGTATCCATCATACAAAACCCATAAATTTGTCCCTTGCAACTGTATTGTAGCTCATTTACTGTTATCATGTTCATGTGACATTAATTTGTATGCCATTTCCGTGCTACAATTTGAACTTTCACCTTTTCTGCAGTATGATTGTAGCTCAGCAGATATCAATCCAATTGGAAGTATTAGTAAGCAGGACCTTCGATCATTTCTTCGATGGGCTGCCATTCATCTTGGTTACTTATCCTTGGCAGAAGTTGAAGCAGCTCCTCCAACTGCAGAATTGGAGCCAATTCGTTCCAACTACAGCCAGGTACTGTTCTAGCTCTCCACGTTTCTCACCAACTTTACTATTTTTCTCTTTATTTTTGTTGCTTTACATTTGTGTTTGATATTTCATTTCTCACTCTTGGTCTTTTTAGTTTGTGCTCTTCATTGCATTTTTCTTTTTATTGGAGCTTTTTATTGTCCTTTTTATATTGTGTTTCTGGTTATTCCCCTGCTTAGCTACGTCCACAAATACTGTGTAAGACACATTCTCATATCAACACTTCCTTCTTGTAATTTTTTTTCCTTATTAGAATCTTCCTCTTTCCTCTATTCATCTCCAATTTTCTGAAACTTTCTGGAGATCAAGGTTTCCAGAATTTCCATGCAATATCTTATATATTGGATCCATGGTTGTGGTTGCAAGTTTTTTCCTCCTATATTTTCGTCTCCTTTCATGTTGTAATGTTGATCTGTTTTGGTTCTTTGATCTAGAAATCTTTCATCTTAAACTTGGAAACATGTCTTCAGTCTTAGGGATCCAATGTGAGCTTTATAGAGATATCCTGATTTATAAACATGAGGTGGAATGGTTTCAATGCTTGTAAAACTTCTTTCTTTTTTCTCAGATATTTCCATTTCTATCTTCCAGCTGAAGTTGAAGTAACAAAGTAAAATAGTCAGTCTGTTAAGAAGCTGATGGAAATAAATGTAGACCAGAAGATACTGGATATATGTTTTTTTTCCCTTGGGCAGAAGAAAAAAAATAAAAGGGAGAGGAAGCTGGAAACTGGTTTGGTATTGAAAACGTAGAACCTGGAAGTTAGGAGAACATATTGAAATTGCATGAAGTTTTATTGAAATGTTATTCGCTTCTTACTTATTGCTTACATAAAGCCTTCCTAAACATTGTGCGTGCTTCTGTGCAAGTTATACGTGATTTGGTTCTAAATTTTGCTAAAAGAACAGCTTGATGAAGTGGACATGGGAATGACATACGAGGAGCTATCAGTTTATGGAAGACTACGTAAAATTTTCCGCTGTGGCCCGGTCTCGATGTTTAAAGTAAGCTTTTGAAAATTTCAATTACATCTTTTTTTCATGAATTACTTGATACATTTAAATTCAATCTCTCGTGAACATGGGAAATCATTGCAGAACCTCTGCTATAAATGGGGTTCAAAACTCTCTCCGTCTGAGGTGGCTGATAAAGTGAGACACTTCTTCAAGTATTATTCCATTAATCGACACAAGATGACAGTCCTAACACCTTCATATCATGCTGAGGTAATTAAGTCAACGTCTAGAGCAGCTTCATAAGGACCTATTTCATTGTCACAAATATTGTATTATCATTATCAATAACGCACAAAATACTAAATCATCTGTCTGTATGCAGAGCTATTCACCAGAGGACAACAGGTTTGACCTTCGTCAATTCCTCTACAATTCAAGATGGCCCTATCAGTTCCGCAAGATTGATGAACTTGTTAAGGAGTTGGATGGTGACAAAGTCGCCTTAAAAGAAACGAGTGAGGAGAAGGTTGGTGCTTCCCTAAGTCCAGGAGGGATGGGGGTTGTAGCAGCAGGCTGCGATGATCCCGATTCTGGCCTTGGTGCTTCCCTAAATCCAGGAGGGATGGGGGTTGTAGCAGCAGGCTGCGATGATCCCGATTCTGGCCTTTAATTTGTTTTCTAAGCTTTTTAAGTATACTGCTTATACACAAACTTTATATAGTTACTTTATAGAATTCAAAGGTTTTTTTAAAAAAGAAACTAACATGTAGATCAAGTTATTTCACCAAGAAGGATGGTGTCCGTCTGAATCTGATGCCCAGAATTCATGGGCAAATTAAATTTCTCTTCATTGTTGCTTATTAATGTTTATTACTTTTATGTAAATTTATTGTTTTCGTTAAGAGCTCTATGTGAAACGAATTGTACCTTCCAAGGTTCGTATGGTTTGATAATAATAATTTACAAAAGAAATTAAAATTTTTTATTGTGGGTAATTAGTATTAGCCTTCTGATAGATCTAATGAGGTTGTGTGAATTCAAGATGTTATGTATAATATGCTTTTAGCCAATTTCAATGAATGCGATTCGATACCACTCCCTAAAACTTGGTTGAACATTGTTAAGAAGCTTTTTATTATAAATGGTTTCCTACAAATTTTGTCTCTTGAAGACTTAGGGGGCGCTTGGTTTGTATGGGGGAATGGTAATAGGAATGGGAATGAATATAGTGAGGAATGGGAATGGATATTATCATTATAATCATGATGGTTGGTTAAGAGGAAGGAATGATTACCATTACCATTGATAGTGGTTGGTTTGTAAAAAATAATGTAATTAATTAATTACAATGTATTAATTAATTAAAATATTGTAGTTAATTAATTAGAATATTTTAATTAATTAGAATATTTTAATTAATGAATAAATTAAATTTCAATTAATTATATTATAACTAACTAATTATTTTTAATTAATTATAATGTAATTAATTCATTATAATATTTTAATTCATTATATTTTAATTAATTATATTGTAACAATATTTTAATTAATTATATTTTAATTAATTAATTAATTAATAACAATATTTTAATTAATGAATAATTATATTTTAATTAATAATAATATTTTAATAGATAATAATGTAATTAATTAATATTAATAATTTAATTAATTATATT
>JANZLD010000237.1:51912080-51923720 GCA_026413575.1 Erythroxylum carthagenense
CAAACTAAACCATAAACTCATAATTATCAACAATGCATGCTTAATCATCATAAGAAAATATTCGGGGTCTAACAGTTTTACTTTGAAGACTGCCTATTTGAGCTTATGTGGACAAAGCGACGTTATGCCGAGAGCTCCCTGGCATCGGATTTGGAAGTGGGTTGGACCATAACGAATTAAAGTGTTCATGTGGCTATGCTTAAGCAATGGGGTGCTAACAAATGCCGAAAGGTGCCGGAGGCATTTGTCTACATCGAACACTTGTGAGGTATGCTTTGAATCCATTGAGAATACTATGAATATAATTCGCGATTGTCGATTTGCTAGAGATGTATGGAATAGGATGCTGGTCTATGAGCAAAGAGTATGGTTTTTTGACTCAAACTTGAGCTTGGATACTTGGTTATTTTGCAACCTTGCCTACATGCAATGCTGTAAAACTGATGTGAGTTGGAGTGTGGTGTTTGGGGTTATTATTTGGATACTTTGGAAGCGTCGAAACAGAGCTGTCTTGGGGGATGATTCACAGCCCGCAACCCTTACTGTTGAAGCTATTTGTTGCGTTGGTACACAACAGGCGGTGCAAATTGCAGCTGCTGTGCATGTCGAGCAAGGGTTACCAGGGACCAGACGTGAGGAGCGACTGGTGCATTGGTCGACACCACCGGCAGGAGTATTCAAGCTGAATACCGATGCCTCCCTAACGGCTGATGGCATGGCAGCGTATGGCGGAGGGGTTGTGTGCGATAGCCATGGTAATTGGGTAGGCGGCTTTGTGGTTAACATTGGGCGATGTCTGATTCTGAATGCGGAAGTGTGGTCTGTCCTCCATGGACTTGACTATGCTGCGAGTTTAAATTTGAGGCATATTCAAGTTGAATGTGATAATTTGTTAGCTGTTAACATGATTAATGGAGAGTATGCGGTTACTGCTTTAGTTGCCGCTTTGATTGCCCGAATACGCAAGCGAATGGAGTCTTTCGAGAAGATTTCGGTTACACATATACATCGGGAGGGAAATTTCATTGCCGATGCTTTATCCCATCATGCTTATGACTTTAGTCCGGGTTTTCATCCTTTAGGTAGCCCACCGGATGCGGTGAATTCATGGCTCTTTCATGATATTATTGGTGTTACTTATGTTCGTTAGTTAGAGACTTCTTTTCAGGTTTCGCCCGCTTTACTTACCAAAAAAAAGGACATTAGACAATTGCAAACACAAGAAAAAACATAGACCTTATCATTATTTCAATTTCTCTTTCTATTTTTTTCCTTGTCTAAATCACTATAAGAAATTAGTGCTTTACCGATAGAACAAAGCATTGGTAAATCACCTACTTCTGTTGTTAAAATAAATTACCAACAGAAATAAACGACGGACGAATTTATTGGTAAAACGCCTGTAGTTAAAGTTATCGACGAACTATATTCTGTCGGTAAATATACCGACGAAAAATAAAGGACACAATCGTCGGTAAAATTTACTAACAGGAGACTTTTCGTTGGTAACTCGTAGTTAATATAATTGAAGTGTTATCATATTTACAGACGGAATATAAAATACTGTCAGCAAAATATATTGATTTACCAGTGGTAATTTAAATTCTGTCGTTAACGAATATTCAAATTTAATGATGGAACTTTGCTTTCCGTCGCTAAAATATGTAGATTTTTTCGACGGTACTTTATATTCTGTCGTTAATAAGCAGTAAGAAATTTTTTTAAAATTTTCGATTTCATGATCTTGTGATAAATGCATAATTTTTAGAGTTATCAATTATCTATGCATAATAAATTAATTTGTATATTTATATAATTTGTTGAATTCGAAAAATTAATTAACGATATAAAGTTGATGTTATTTTGATTGATAATAAAAACATTAAAGTGTACATAACTTATGTTTGTAATTGAAAGCAAATAACTAGGAAAAGCTAATGCCGTAGTGATCGTGGGTGCTCTGAGTTGCTAAGCCTCCCATTCAACTGTCCCATCTCTTGTCTTAGCTGAGTCATCTGCTCCATCTGCTCTCTCATCTTAGCTATCTGCTCTATCTGTTGATTCACATTAGTCATCTGCTCCTCTTTCATGTGAGCTATCTGCTCCATCAATGTTTGCACTGTGGCCTGAAGCTCGGTGACTTCATTGTTATGTGTTGACCTAGCAGACGCTGTTGTACTGGACATGGAAGATTACAAATAACATGTGTTCGCATATGAACCTAGCTCGAATATCCTTCCACGATGGTCCCTACCACCCATAACATCAAGATACGTCTGAATGTCATGTACAGGTTGTTCCTTCTGAGACTGTTGCTGAATGCTTTGTTGTATTTAGTCCCATTAGGAAGCAATGTTTACATTAGTAAGGGATTATTATTAAGAAATTATAATAATGCCTTAATTTTACATACATTCAATTCTCTACATCGGTTGTTGATGAATGTCACACCGTCATGGTTCTTCGTGTGAGTGTGCAAAAACAACTGAATAGATGTAGACTTGATGCCCAACGACTTTTCCTACATGTATAACTTAAATTGTTAGATGTGAACTATAATTTATAAAAATTTCAGCAGAATTTCCTCTATTTTTATGATATTTACCCCATGTTGAACAAAGAAAATAACTCAACACAGTCATATATGGCACCAGACATTTATACCATTATCATTATCTATAATACAACAAAGTAAAATATTTACAAAATAAGTGTCAAGTTGAGATACTTACAAGTCGTTGTGCATGCTCGTGGTGGGTTATTAATCCTCCTGTATGTATGGGAAGACTCTCTCCTCCTGGGCCTCCACATCTGTTGGCGGAGTTACGCCCTGAGATGAACATTGCCTTAGATGATGCCCAATACTCTTGCCAACGACTCCAAATTTTCTCTGAAATATAACGTGGTCGTGCACCAGCCTTGTGTATCACACCAATGAAGTCGCGATAATATGTACCCTCTCAGTTTGTTACCAAAATATGTAAATACATTAATCAATCACAACACACAAACCAAATAAACACAATTCAACTAGATTAACATTAAATATCAGCAAATCTTGAAAGAAAAGTTAGAACATTGTTAACAACTTGAAATCCATAACCATTTAACCACCCATCTAAATCTTACACATTAAATGAATAAAAAAGGAAATGGGGGGGAAATGAAACTTAAATTAGACGATTTAGGAAAGCTACGGCGTCGATAGATCACCTATTCGGGAAAGCTTCGACATTGGAACTGTCCTCTACTTCTTTTCTCTCTCTATTCTTTCTCTCTCTATTTAGGGTTTCCAAATGTAGGCTGATTGTAGAACTCCTTCCAGGGTTACCTCCTAATGCTTTTATATTCTTTTCCAATTAAGGTAACCTTAGTGTCTTTTTGGGGTTCAAATCCTCTAAAACTCCTTCGAATGGCCTGAAACACTAACAAACTCGTCATGACACCTTATATATATAAAATTGAAGCTCAAATACATGTTCTCACCCAAAAAATACTTAAAACACAAATATTTATAAAATAGCACATTTCTTCACCTAAACACACACTAAATAATTAAATTAATCACTAAACACACACCAAATTAGTTACAAAAATACAATGCAATCTACACCTATCACCTAAAAAGAGAGAGGATGTTCTTGTTGTACTTGTGTGCATTAATCCTGGAAATGTTCAATAGGTTGTCAGGCCTTATGCTTTTGTCAGATAGGAATTTGATTTTGAAAATGAAGTTAACGAACAAAATTATGACTTGTGGGGAAACCTTTGGGCTATAAACCATAATGCTGTTATTCCTCCTCCAACTCCTTAAATGAGGTTACAAGTTGATATGAAAGCCATTAGAGAAGTTGTTCAATAGCTATATATGCCTGACTTAAGGCAGCTTGGCCACTAAAATTTGGCTAGCCTTATCTAAAGCATGTTAACTAAGAAAATCCTTATCCCCTTGGCTATAGAATTCTTGAATTTACTTTATTTTTGGGAAAGATGACCAATCAACCATCAAACACATTGCTAGATTCACCATTCAGTGTGGTGAATTGGCTAGCTATGGAAGTTTCAATAATTTAAAGCTTAGACTATTCTCAAATTCATTAACAGGCACAACTTTCTCTTGGTATACTTTGCTGTCTACGAATTTTTTCTTTCTGTGGGTTGAATGGAGAAAATATTTCATATTCTATTTTTTGGATAATTGTCTAGAATTACTTCGAAAAGTAGCGAGAATGGAAATATATTCATCAATCAATTTAAGAAATGAGAAGAGGTCAGGTTGCACTCCTACAGACCGAGTATGTGAAGTTAGCTCAAAGGTGCCTTGATATTAAACTTCAATTTTTTTTAAGGTATCAAAATTCATGTTTTCTAAGAATTGGTAGTAAAATTATCTAAATATGAGATTTTCTTATGGAAAAAAGATATCAAAAAAAGAGTATAGTTGGTTCTTATTTTATAGAAACAATTTTATATGATTTGAAAGTAGTTGAAGTAAATATCTTTAGAATATATGTTTGCCCCTTTCTAGAGCAAAAATCTCTTAAAGTCAAAAAGAAAATACAAGCACCAATTAAATTCTATATACTTTTGACACTTCCAAAATAGAGGAAATCTTTGAATTTTTTTATATAAAAAATTCGTTACTTTACTACTAGAGCACATATTTCCTTAAAAGGAAGAAATTAAAGGGAGGCACTACTGAAAGTACCATAATAAATGGTGCCACCCAATGAAAACATGCTGGATATTCAAAAATATAATTTAAGTTCACATCAATAAAGTACTTATGCCACTTGTTGAATATGATCAAACTATGTTGATAGATGAAGTTCTATTCCCACTAATTGCAGCTATTAGTGCAACTGAGTTTAATTGTCTTTTTTGGATGTCAAGAGGAAGCTAAATATTGTAGAAGATCGATTGGCATTGGCTACAAATTCGTGTACTAGTGTTTTAAATCCTAACTATATTTTGAATACTAGTGCTAAGAATGAGAATCAATAGATTCCCAAAATCTATAAAAATATAGATTGTAAGACAAATCATAAACATAGTTCACTCAAATCTTTAGGCAAAGATATGATCTTTAAATTCCAAGATTTTATAGAAGACAACCTCGATTTGTTGTACCACCTTGGGTGCCATCATCTCATTAATGGTAGTGAGTGAGGCATCCTAAGAATCCAATACCATTAACCAAAACTCAAAAGAGGAGATCTCAATGGCAAAAATTTGCTGCTAGATTTGGAAGAAGTAAGACATTACTGTTGGAGAAATCAACCTCAAGGAAGTCACCCTCTACATGACTTGCTCCTTTTGAGGAGAGCACTTTTGATATAACAAAAAAGAATGTGTACAAGTCACCGACAAAAGTTAGAGTAAGATAAAAGAAAAATACAATCCTAGATTTAATAGGAAGTCATCCTTATCTGAAAGTCAATATTAAGACTTTAGGAAGTTCATCACACTTAGGGAAATTCTTATTTAGTTGCCATATGTTGTTTCTTCCATAAGGCTCCCTACAT
Source organism: Erythroxylum carthagenense (assembly GCA_026413575.1). Taxonomy (NCBI): domain Eukaryota; kingdom Viridiplantae; phylum Streptophyta; class Magnoliopsida; order Malpighiales; family Erythroxylaceae; genus Erythroxylum; species Erythroxylum carthagenense. The sequence goes on from JANZLD010000237.1 coordinate 51,917,606, forward strand.
CTTTTAGTAAAACTCTTAGGAAGAAAGTGGAAGCTTTAACTAAGAAAAGAGATGCATAATATCTATGTTGATTATGGGACCAAGAACTCTAGAGAAGATAGTGCTAGAAAAGCTAACTAATACCATGACTCAATATATAAGATCTTGGTACATTAAATCCCTTATTAATGGTAGACCAACTTCAAGATTTTTTGTTGATAATGGGTCAATAGTGAATAATATGTAAACCAAAATGGTGGAAGTTTTAGGAAAAGAAGTTGGAGACTTGATTCTAATTGAGGTATCTATTACTGCATTTATTGATGAGACTAACAAAGCATGGGGAATTCTTCTTATGAACATCACAGTATAGGGAAAGTCTTATTTCACCACTTTTTTCATTATTGAGACATATGCTGATTATTAAATTTTGTTGGGGAGATATTAGATCCATTCTATCTTTTGTATTCCTCCATCTCTTCACTAGCTTATGCTTTTATGGAAAGGCAATAAGTTCGAAATTGTCTAGGTGAATTCTCAACTTTTTTGTTCTAAGGTAAACGTTGTGGAGGCAAAATTCTAAGAAGATCAAGTGAAGCCAATTCAAGTTCAAAAGTTATCATATGAATAGTGTTTGAAAAGGAAGAATGAGATCATAATCAGAATATTGGTAAAAAGCTACCATTGTTCCTATTAATAGGTCAATGAAGTTTCCAATTATCTGGAACCAGATGAGTAGAATTTCACAGAAGTAAGTGATGATAGCTGCAACCGTGAAAATCAAATTTTGAATGCAGTAAATCATCGAGAATTTTAAGGAACTAGAAAGGCATGAAAGTATCAAGCTAAAGAAGAAGGATTATAAGTAGAAGAAGAGGATGATCTGTAGGATTTGAAATTTGCTCTTAAAAATATTGATGACTTTAGGATCCAAAATCAATGACCACTTACGGAAGTAAATTTGTGTAATTTAAGAGAATTTCATAGGGTGTTTGTTAGCATGAATCTTAATATAAAAAAAAGAATGCAATAGTTGAGCTGTTAAAGGAATTCAAGGATTTATTTGCTTAAGTCTATAAAGAGATTCTAGGGTTAAGTAGAAGGATGGTAGAACACAAACTTCCTATAAAATCGTAATTTTGTCTTTAATACCTACCTCATAGATGATGGTCCAAAGAAGTTGATTTAAATATTAAAGAAGAGATTAAAAATTATGTAAGGTTGGTTTCATTAGACTAGTAATATATATTGAGTGGTTAGTGAAGTTGTACTTGTAGTAAAGAATAATGATAAGTTAAAAGTCTATGTTGATTTTGGGGATATAAATACAACCACTCCTAACGATGTGTATATGATGCTAATTGCAAATTCTTTAATCGATGCAACAACTGGGCATTCCTTATTTTCTTTTATGAAGTTTTTTTTGTTATGATTATATTTTTATAGCTGGGGTGATATTTCAAAATTAACTTTTAGATGTCCTAGATCAATAGGAATATTTGAACGGTTATAATGCCTTTTATCTTAAAGAATGTAGGAGCCCCTTATCAAAGAGCTATGAATGCTATCTTCCATGATTTAATAGGCCATACATTGAAAGTTTATATATGATATTGTTGTTAAATACAAAAAGAGTACAAACCACATCTAGAATTTAAGGGAAGCTTTTCAAAGGATGAGAAAGAACAAATTAAAGTTAAATCCATTGAAGTGCCCTTTTGGAGTAAAAGTAGGAAATTTCTTGGGTTCCTTGGTCCATAATGGAGGGTTTAAATTAGACTAAAAAGAAAAGAAAAAGCCATTCTTGAAGCAAAACCACCTCAAAATAAAATGGAACTCCAAAAGTTTTTAAGCTAGGTAAACTATGTTAGAAGGTTCATTGCTAATTTGGCTAGTAACATGAAAGAATTCTTAGATCTCTTGATGATGAAAAATTATGAAGAGTTCCATTAAGAAGAAAGGCATTAGATGGCATTTTTATAAGATCAAGGAATACCTAACCAAACATCCAGTATTGATTTGTTGTAAAAGGGAATACCTTTAAACTTATACATTCCCACCGTGGAGGAATCTATTAGGTGTTTACTAGCCTAGAATAATGAGTTACCATAAGCAAGCTATTTATTTGAGTAGAATTCTGATGCCAGAAGAAAAGATGCATGTTCCTATTATGAAACTATATTTGGTGCTATATTTTGCTTACTCAAAATTAAGGCATTATTTTCTTTAAAATAAAGTTTATGTGGTTTTACAAACAAACTTAATGAAATACATATTGAATAAACCAATTTTCTTGAGAAATATTATAAAATGGCTTATGACTCTTATAAACTTTAACTTGTTTTGTTACCCTTATAAGTCAGTGAAGGGTTAAGCCTTGACCTATTTCTTAGCAAGCTATATGATGATAGAAGTTCGAGAGAATATGGAACATTTAGTACTTACCTATGAAAAGAAGCCATAGGAATTAAAATTTGATCGATCTAGCACAGAGAAGCTAGTTGGTGTCGAGATCATTATTATCACACCAAGTGGAATAAATACCTTTCTTTCTTTTAAGATATTCTTCCTGTACACTAATAATCAGACTCAATATAAGTGCCTAATAATTAGATTAGAACTTTTGGTACATCTTGGAGCTAAAAAGTTCTCATTATGCGAAATTCTTAGTTGGTATTACAAAAGGTTATAGGAGAATATAACTACTTGAGTTTGACTTTGTCGCCTATTCAATTATTAGAATTCTTTAATCAAGTAGCGAAGCAGGGGGGTTGTGGGAGGAATGAACTTTCTTAAATCACATAGAGGTTAAGAATATTTAGGGAGATGGTATATAAATAAGTTGTTATACAAAAAAAATCTCATCCATCTGTCTATAAAAGAGGGATTTCCCATGGATTTTTTTTACATTGATAAAAAATAACTTAGAATTAGAAAGAGGAAATCAAGAAATTTTTGGAGAAACCTTGGTCAGAAGGTGCCTCTTAGACTTAAACTGTAAGAATGTAACTTTGTATTGATTAAAGGAGTCTTATTTCAGTAGGGAAATGATGAACTTATTTTAAACTACCTTAGGATTCCAAAAGCACTAATAGTAATGAAACAAGTTATAAAGGGGTATGTGGAACACGTCAATCTTGTATAAAGATGAGGTGGCTTATAAAAAATTATGTTACTAATGGCCTTTAACATTGAATGATTGTATGTCATATGCCAAAGGCTATCAACAATGACAAAAATATGTGAGGATACAATAAATTTCTTCCTCTGAGTTTCACTATATAATTAAGTAAAGGCCATTTATGGGTGGACTATTGATCTTATTGGTAAAAATATACAAACCCTCTTCTAATGGTCATAATTTTATTTTATTGGCAATGAATTATTTTATGAAATGGGTGGTGGCTCAACCTTTGAAGAAGGTTGAATATACTGACATAATGTAGTTCATTAAGGAAAAATTATTTATCAATTTAGGATTCCAAAATTAATAATAAGTGAATAGGGAACTATGTTTAATGGCCAAGAAGTCAATGATTTTGCTACAAACTATATCATATAGTTGTTTAATTTAACTCCTTACTATGCTTTGGCTAATGGATAAGCTAAAGTGACAAATAAAGTAGTCATTGAAATCTTAGAATAGTAGTAAAGATTAGCTTAGGATTTAATCTGAGACCTTAAGGGCATATTGAACTTCTAAACGCACTACTCTAGGAGTTAGTTTGTTCATTTTGACTTATGGTCATAATGTTATTCTCCCTATAGAAGTAGTGACCCCATCTTTAAGGGTAGCTAAGTAGAATGCTTTGAAGACACTTGAGTATTCAAATGCAATGATGATGGAATTAAGATTTAGATGAAGTTTGTATTCATGCTTTAAATAACATAATTTTGCTAAAAGAGAAGGTGGTAAAATTGTATAATAAAAGAGTTCATAAATGGAAATTTCTGGTAGGGGATATGGTATGGAAGTTGATTATGTCATTTGGAATGAAAGACAGAGTGGGGTAAGTGGTCCCTTAATTAGGAGGGGCTATTTCAAATTTATAGGGTTTTAAAAGGTAATGCCTATTAGTTATCTAGTTTAGAAGGCAAATCTTAAAAATGTTTTGTTAGTGGAAAATATTTGAAAACTTATGCCTACTCTATAGGAGAGTTTATGAATAAAGGAATAACAGTAAACTTCTCTGAGTCAAATAATGAGGAAACTAGAATAATCATCGAAGTAAAAAAAATTCAAATCATTTAGGACAACTAATATGCCACAATAGTTTGTAAGACATAAGTTTAAAGCTGATCCAATTTTAAAGATCGAATCTCTCATTATTTGATACAGAAAACTTAATCTTCCTTAGCCTGTTAAACTTATGGTTTATAGAGGTTGACTTCTTCCTTTTATATCATTAGCGACTTACTCAACTCTTTAACTATCTACTTGACCTCATTGAATTTCTAGTTAAACCACTTACTGTCCTATTTTAAAGTATTTTGTTTGTCCCTAATAAGTTTAATAACTTTTTCATACTCACTAGGTTGATCTTTTTAAAAGTTTAATTCAGTCACTAGCTCATGAATTTTGTCCAAGAGATTTTACCTTTAACTTCTTTCGTATCATATTCCATTCGAAATTTTTGTGAGGGGCTTAATTCGAAATTCTTAGATTGAATAGTTCCTATAAGGATGTTGTTGTTGTCAAAATATTCCCCGCCTACAACACATAGAAGAATTTGACAAGATTTTGGAGGACTTTTGTAAAAAAATGAAAGGAATTCTTACTTTACCTCTAGCAAAGTGACTTTAATAGTCTTTGGTTTAAGATACCTTCTATCTCTTCCACATTCTAGTTTAAGGGAAAAGGGTAAGAGGTGGTAGGTTTTATGCTAGGTTATCTGTGAAAGAAAAGTAAAAAGTATGAAATCATGGTGGGAATGAAGAAAAAAGAAGTTAGGAAAAGTTAGATATCATCATTGATGTCATTCTTGGGAGTGGAAGAAGGTGTCTTTAATTATAGGTTCAATAATTTTAATTTCTTCAGACAGCTTGTGAGTTGAATGGGTTGACTTTTTAGCAAATCTCTTGTGAATTGGTGTCTTGTCCATTTTAGAGCTTGAAGTAAACAAATACTTCTCTTTAAATTTCCTTTTAAAGATAGGGATTGCAGTTGTGAAATTTGCAATAAAAAAGTTAGTGGAAGAAATCAAAATTAGATAATCTTTACCTAGAAGGAGTAACTTTGAGGATGGAAAAATCTAAACAAGGAACCAAATTTTGGTGGGTCCTTTGATACTAAAGATGGTAGGCTTCTGTATCTTTAATACTTATTGTAGATGATCATGATCATACTCAATGATTTCCTAGAGGAATTTATCATTAATAGTGCCTAATTCGAAGGGGACTCCCACTAAATAATCTAACAGATGGAAAATAGGGGGAATTTTTTAGGAAATTCAAGTTATTGATTTCAAGGATAAGGTAGATATCTAGGCTACTTATTCTAACTAGAATATCCTTGGTTCTTAAACTTACCAAAACCACTAGTCCATATTTGAGAATTTGATCAATGGCCTTACACTCATTTTATGGAATGCTAGAAGGTATTTAACACCATATATTTGGTCTATTTAACATATTATATGTAGGAGAAATTGTTGATAGCCTAAGAAGAATTTATCCCTTTTAGCCAAAAAGTTAAAAAACATTAAAAGTTCTGGAAGTTAGTTTTCCAGAGGGTTCCTGGTTATGGTAAGCGGTAAAGAAGTCTTAAATGTGGAAGGAACATGTGGAAGGATATTAATTAGGATGTTGCCCAAAAATTGAAGATAGTTAGAAACTGAGCAGTTATAAGAGAATAATTTGAAGGAGTTACATCTAAGAGGAATTATAAAAGACATCAACGTGACAAGAAAAAAGGAAATCGTACAATCATGATAACAAAACAAAAACACCCACCTTATCATTAATTCAATTTCTCCTTATATTTTGTACTTTTCACTTGGCCAATTCAATCATCTCTTTAACTAAAATAGTATTTCAATACTTTTTACCATTTTGGTAGTTAATAATTTTATTCCCTAAGTTTTCCAAAGCTTACCTATATCATCAATAAGAATTTAGGTATAAAATTAGGAGAATT
>JANZLD010000237.1:51923820-51935716 GCA_026413575.1 Erythroxylum carthagenense
GAATTTAGGTATAAAATTAGGAGAATTCCTCCCTAGCAAGCTCAAATTTTAGGTGATTGTATAAGCGATTAACAAATTAAACTAAAATTCTAATTCTGATTCTAATTACAATTAAAATTTAATTAGATCTAAAATTAATTCTAATTAGATACCAATTAGGCCCAAATAAGATTTAATATCTCATATTGGTCTTTATTTATTCAATATGTCATATTTAATCTTAAAAATTTCTCAAGCTTTCCAATCAAGTCTAATTTGATTAAAAATACCTTTTTCTCTCTTCAATTATTCTTTGTGTGTAATCTATTAGGTTCCTAAATATGTTGAAAATAGATATAAACAATGATTCTAAATCACATTCATAATTAAATAATTTACATCCAAAGATTAAGATTGAATAATTTACATCCAGAGATTACTTTAAAAAGTTGTGTATTATCTGGAAAGCCTTAAAAAGGCCTATATTCTAAAATCTCCTCTAGTCATAACATGGGAAGCAAGGTTGCTAAGGGCAATTTGTTAAAGGCTGAAAGAGAAGCATACTTAGATACACATAATGAGAATCTAAAGCAAGTTCAAAAGAAAGCCCAAGAGGACTATCTCAGTAAGAAGGAACATTAAAAAAAGTAAATGTTTAGAGGATGATCAAGGGATTTTATGATGGGGTTAAGCTAAAGTAAAATACATAGCTAGATAATTCTTCATCAACCTGCATAGTACTAAAAGAGCTACAACCCTTCCCAACTTATCAATGGAATCATTCTTGAAGAATAGAATCACACCTGAGGAAGCTATAGCCTTTAGAAAATAATTCTCCATAAGGGATATAGAGGAAGCACTTAAAATCTTAAAATTAAACAAAGCACCTGGCCCTGATGGAATGAATGGACACTTTTTCAACACTGCCTGAACATAGATTTGGAACCAAACCTTTGGAGTTATTCAATAATTCTTTAGGATAAGAAAAATACTGAAAGCCATCAACCATACTTTCATTGCCTAGTTCCAAAAATAAGCAATCCTAACAAAATGGGGAGTTTAGGTCAATATCTTATTGAAATTAGATCTATAAGTTCATTTCCAAAATATTGGTATCAAGAACAAAGCTTTTACTGAGTTTCCTAACTTTAAAAACATAAAAGGCATTCATTCAAGGAGAGAATGTGAGAGACAACATACTGATTGCACATGATTTATTCAAAGGTTATATGAGAAAGGAAGCTCAAAAAGTTAACTTAAAGAAAGCTTTTGATTTAGTATATTGGAACTTCCTCATGCTAGCTGTAGAAGCTATAGGCCTCCTTGGTATATTCCTATAGTGGATCAAAGAGTGCATAGCTACTCCCACTTACAACATCAAGAGCTACCCTTCCTTTCAAAGGGGAAAAGAAACTTAAGCAAGGGGACCCTCTATCCCCTTATCGGTTTATAATTTGCATGGAATTACTCGTACAACTAATCAAACAAAACATAAGCTTTAACTCTAGGTTTAAGTATCATAAGAAATGCCAGAACCTTAACCTTTTCAATCTTACGTTTGCTGATGAGCTGCTACTCTTTTGCAAGGCAGAGCTAGCCTTAGTTAGTTTGATAATTAGCTCTATAAACTAATTATCTAGAATTTCAGGGATAGAAGTCAACTTTAGAAAAAGCATTCTAATACTATCTAGGGATGCAAAAACTTTGAAGTAAGAGCTAGAGAATATTATTCAGATGAAAAATTCTAGTCCTCCCTTTACTTATCTTGGAGTGCTAATTACTACTACAATACCATCCTACAAGCATTGCAGACCACCCCTAGAAAAAAAGGAGAGGAAGCTTAGAAACTAGATAATAAGGATTTAAATTATGTAGGTAGAGCTCAACTCGTCAAAACTGTCATCTCTAACCTTGCTAGTGGTAAATAAGGAGAATCTATGGGTGTAGTGAACTCAAATTGAGCACTTGTAGGGAAAAAGATTTTGGAAAGTTAAATGGGGTTCCAATGGCTCTTAGACTTGGCGCAACTTACTCGAAATAAGAGATGAAGTAGCACCTCACATCAAAAGCATCATAGGTAATAGGAAGAATACATTTATTTGGTATGATAATTAGACTACTATGGGTCTATTATACTTGCACCCTAAATTGTTCCATATAAGGAATATGATGAAACATGGTGTTAAAGTGGAAGAATTGATTGTGAATCTGTAATGGAAATTTAAATAAAGAGGCTTTGATAAGATATCTAAGGTTACACCAAACTACATGCCTAATTTTGACAGAGAAGACAAAGCCATATGAAATGCACACTCCTAAGGGAAATTCACCAACAATTCTTCAAGGGAATTGTTCATACAACTTAAACTAGAAGTGAACTGGCATAAACTAATATTTGGTTTCTTGGAAATTGCCTTAAATTTGCATACATCACCTAGAAAGCACTCATAGGAAGACTAGTCACTATGGACAGAATCAAAAGCTCCATCCCTAAGGATCTTGCATTTGTTCTATGCTCACATCATTAGGAAATAAGAGACCACCTGTTGTTTCAATGCTAATTCGTTTGTACTCTTTAGAAATTTTTCTTACAATACAGGGGAGTTAAGTTGTAATTGGAGTCAAATGCAACAAAAACTCTTACAACTGAAAAGGAAGAAAGGTGACAAAGAACTTCTCAAACTTGCATTCATTATTATAGTTTATGATATTTGGATGGAAAGGAACAGTGGGAGATTCAAACATAAGCAACGGTAGAATGTTAAATTCACTGAAACCAAACTTGAAAAAATTAAGGAGCTCTTCTTATTACTTGGAAGCAAAACTAATACATCAAATGAAATTATTCTAAAATGGGGTTTCTAAACTAGATACAAATAGGTGTGTATGTAATGTGTCACCATGTAAGATGGATTGAGTGATCTTGTAACTAATGGTTTATACTTTTAGGATTGAATGATCTTTATGCACTCATTGTACTCTTAAGCCCATGCCTTGTTTTGGAATACTGTTCTTTAATTTTAAAAAACTAATGCTATATTGGAACCTTTCCAATCACAAAATAATATTGTTTTAAGTGAATAACAAATAATAATAAAAATATATGGATCATCAATTGATTCTGGAAGTATATTTTGTAGGAAGTAGGAGCCCTCCATACTTAAGATAGTTATCGATAATTCCTTAATATCCTCCATATTTGGCTCCTCACCTTTATGATCTTTTTTTCTCTCTTTCTTTTCTTTTTGACATCTTCCTCCTTTTCTTTTTAAACATTAACTTTATCCATTTCTTCAACCTCTAAATTTAGTTTGATGTATCCAAATAAAACACCTAGATACTTTTCAAAAACAAGCTCAAAAAATTATCTGATCTAAAGTCCTATATTGCGAAAAGAGGCAATAGATGTATAATTAATCATATTTATACCCCATATTTGATGTATTTTTTCTTGATATTTTATACTTTTATTGTATATTTGGTACTTAATTTTCTCCAAGTGTGTTTATAGAGTACAATTTCCTTCAAGGACTTAAATGAGACGAATTTGGAAGAAAACACCACATAAAATGAAGATTCAAAGCATAGAAGGAATGCACAGTCGTACATCAGGCCACACACTTCTTTTAGGCCATGTAGATTTGTTAATTCCAAAGATTTTAGTAATGCACAGTTTGATGCAAGGCCATGCATCAGCCCGTACATGTCCTAGAACCCAAAATTTCACTATAATAAATGTGTTCGAAGACCAATGGAAGGGGAAGACTTTAAGAGGCAATTCCATATGTGAAGGTCATTCTCAAGGGGTGATTTTGATCCAGAGAAGTGGAAAACACGAAGAATTCATCAAAACATCCATTGGAATACAAGATCAAACCTCCACATTATAAGAATATTCGTTAGAAGATAATCAGGAAGATATAGAATTATAATTCCATTGTTTTCGATTCATCTTTCTGTTTATGTATGTTTGATTTCGTATTCACCAGTGTGTAAATAAATATTTCGTTAGTATTTAGGTTAGATAAACCTTATGTTAATACTTTGTTATGATTTGATTATTTTATTATTGCAATTGGTTTGAATGATTATTGTGATCTGATTATGTGTTTTATTTATGTTATAATAAACCTAGAAATATTAGATCATAATCTAGTTTCATACGTAGAGATTAAGAAATCCTATTGATGGATAGATCTTCCATTATTGGAAGGAGTTGATTGTAATACTAAAGATAGGATGGCATAAATCTTCCGAATTAGGATCAAACCTAATAGAGGAATTCACAAATTGATAAAACAATCCTATAAACTTTAATATGAGTAATTCAGTTGAAAACCTTAGGATTAGTTATTAGTAGACTCAAGGTCAGTTATTATCATACTATAGGAGCCTCCATGGTTCAATAAATCAATAAGACAATTGCATGATAAAAGATCAATATGTTAAAGGTTTTTAGGGGGATTCAAAACCTAGATATAATTTTTGATATTGATAGTTTTATAAGTAATTTCCATTGTCTCTATGATCATTATTGTTCCCTATTTTATTTTAATTGTTTAAATTTTATTTTTCTTTTAATTAAGAATCTAAAATCAATCCTTAGGCTAGATAATAGGGGAAGGGTAATTACTAGTATTCATCATCTTCATGGGATCGATCTATACTTGCCAGTAGTAGCTACAACTATGTCATGCACTTGTGGTTGTTACAATATTAACTAACTCAGAAAAAGTTGATCAAGTTTTTGGCACAATTTTTGGGGACTTTGATAATAGGAACATCCTAATGCTATTACTCTAGTCACTATTTTTTGTATTGCATTGTATTGTATTATTATTATTATTATCGCATCTTATTGTAGTTTTGACTTGTTCATTTTATTATCTTTTAAATTTCTCTACATTTATAGTGTGTTGGTGGTTTATTTTAGGACTTGAGATTTAACTTTAAAGCCACAACTCATAATGGATGGATGGAGTGAACAATACTATTATGGAAGGCAAGATATGTCTTCACAATAAGAAACATCACCATATTGGAAGGAATCATTTCCTCATATGTTTTCGGAAGCTTAACCAATGTGTATGTCATGTTGTGACATTTGTGGGAGTAATTCTTACAATTATGAATGCTAAGCATTGATGTATATATGGGAACAACCAAACATGTACAGTCAACCTCAAGGCCCAACATACGAGAATACATATAACTCAAAGTGGAGCAACCCTTACATTTATGGATGGAATGGCTATGCTTAAACTGAATATGTGCAATAAGAAAAATGATACGAAAGTACTATAGATAAGCTAATGAAATGCCTTATCAAGAGAGTAGCTAGTCTATGTGAATTTAATGAGAGATTTTCTTCACCTGCATATGATGAGCATAATTTAAGCTTCCAACCATCTCAGAGAGAAGAAGAGACAACAGTCAATTCTATAAATGAAGATACATCTAAAAAAGGCAAGGAGTTAACTATTGCTTTGGAAGATATGATGGTTGATTTCATTCAGGAATCAATCATGAAGCATTAGGAAATAAAGGATCAAATACAAAATTTGGTTAATCAGATGGACCAATTGGCGGAGATATTATCTAACGATATCTAAGTGAATGTGCCTAGTCTTGCTAAAACAGCTCATTTATAGACTAAGAAAACATCTTTGGTTCTTCTCAAGTACTTTAAGATGTTTTTAACAGCCATCCAGTGACCCTCACTTGGATTGGTTTGAAACCTACTCGTTATGCTCAAAACCTAATCGTTATGCTCAAAGCATAAGAGACATTTGGTCTACTATATAGCATCGCATACATTGACCCAACTGCCAAAGAATATGGAATACAATCCATTTTTCTCTCTCCTCTTATGTCTTTGGACATATACTCATGCGACATGGATAAGAATCCCCTATTGGAATTCTCCATGTTAAACCTCTTTTACACTTTATCTATGTACGTAGATTGGGACAATCCAATCAACCTCTTTGATCTATCTCTATAAATCTTTATTCCCAGAATATAGGCTGCTTCTCCCCATATCCTTCATGGAGAAATTCTTGGATAACCAAACCTTTACAGACTGAAGCATAGGTATATTATTTCTAATTAGCAATATGTCATCCATTTATAGAACTAAGAAAACAACTGCACTCCTACTGATCTTCTTATAGACACATGGTTCATCCACATTTTTGATAAAATCAAACTTTTTAATTGTTTCATCAAAACAAATGTTCCAACTCTATGACACTTGTTTAAGTCCATAATGGACTTTTGCAACTTGCATACTTGATTAGGAAATTTTTTGGATTCAAAACCTTCAAATTGTATCATAAACACATCCTTCTATAAATTCCCATTGAGAAATGTTGTTTTGACATCCATATGCCAAACTTTATAATCAGATATGCTGCTATAGTCAATGAGATCCTTATAGATTTTAGCATAGCTACTGTCGAAAAGGTTTCATAAAAAACAACTCCTTGTTTTTTTAACCTTTAGCCACTAACCTAGCTATGTATATATATACATTACCTTCTATGTCTCTTTTAAAAACTCACTTACATCCAATAGGTACAATACCATCAGATGCATCCACCAAAGTCTATAGTAGGTTAGTGTATATGGATTCCATTTCAGATCTCATGGCTTCTTGCCATTTTAAATAATCAATGTCAGACATCACTTCTTTAAAATTAATAGGCTTATTATGTATGAGTGATACATTATCCTTTCCCTTCTCAATATGTAGATCTAATCTATTGGGGGGAAGATGTATCCTACTAGTGCACCGTGGACTATGCGTCTCTTCAACTCTTAGTTGTACATCATATGTATCAGTTTGAGGTTCTTGCTTTGTTTCTATGTGAATTTGTGGCTCTTAAACTTCACTAAGTTCTACCTCACTCCACTACTTTCTTTAAGAACAAATTCTCTTTCTAAGAATGTAGCATATCTTAAGACAAATACCTTTTGCTCAACAGGATGGTAAAATTGATATTTGAAACTCTCTTTCGAATATCCCACATATTTGGATTTTACTCTTCATATAAGCATCACATCCCCAAATCTTTAAGTGTGACAGTCTAGGTCTTTTACTAGTTCATATCTTATATTGTGTCTTGTCAAGTGATTTAGACGGAACTCGATTTAGTAGGTATGTAGCGGTTTCAATGGTATGTCCCAGAAGGAGATAGGAAGGACTGCATGAATCATCATGGAATCTACCATATCTAATAATGTACGATTTCTCCTCTTAGAAACTCCATTACGTTGTGGAGTTGCAGGATGAGTCCATTATGAGGGAATCCCATTCTCTTTTAAGTAACCAAGAAACTGATGATCTAACTATTCACCACCTCGATTTGATCTAAGTGTTTTAATACTTTTACTAGTTTGTTTAACAACCTGAAGTCTAAATTCCTCAAAGTTTTCAAAAGATTCAGAATTTTGTTTCCTTAACTAGACATAACCATATATAGAATGATCATTTATGAATGTAATGAAATATGAGTATCCACCTCGAACACTAGTAGACATAGGCTCACAAACATTTGATGCATTAACTCTAGTAACTCACTAACACATTATCACTTTCCACTAAAGGGTAGTTTGGTCATCTTTCCCAATAAATAAGATTCATAAGATTCATATGATTTATAATCAAAAGGATCCAAGTATCGTTCTTTATGTAACTTTGTGATTCTAGGTTCATTGATATGACCCAACCAAAAATGCCATAAATAAGATGGGCTTTGGTCACTTAACTTTCTTTTCTTCCTATTTATATTCATAACTAGCCATTCTAGATTTAATTCATATAAACCATTTGCAAGTAGTCCAAATCCATAATAAAAATCATCTTTATAAGAAGAACAACTGTTATTATTAATAATGAACACAAATCCATTCAAATCTAAATAAGAAATAGAAATGATATTCTTGTAATAACTGGAACATAATAACAATTATCAAGGTCTAATGTAAGGCTAGAAAGCAAAGCTAAACTATAAGTTCCTATAACTAATGCAGCAACTATTGCTCCATTGGTAACTTGCAGGTCCAGTTCGCCTTTGTTCATCGATCTACTCCATATTAACATCTGCATATTATTGCATATATGAGAATCACAACCAATATTTAATACCCAAGAATGTGGAACATAAGTAGAAAGATTGATCTCAATCTTAAACATACCTGAAGAGATAACTTCCTTAAGCTTCTTATCTTTCAGGCTAGGAAGATAAAATAGGCAGTTTTTCTTCCATTGTTTGTTGACTCCGTAGTAAAAGCATATGCCCTTGTCATTGCTCTTCTTCTTAACACCTCCTTTGGCCTTTACTACATTAGTAAAAGCCTTCTGTTTCTTGTTCTTATACTTTTTAAAGCCCTTTTCTTACTCTTAGAAGAACCGACAACAAGTACCGAACTGGGTTACTTTTTAAGGCACCCTTTTGCAGTCTTGAGCATGTTCAATAGTTCGGGCAATGTCACATCCTTCTAGTTCATATTAAAGTTTATGAAAAACTGTGAAAAGTTTAAACTTAGAGACTGCAGCACCAGATCAACTCTTAACTCGTGGTCTATAACAAAACTTAATTGGGCTAATTTTTTAATACCACTCAATCATCTTCAGCACATGCAAGTTGACTGAAGATCCTTATGTCATCTCTCCACCCCACTTTGTGCATCAAACAACTCCTTGAGATGTAAAATCATAGTAGGAGCATCCATATTCTCATACTGCCTCTAAAGCTTAGCAGACATGCTAGCTAATATCACAATGTAGCTGGCTCGATGTCATCAATATAACGTTGAACCTAGTTCTGATGCGGCAAAGGAGTGTTAAGAACATAAAGTTTCTTCTCTTACCTGAAAACTATTCTCAAGTTTCAAAATTAGTCTAAAAAGTTAGATCCAGTTAGCTTATTAGCATCCATGATTCTCCTAAACATTATATTGGTACTCATCTTCAGATTCGATAACCAAAAAACATAAAAAAGCAATTATTAATTTATATCCAAAATTAAATAAAATAAGGACTTTAAAATAATTTGATTACTCCCACTATTTTAATCAAATTAATAGCCCTCACTATTAAATCGAGAAATTATCAAATAATTTCGTAATGAGCTAGGATTCTATTTAAAAATAATTGATCTTGAGTTTACTTAACAAACCAACTAAGTTTAAATTTAGATAACAGCTTTATCAATCACATCTCATGTAACTCTTAGATTCGTTAGGTAACAATTCTTTGCCAAAATATATCATATTTATTATTTCTAGCCCTGCCTTTAAATCCATATTATTATGAGTTAACTCATCCAAATCATACAAATTTAGTTAAGTAGGACCTATTAATTTAAGATAAAAACATATTCGGGTTAAAATGTCTTTGAGTTTACTCAACAAGCTAAACAATAAACAGAATTCTAAGTTTATTCTTAAATAATGAAAGGCAACTATCATGTTCTTAACATGTAGTTAATATTTAATTGAGGGGTTTAAAATTCCAAAAATTTTAAATCTCATTAAAATAATATAATCTCCTTATATTTATAATTTCAAACATAATCTAATTATGAATGAAATTATTTAAAACTTTTGCTTGATTCTAATTATTGATTTGATAAATAATTTAATTTAATAATTCAACTCTTGAAATATTAAACTAAATTCCAAAACCTTTCCTAATAAGAATTCCCTTTGAAAACAATTTTCAAAAAATTGAAAAATATCTTTTCATTTTTATTAGGAGTATAAACTAATTTAATCTCCATTAAATTAAGTTAATCGAAATTAAGGTTTTTAAAATATTAAAATTCATTAAAAATGGAGGGAACGTTGTCTGGACAGTGAGTCAATAGGGAGCACTGCACGCACCAGTCATGTCTGCTACAGATGTGCTCCAAGGGAGGGTGGGTGCGTGCCGCACATGCACCCATCATCTTCCACTGTCTTCTAATTGCTTCAAACGTTTCTTCGGCCTATTTAGTAACATTCACGACTCTCTAACCCACATCGCTCCAACTACCGGGTTTACAACCGTCAGGAGTCCAACTGACGGCTCTCAAACCACTTCTTTGTTTTTCTCCTCATTGTCGCCTCCCTGCCGCCGACTGGTCTCCATTGTCGCTTCCTATCGCTTCGTCTACTGTGTCATCCCTAGGTGTTTAATCGCCCATCGTGATCTTACCAATGTCAACGTTCCCATTTAACCATCACCAATGGTGAAATGAGACACTCCACTGATGGCTTTCAAGCCACTGGTGAGTTTAATCATAATACTCAATGAAATAGATGCAAAACGTAGGCAGTAAATCGCAAGGATAGATAAACACAGTAACAAAAATAAGGAACACGTGTGAACAAGCACAAAACAAGGTAGACGCAAAACAATTTGTTTTATAATGCATATTTAGGCATCAAATGCAATCTCAAAAGCATAAAATTAGACAGTGATGGCAGGACGTAGAAACAAATTTCAAAGGCTAGAATATACGCATATTCTAAACAATTCATATATGAGCATTTTACAATATTCCACAAGAAAAATAAAAATAGTCGTGGAAACAATTTCCAGAAACAAAATAGAGGCAAAAAACATAGAAGGTTTTCAAATCATACATAAGCAAGTTTCCAGAACACAAAAACAAGATGCCTCGGAACATATAAGCCTAATTCTTGTCAATTAATTAAAATTTAGAAACCTTAAAATTTTAACAACATCAATAACATTCAAGCCTCTAATTCAAGATAAACAATTAAATGAGGCTTTGATACCACCGTTAGAATCCAACTGTGATTAAATCATGGGCGTAATGGAAAAACAAAATTTTTTAACAAATTCTGAGTGGATCCTAATAATTGAATCAACTTAAATAAAACATGAATACGAATAAGAAATTGTACCTTGTTCGTGCTCAATCCTTTGAAACTTTTTCGATTTATCAACCACAAGCTATTCAAATATCCAGACTCTAATGATATCCACTAAGCAATTTCCTAAGACTTTTTTGAGAAGAAGAACAGAAGTGCTAGCTTCTAAATATTCTTCCTATTAATATAAAAATTATTTGGATTTTTAATTTTCATTAAAATTAAATTATTTAATAATAATTATAGTTAAAGTCAAATTCTAACTCTAATTCTTATTAATTTAATTTTAATAAAATCAAATATCTTATATTTGATCCTTAAAGTTTCTCTAACTTTATAATTAAGTCCAACTTAATTAAATTGAATTTTATTTTACAAATTACTCTTTGATGTATGATCTATTATGTTCCTAATATATTGACAATAATTATAAATTATAATGCTAATTCACAATTAGAATCAAATAAATTAAAACTTCTTTTAATTTATCTTTAATTATCTAATTAAACAATTTATAATCATAGATCAAGATTGATATCTAGCAACATGTCATGACTACCCAAATATCAGGAATATCAAAGTGGTTAAGATGTCTATGCATGGTTATGATGTATAATTTAATTCTTTCTTCATCCAATGTTCTAACTAGACAGAGTATGAATCTCATTTCATCCAATCATGTTCATTCTTGCTAATTAGTAATTGATTTATAATTAAAATATGAAAACATCTTTTTAAATGTCAATTCACTCTAGCCAGAGAATGCTATAAATCACTACTAATCAAAAACATTAGAATATTCTCTCTAATTACTTTAGAGTAACGAATCCTTTATTGACATACTTAACTATCTCTGTACGGTTAATACTGTAACTAATTACTACCGACTGAATTATTATAAGACGATTCATAAGTAGCATCAAAACATAGTGTAACATCCCGTTACCGAGGTGACAGGTATATCTGTAATTTGGATTGGGTTAGGATTGAGTACAGGCTAATGTGAATTGCACATGCATTATAATTTCTATAG
>JANZLD010000237.1:52078135-52092092 GCA_026413575.1 Erythroxylum carthagenense
TTTTTTCATCCTTTTATACTCCTTCCTCATTTAACTTAAGCCCAAAGACCCTAGGCCCATTCCCTTCTTCTTCTTACTTCTTATTTCATCTTTAACTTTCCTACTACCTCTTTAAAGCCCAACTACTTCTTTTAAATTTCATTTCCTCTTTTAGGCCCAAAGCCCATTTAACCATTAATACACTTAACCTAACACATTAATTACATTAACTTTTACACCTAACATCTTTAATGCTAACTCATATGCTAATTAATACCAAGTTAATTATGCTAACTTAGCTTACTTAATTAAGCTAGATTAAGCTAATCATGCTTAATTTTAAAAAAAAAATTTTAGGGCTAACACTAAGTCCGCGTTACATGGGACTATATGAGATCACATAAAGAATTGGGTTAGTGGTGTGTTGATTAAAGCTATTAGATGAGCTTGCGAGGATTCACAATGTCTTCCATATATCTATGCTTCGCAAGTACCTAGCGGACACTTCGTATGTAATCACAACACAACTGGTGAACCTAAAGGAAGATTTGACTTTCAAGGAGGAATCAGTATAGATGCTTAACTATAAAGAACAAGTTTTGCGTAATAGTATCATTCCTTTGGTTAAGGTATTGTGGAGGAATCACGTCGTAAAGGAAGCTATATGGGAGCTTGAGCAGAAGATGCTTACATTATATCCCCACCTATTTTAAACATGTATGCTTAGTTAAACTTTGAGGATAAAATTTGTACAAGGAGGGGTGATTGTAAAACCCCGAACCTTTCCTTTCATTAAATATAAATTTTTATTTTGATGAATAGTATTTTTAGATGAATAGTGAATCTAGGTGAATAGTGATTTTTGGGGTACCTAACCCTGAAATATTGGAAAATATCCAAAATAAATATTAGAGTTTAATGATACTGAAATAGATTGAAAATAATCCGATTGGATGGATTTCGGGAGTTCCAAAAGTTTATGACTAAAATCCCCTTGTTGGAAAATTATAAGTATTAATGATTTTAAACCTATTTGAAATTTTTTTAAAGCATCCAATGAATAATTATTGACCTAAATTAGAGTATTTCATGGTCAATATGATAATAAGACGGTTACAAAATATTTTTGGAACTTAATTCGATTAAATGGTGAATTAAACTCATAAAGGGCAATTTGGTCTTTTTGGTATAAAAGTTAGTGGATTAATGAGTAGAGTGGACTAATAGGAAGGTGACATGTGTAAAGCATTAAAGAGTATAACAAGCCAAAACTTAAGGCAAATTACTTCATTCTTTTAGGTGAGAGTGAATTGGTATAGCCATGAGAGACCAAAAACAAAAGAAGAAATGAAGAACCACCGAGGGTAATGTCAACCAAGCTAGAGTGGAAGAAGGGTACTGCCATTTTTTATGGGTTTTGATAGAAATTTTAAGAGATCTTGATCAAGTAAAGGTGCTCATCAAATACATAAGAGATTGGAATATAAATTGGTAAGTTTTCTTAGCTTAAATTTCTAGATTTAAGATGAATGGTGATTTTTGACTTGCCATGGAGTAAATAATGAGTTTGGAAGCATTTAAGGGTTGAAAATAAGAAAATAAACCAAGAAAATCAAGATAGGAAGATAGGAAGAATCGACCATGGCTAGGCTTTTTTTTAGTGTGATTTGATCCAAAATCCTATTTTGATGTTTCACGATAATCATAGCATGGTTTTGATGCTAATGAAGTAAAGAAATGAAAAAGAATTGAATTGGAAAAGTTTGATGTAAGATATGTTAAGCTTAGCCTTAAGGGCATTTTTGGTATAAAAGTATGGTTATGAAGTAATAACCATGTGAATGTGATTAAGGATGGTCATTAAGTGTATTTGTGGCATTAAAATTGTTAAATGAAGTGTTAAGTTATTATTTGGAAAATTAGTATATGGTATGTTTATGGAAAGTAATGAAATTGAAATGGTTTATGATGTGTTTGGATGATGCTAGGCATGCATCTTAGGTGAATTGTTTCAAAAAAAATGGAAATAAATTGAAGGATATATATGTGTGTGTGTACGTGTGTGTGTGTGTGTGTGTGTGTGTGTGTGTGTGTGTGTGTGTGTAGTGAGGACAATTTGACTTTAAGAGAAAATGTAGATGTAAGTGTGGGTTGTTGAAGTTGATTATGGTTATGGTGAATTAATTGAGTGAGATAGTGTTTTGAGGAAATTGATAAGTTAATATAGGTAAAGGATGGTATTTAAGTAACTTTCAATATTAGACTTTGAAATGGAGGACAATAGGTTAGCTTACGGAAGTGAGCAGAAATATGATTAATGTAGGTGCTATGCGATTAAATACTAATCTCGAATTCAGTTAAACTAAATATATAGTTTTAAATACCTCATTTCCTAATTTGGAAATAAATGCCTAAGCAAAATGCTCTTTGTGTAGGAAAAGGAGAGCCATCAAACGCATGAGTGTGCTTGACAATAAGGTTGCAAAATAGTGAGCATATTTTAATTGTTTTAAATGAATGAATTCTTTGGAAAAGAATTCATGATATGTGACTTATATTGTACGATTATAAGTTTTAAGTGAATGATACATTACGAGTGAATATTGCTAGTATAAGCGTATGTTTTAGCAATGTATGATTTGAATTTGAAAGTTAACTTTCATATAATTTGAAGTTACATTGAAATTAGTTTATTGGTTGAGAAAAAGGATATAAGTTTTAGCCTATGGTACACCATTAATATTTACACATGTTTGTATATTGGTATATAGCGGTTAAAAGTACAGGTAAGCAATATAGAACCAGCTCCATAACTAGCGATTAACTAGTTGTAAGTAAGTGATGTAGAACAACCTCTGTAACTACCGGTATATAGCAGTTAACTTAGTACGGGTAAGCGATGTAAAACCAGCTCCGTAACTAGTGGTTAACTAGTTGTAGGTAAGCGATGTAGAACCACCTTTATAACTTCCTGTATATACCGGTTAACCTAGTACTGGTAAGCGAGGTAGAACCAGCTCTGTAACTAGTGGTTCACCAGTTATGGGTAAGTGATGCAGAACCAGCTCTGTAACTACTAATGTATAGTGGTTAACCTAGTATAGGTAAGCGATATAGAACCAGCTCCGTAATTAATAGTTAACTAGTAACGGGTAAGCGATGTAAAATCAGCTATGTGACTTTATGCCTAAGAGTTACCATATGGCAAAGAAGTTAGTGGTGGGCTATGTCGTGTAAGAAATTCATAACAGTAATGACGCCACCACAATTTAATTTAAAAGTAATTTGAGAAATTGAATTTAGAAAGCATATTTGTTTTATATTAGCATTATATCATAAGAAATCAAATGAATTTGTTTAGGGAGGTTTAAATTGTTAAAATATAAATGTTAACACTCATTGAGCTCGTTTAGATGTGTAAAGAAGGCATGTATATAAAGGTTTTTAAATGAAATGCATAAATATGTTTTAGCTTTTTAAAGTTCATTGAAGTGATTGTTAAGATTGCTTATGAATGAACTTGAAGTCCAAAAATTTGAAGTAGGGATTTTGATGTGATTATAAAAGTATTTTGAACTTTTACAGGAATTTTGAAAATTTTGGGTATGTCAAAATATAGTTGTTATATTGCCGAAATTTTTAATAAAATGATTTAAAAAACTCTACTGTTTGTATTTATGAATGTTGAGTTAAAGCTTTTCGATAAAATGTTCAATAGGCTTATTCAATAAAATGTTCAATAGGCTTAGCTCCAAGGGAACTTTTCGGTTGGATCAGATATTAACCGGAGTGTAACCGTGGGGTATCGGGTAGGCTGCATAGTTGTCTTAGGATAGGGATATGTTAAAAACGAAGTCAAAATTCAATACAGATACCAACATGATCATTTTAGTGCCCATGTACCTTTCTTTTTCTTAAACAATTTACTTAGTTTGGTGACTTAGGTATGCTAGACGGTGTGTAAGTCATGTACAATGATTTTTTAGGAACATAGTCACCATCATAGGCATTTTGGTGTTCATTTATCTTTCTATAACTTGTTGAAACCTTATATATAAGTTGAGCATGGTTGTTTTCCTACTTTACATAGTGTGTAGAAGAACACGGCCATCAACACACTAACTCTCTGTAACTTTTTTATTCAGTCAAATTTCCACCGCCCTTTTAATTTTAAAATCCTTAAACATACCTAAGATGTGGCACCCCATTCCCATCAGACATTTGTGCCCGTACGTCCTTTTGACATTCGAGCACATGCCCGACGAAAGTGGTACACCAACTACATCACTTTTTCTTACTCATGGCATCATAAATTAAAACATAAGAATCACCATGGCTAAAACCCAAATTCCTCATTTCATTTCTTAAACAATATGTATATTGTAGTTGTACAACAACATCCATATATGTACATTATCAAAAACTAATCAGAGTTTACATCTCTGTATAGAGAACATGCTACATACATGAGGAATTATACAAAAATTATATTTAGATCCTTTAGTCTCAACTGAACGACCTTTGAGCCATTTCTTCGATCCAAAAGTAAAATAACTATACTTCTTCTAAGGTCTCTCTATCACTAGTATCCTCTCTCAAACTTGAAATTCAACGTTGCAATTTTGGTGAGTTTTGCGAACTCAGTGAGCTACCCATCATCGATGGCTCACTTATAGCACATAACACAACAATTCACATCGAATTCAATCAAAGACAATTTTACACATTATTTCTTGTTTCACATTCATAATAGATCATACAACTCAAATCAATCATCCATAAGAAACATATCAAATTGTATGTACAATGCTCCAGAGACTCACTTTCAATTATGATGTTGTTGTGACCGAGTGCCTTTTTCACTATCCCATATCCATTGTGGATACCAGGCTCATTAATACTGTCCCTTATCCGTTGGGGATACAAGGGTCATTTTATATATTGAGCCAGAGGCTCTAAGCACATTATGAGCTTTAAGCTCTTTTTACTAGCAACCCCGGTCACAACTACATTTATCTTTCATGCATTCATGTAATGCAATGCACCACACATATTCAATCAATCATTGTGTTCAATCAATCATATTCATAGTGTCATTCACATTTTTCATTAGACCTTGGTCCGACATTCAACATTTTAGTTGAGAAATCATATATTTAGTCAAATTCACATTCAATGAGCACTTCCAATTTTATTCATGCATCAAACGCCTCGGACATTCAATATACGAAATCAGTACATACACATCACCTAATAATTCAATACATAATTCAATACATAATTCAAACAAACAAATAATCATAGTAAGACCATCTAGGTTACTCATAGTTTGCTCCAGATAGCCATTTCCTCGAAGTCCCAGCAACGTCTGGATGTTGATGCTCTAATTACTCTCCTATATGATGCAACATACATTTACATACATTACAACTTTGCACAGTTATATAAGTACTCATTTATGCGCATATGTATATATGTATTATGTACAGTGCATGCTCAATGACAAGCCCGGGTACATTTCCTTAATACGCATCTTATAGCCAATTAACATCATTTTTAAATCATTCCTTAATACCTAATACACTTTCCTTAATTTACTCACTCAATTCATCATCAACTTGGCTCATTCAAGATCACATTCAAGGCTAAGTGCATCATATGAAAGTACCATACCATTTGTTGTTTCAAACATCACACAAAAGAAGAATAACTCACGTTGATGGCCTTTCCATTTTTTCTCAAGACAGATTTTCGGGTCAATTTTGTATGGCCATTTTGACATAGAAAATGAGGTATTTAGGAAATACATTATTCTAAACAAATGTTTCTATACATCTTAAGTTTCTAAAGAAACTAAGTTTCACACCGTTTGGTTCAGTATTCTGCAAGTTATACTCAAAATACAATAGACTATTCTCACACTTCGACAGCACACAGTACTCAAATTCAAGCCAAGTTTCAAAACCCTTAGAGATAGAATTCAAAGTCAATTCCTCATGAAATATATATCCATTTGTCTCTAGTTTAATCTAAACTTAAAATCATCCCATTTTGATATATACAGATCAAGATATGGCTAAAATACAGATGCATGTCCAGTGAAAACGTTACAGCTAATATATTCCAGCACACATTTTATCATCATCATTCACATCTTCATTTTGTCTCTAAACTAACATCCAAGTTCTTCTCAATTCAAGAACTCTATACTAGTATTTTCTTTAACTTCAACTCACTATAATTCATCTCTATATAACAACTTATGATTCACATTTCTCATACACCCATATTTATATCAATCTTTCGTTCACATTTCTGCACTCATTCTATACAAAAAATTAAGCCATAAACTCATCTCTATATTCATCAACTTTCAATTCTCATTAAAACATCATTTTCATAACCAACCTATCTCAAAACATCTTTAACATAACTCATGATCAATTGCTCATCATATATTAAAAAATATGACATATTCCTACTTACTTCCTCATCCTCATATCATCACTCTTCGAATCCTTTTTCACTATCATTTATTCTCAAGATATCATCACAAATTCTTTTTATTAACCAACCCATTCATAACATTAATATACTAAAAACAGAACATAAAGTCATTTATTTTTACACCCACATACAACATATATTTAACTCCTTGATCATGATCATGCTATCTCAAACCAAACACCATATATATAATTCATTTCAAAACAACCCATGAAGATCAAACACGTACTTGCATGTTTTAAACTTCATGTTTCTTCAAAAATCATATGAAACCCTAACTCCTTCCATTATACACGATCATGAATAGTTAGGGTGGAATAGAGTGGGTCTTTTTGTAACAAGATGTAAAAAAAACAAAGATCTTGAAGTATAAAGTAAAAGATGATGGCAACTCAAAATTGAGAGTAGGGTTGGTAAGAAAATGTCGTGAATGGAGAAGAAGGAAGAAGATGAAGAACAAAATGAAGAGAGAGCATCTAGCCAAAGAAATAAATTGTAAGACTGAATGGTTGTCTTTCATTTGGGCCATACGTAAGTGAGGTGTGTGGCAAGGCAAGTGACACTTGTCACTTGCCACATTTCACCACCTTATGATATTCATTTGGTCGTTTAAACTACTAGTCCATTTGTTTCCCCATTTCTAATCCAATTGTCTCTCAATTTTTTATGACATTTGTCATTAAATCTTAATGTCACTTATCAATAATTTCTACTTCCATTTGACATTTAATTCTACTACCATTTATCAAATGTCCTACCACTTAGCATTTTTCCTAGTCTAAAAAACGCAAAATTTTAGAAATTTCCTAAATTTCACAAAAAATTCAACATAAAAAATTATTATCACCAAATCAATTTTCAATACATATAATCCACAATTCTCAATATACATTTATAAATCAATTATAACCGAAAAATGACAATGAAAGCATGTACAATCATTTTAAAGTGTGCAATAATTAATATTTACACTTATGTGTATGCTATATTATGCATGAGTATGAAATGCACTTTCTAACATCTCAATGATATTTCATGTACACTATTCTAGGGTTATAACCCTTAATATGAGAAAACAGGATGTTACACAAGACATAAAAGAAAAAAAAACACATATGTAAATCTATACTAAACCATAATATTAGCATAAATATAAATTATGTTAGAATTGTGCCCTAAAGGCAATCGCCTTTAGCGCGTTTTGTACAAAGTTATATACAGACTTTATTTTCAATAATAAAGAAAGGCATATTTCATTAATTTGGTGTTCATTATTTATGAATTGATAGTGATTTATAAGCAAATTAATGAAGTCCATGATATATGACATAGCATGAAGGAAATTATGATGAGATCATACTACTGAGATTCCTATCATGTGCAATTATGTTAGTATCTAAATTATCCTTAGTCATAGGATTAATGAAATTGGACATCGTTAATATGGATAGATTAGCACATGTCAAACTCCTTGATTTGATCAAGTAGTGGATCTCAAAAATTGTAAACATGAGATGTTTAGAGTTGAGATGTGAATGCTTACTAGAGGTATTAAGTACATTGGATGACCTACTATGAGATCATCACATAGATGTCCTATTCTAATATCAATGATAATCTCATCATAGCAATGGTGCAAGTATCCTTAAACTTGAGGTACTCAATGATATCTTAGATACTGATTCTGTGCTTTGACTCCATTCCTTGTTGCCCTATAGAGGTCGCTCATAGGGTGGTGATTAGGTACAACTTGAGGTATTCGAAGGTAATTAAGTAGCCAATTGAGGATTCGCCACTTCTGTGATAGTAGAAGATGATACCCATAGCCTCTTATCGTGATCATTACTTGGAAATCTCTGGCCAGAGTACATATGTCATAAAGAATGTCTTCATTGACATATAGAGTAATGAGTCCCAGGATGAGAACTGATAGCACTTAGACTAGATTTGACATAGTCAATCTAGTGAGAGTTGACACTTTGCCCATACTCATAAACAAGTGGGGTATAGCATGGTGAAAGGATGAATTGCACAGCAATTGTCTATTAGAGGGTTCGCGAGATGGTTCGTGGTGAGCACAAGTTCATTCATCAAACCACTTACTTTCCAATCAATTGGGGGTCATGATGTGTTGCTAGACACTACTCATGACTTGCTTGGATTAAGTGTTAGTCTAAGTGGCCAACATAACTAGGAACCTAATGGGTCTTACGCATAAGAGTGACTCGGAGAATTCATAAAATGGTTTTGGATAGAGATCCATTATATGGAGAGCAATAAAACCAAACGGATCCCAATGAGATCAGGATACGTGCCGATGAGATCGCAACATCGATATTGCTGAAATAAGTCTCTGATGTTTTTCCACACCCAAAACACGATAGGACCGACCCTACTGTGACTGGACCACTTCATATATATATATATATGATTGCTTCTTTCATAACTTACATTTAATGTCTTTGAATTTTTTAGGACAAAAATCACTAAAAGACAAAAATGAAAGCTTGAAAGGTAAGATAATCGTAAGATAAAAATTATTTTAACATGTTTTAGAAACAAGTTTTCAAGTCATCCGAAGCTCTCCATCATCCACTTTTAAGTTTCATCTTCTTTCTCCTCTTCACTTGCTCTCCAAAAATAAAGGTAAGAGCTAGCACTATCTTACTTATTCTAGCTATTTCTGGATCAAAGAGTTTGTTTTGGTTAGATTCTCCGGCCTCTGCGTTGATACCGTTAGAGACGGTCTCTTTTGTTCGTTGTGGTTTGAGAATTCTGGTACTTCTTTTTATAGACACATAGATCTTGGAATTCGGGAAAGTCCCCGAACAATTTTTTTGGTTTTCCACACCACGTGTATGTGATGCACGCACTGGGATTTTCCTACAAATTAAACTAGGGAAATTGAAACCTAAAAGCTTAAACTAGGGTTACCTTACAAGAAGCATTTGTTTAATATGATTACCTTGATGTTCCCACTTTAACTCTACTTAGATATTATTTTAAATATTGAACTCCTTTTCTTGGCCAAGGCATATCTGTAATAGGTCATCGTTAATAATTTCTAAACAACATTTAAAATTGTAGAATCAATTGCATTAAGAAAATAACAAGTGTCATCTTGTTTTATATAATATCACAAAACATAAGACACAATATAATATCACAAAACATTAGATATTTTAAAAATTAACTCTTAATCTCCAACCTTAAGCACAAATGTATCATCAAAAACATCAATTATAGCCTAGCAGTAGCTAAAAAGGGATAGAGTAAAATTAGAGGTACTCCGATATCCTAGTCCAAATCTGATATTACATAATCATATGGGAAAATGAATTTCTCTACTTTAAAAACACTTCTTCAATAATACCTTTGAGATACTTAATCGATCTATCAACTAAATGAATACTTATCTTTTTTGGTTTAGGTTCTTCTAACCCTAAGTTTTTAAACAAGTTATAAGACATCAAATTAATAGTAGCCCTTAAGTTGGATAATTATTTTCAATTGATAAACTACCAATTAAACAAGGGATAGTAAAACTCCCTAAATCTTTATGCTTGTTAGGTAGTTTATTTTGTAGGAACGTCAAGCACTACTTGCTTAGTATCACCATGGATAACTCCTCTAACTTACTCTTGTTCAATTACAGCTCTTTAAAAAATTTTCCATACTTGGGCATCTCTGAAAGAGTTTTAACAAAATATAAGTTAATATGAAGTTGATTAAAAAGTTCCAAAATATTACCAAATTGCTCGGCTATAAGATCCTTCTTCAATTTCATTAGGTATTTAATAGCAGGCTTAAACTCCTTCACCAATTTGGGTTACTTTTCGTCTTTGTCATGGTCCTTATCCTTTTTCTCAATCTTCACCTACTCAACTTATTTCTATTCCCACTTAACTCCTTGCCACTTCTAAGAGTAATTTCCTTTACATGCACTTTTGGAGTTGTCTCAGTATTATCAGGCAAGCCTCCATATGGTCTCTAAAATATTACCTTAGCAGGTTATCCTATTTTGTTCTCTAAGTTATGAATAAAAAGCCTTTTGGTTCCTTAATGAATCTTCATTAGCTTAAAAGCAAACTTCATATGCCTAAATAATTTTTTTATACTATCTTCCAGGTTAGGCTTCTTATCTTATAGAGTATAATATTGCTAAAATCCTAGTGGAGGGTTTTCTTCTTTTGTTGCACCTAATTTTCTCAAGAAAAATTTGGGTGTTTCCTCTAACCTAGGTTATAAATGTTATTGTATGGGTAATTTCATGGTTAAGGTATATTACCCATGTAGTCAAAATGTTTAACAAGTTTTGTTATAACTTTAATGCTTAGACAATCTTAGCCCTATGTCCTCCTGTACACAAATCATTCTACAACACTTATTTTCTTAAGCGACCAATAATCCACCAATTTTCTAACTAAGAGCTTTAACATTTATTGTTAAAGCTATAACTAGATCTACACCATAAACTCTAGTTAACTTATTAGGTTTCACTCTTGCAGAATTCCATTGATAGTTGTTTATAGCCATCTCTCCAATTATCTCTTAGGCTAATTTAGGCATCTTATTATTTAAAGTTCCTCTAATTGTTGTGTCTATCATTTGCCTAATTAAAGGATTCAAATTGTTATAGAGTGTCTGAACCTGTAACCAAATAAGAAGTTCGTGGTATAGACATATTCTCAATAAATCCTTAAATCTCTCCCATATTTCATATAAGGTTTTTACTTTTAGTTAGGCATAGGAAGAGATGTCACTCTTTAAATTGATAGTATTGGTTGGCAATAAGTACTTAATTGTGAATTATTCAGCCATTTGGTCACAATTTGTATTCAATCCTTTAGGAAGAGAGTTTAGCCACTAGTTAGCTTAATTTCTCAATACGAAAGGGAACATCCTTAATCTAATTGTATAGTTAGTGGCCATATTAATCATAAATGTGTTATAGATCTCTAAAAAATTAGTTATGTGAGAGTTTGGCTCCTCATCGTGCAATCCATCAAATTGAACAAATTGTTACACCATCTGAATGAAATTTGGATTGATCTTGAAGTTATTGGTTGTAATAGCCTGTTTGATGGTATTGGAATCAGTTCCAGCTAGTGATGGCCTTACATACTCAAACATAGTCCTCTATGGTTCTACTATGGTTTCTGGTTACATGTTCTCAAATCCTAGCTCCTAATCTTATTGCCTTTGTTTAAGCCTTATTTTGACATTATAGAGAGATGATCTTTCAATTTCTAGATGTCCCTCATCAAGTATCGACAGATTGTTTTGATTCACAAAAAAACCAAGCTCCTAAAATAGAAAAAGGATATAGATATGTTAATGATTAAAACTATAATAAATAAAAGAAATAAAATAATTGTAAAAGAAAAATAATAGCCAGATTAATAGCAATCAAGTTTTCCTAACAACCTATACGTACTAGTGTTAACCCTCTTTTTATTTTCTAACTGACAATTTAAGATGATGGTGATTAACTAGAATCAAAATTAAAATAATAAACTAAGGATAAGTTAGTACAATTAATAATCCAAAATGACAATTAAACTAAGAATCAAACAATGAAACAATAATATTTGGAATTTGATTTCCTTTAGAAATTCTCATGCAATCATGACTTCATACATTAATTTAATCTAAAGTTCATTGGAACATCGAAATTTCTCAATTATGCTAATATATTTCTGAAGACTATTAGCAATTTGTCTTAAGTTGATTAATTGGAATTCCTTTCTGGTTAAAACTCCTACAATTACACTATTTGATTTATCAATTTTACTATTAGGTTTAAACTTAATTCAGAAGATTTATGTTAATCTATGTTTAGGTTTGCAAATGACTCCTTTCAATTATACTAGATCTGTTCATAAAAAGGATTTTTTAATCTCAATTGGGTTAAATCACACGTGAATCAATATACAATCAATATTAATTCAAGAACAATCAGGAACACAAAATCGAATCTTAATAAAACTAAAAAATAAAATAAAATAACTATATAGTCTATCCCAAGATTCATCTAATCTAGATATCAAAAAGAATTTAGTTCCTAATCATATCAAACATAAAATCAAACACAGCTGTGTTGTTATCATACGCTCCATAACCCAGTCAAAACAATTCCAAAGTGCTTCAAACTTGTTCAAATTCACTCCTTTTTCTTAAACAAGTGAATTAAATCCTAAAAATAAAATATAAATAATTGAAGCACCATAAATAATAAGATTACTCAAATAAGAAAATAAAATGCACTAAATATGAACCTAAAAATATAACGAAATCAACACTTATCAAAAATTGACACATTTAAAACATTATGCAAATTCCCTAATATCAATAAGACAATAATTAGTGTTCTACGCCAATAATCCTGTCTATAATTTAAAATAAGCCTACTTAATAAGGATTTAACTTTTCTCATTATCAAATCTTTAAATTCCTTTAGGTAGTGAGACTTTCAAAAACACATGCTCTCTAATTTGAAACTTTAGGTATCTTTACTTATGGTTTGTATAACTCTTGTATTTACTTTATTATGTTTTTATACATTTTTCAATCAACTAAACTTTTATTTTTCATTTTTTGGTTAAATTTTGTGTTTTGTATAATTAGAGTTCAAATTTGACAAAAATTTAAGCTTATAAAAGGGGACAATTTATGATTAAATGCAGTGTAGAGGCCAAATTTAAGAATTTGAAATCATATTGGATTAAAGAAGAAATCATATTTAAAGGGAGGTAAGGTTACAGTTATACAGGGCCTAATTTAAAATTAAAGAAACTATAGGGGTTAAATGTTAAAACAAAAAGGCAGTATGCAAAGTATAAAAGCTTGAAATGACATTTATAACCAAAGTAAAAGATGAAACTAGAAATATATTAGTGATAAGCTTCATAACTTAACTGGAATAATTTAGATGATAAAGTTAACTTAGGTCTTAGATTTTATATTTTTAAGAGTGATCATATGTTTAATGTCAAATTTCAAAATAGACTGACTATAAGGCTGTAATTGCATGGTTATGTGTTTATTTTGTTGTAATTTGTTGTTTAATTAAAAATAAAAAATAAACAAACAATAATGTTTACTTTATACTCTAACCTCTCACTAGAAAACTGCTCTGACCTCTCACTAGAAAACTACCCTGATTTTGCCTTTCTACCCCTCATTTTTCCTCTTTTAGAAGCTTCCTTCATATGTCTAGTTACTACCTAGGCTTCTGCTTCCTCATGATTGAGGCTCCAGCCTCAATGGAAGGCCCTTTGACCTTACATTTGGGGTTAAGAGAGGAGAATCCTCACTCTTAAAGTAAGACTTCCCTATGATATCGAGGATACTCTTTCTGCTTACTCAGGGCTTGCACATAATGTTGGACCCCAATCCTTGAGTGGAAATTAGAAATGTGAGTATGAAAGTAAATGAATGTTTTAGTATATAAATTGTGTTGTAGATGTTA
>JANZLD010000237.1:52092192-52105838 GCA_026413575.1 Erythroxylum carthagenense
CACGGAATCGGATAGATTAAGTTTAAGGTTTCCAACGCAACGCGATAAGCTTCCTAAAGTGTTTGTTTCCGGATGTCAGAATTCGTTTAAATTCGAATAGGCAATTTGTTTGCTTTGATCCAATCTTCTTTCGATTCGTAATTGATTTTCTTCGATTTGTTCATTCCCCCTCTTTGTTATCCGTCTTTTGCTTCGTCTTCCGGTTGGGGTTCCGGTCTCGGGATCGGGATCCTACACATAATGACAAATACACTATTAAACTTAATTTTGTAGATAAGGATACATCAACTCATAACCCAGTATGAGAATGGAGAAACAAATTACGAATATTACATCATAAAGGAGTCCTCAAGCACTACCAAAATGTGTTTAAAGATGGAGTTTTATCTCCTTCAGTTGAATTACTTGTGGTGGGTGCCAGAGCTTGGTCTATGTCTCTAATTAGCTTCTTCTGGTCTAAGCAACCAGCTTTTATGGCAGTCAATGTATAGGCAAAAGCAAGACGGGGGAAGAAGGGGCTTGAAAAAGTAATGATGCGGAAGGATGGTAGAAGTCTCTTCAAATTTTTCAATGGAACAAACCTTAATGAAATTGTCAAGCAAGGCCAGTGACATGTTATTAAGCAGCCCCTCTTCATTAAAAAATGGCAGTCAGTATAGAGCTTGATAGAGGTAAGATTGATGTACTACCATTGTGGGTTAATTTTCATAATCTTCCCATGGAGTTTTAGACCATAGAGGGACTTAGTTTCTTGGCAAGCTCTTTAGGTAAACCATTTTGTATGGATACCCAAATAGCTACTATGGAGCATATTTGTTATGCAAAGATGTGTATTGAAGTTTCAAAAAATGCCTTATTACCTGATACTCTACCTATCTTATGACTTAATGAATTTGGTGAACTAGAAAGGACTGAAATCTCCATTTCTTATCTGTAAAAGCCTAGTAGTTCTAACAAAATATGGAAACCTACTAGTAAGGTATTTCAAACAGGTTGGCATAATGAGCTATTAGAATTTGATGTTCAAAATACTCTCCCAATAGCTGCAATAGATGATGCTAGTGGTGCAAAGAATATAAATCTTTTTGGCTTAACTAATTCTCAAATTCCTAAGGCAATTGAAGAACTACCTCAGATGCTAAGTGATGCACTAAAAATAGTAGGTGTTGAACCTCTGGGAATGGTAGATACACACACTTCTGTACACTTGACATCTCCTAGCCAAAATTCTAAAGCAAATAAGTCTCAAAATCTAAAGGAAATTGAGGAACTACCTCAGATACCATAAACAGTAGGAGTTGAACATCTGGGAATGGTAGATACACACACTTTAGCATATTTGACATTTCTTACTCAAAATTCTAAAGCAAGATCTGAAATAGAACTAGATGCCCTAAAGGAAAATAGTGAAGTAAAGAATGATATGACTGATGTAAAAAGAAACATGGCTTGTGCAGTAAGTATTGACGGTTCCATTGAAAAAATAACCCTAATTTAGCTAGCAATAACTCAATAATTGGAGCTTCAAAACAAGAAGAATTTGGTTAACTTAAAGTGCTTAATAATAGTTTCAGAAGGTAGTTGAATAGAAGGAAGGGGAAACAAAATAGCAGAAAAAAGGGTACCCCTACCAATGTCAATTCTAGTTTGGAATATTAGAGGGCTCAATGACCCTAAAAATCCTTAATTAAAGAATTAGTGAAGGATAAGAAGCCTTGTTTGTTGGGACATCAGGAAACTTGAATAAAAGAGCCCTAGAATCTGTTTGGTGCCAAGTTTTTAGGAGCTAATTGGGAGATTGACTTGGCATATTTAGACTTAACCGAGAGATTACTCACATAAAGCAGCAATCAACAAGGCAGTTGGCTCATAAGGAAAAATCTAGACAGATTATAAGTTCATTCTTTTTAGCTCAACCAATTTCCAAAATCATTTGTTCACTTTGGTGAAAACTGATGTCTGACCATTCTTATATGCTAATCCAAAAGCTAGTTGAGAGAAGAACAAGAGGCACTCCTTTCAAATTTTTCAATGGTATCTCTCAACTTGAAGGGTTATCGATGTTGTTAATCAATGCTGGAACCATGAGGTTATGAGTTATAAATCCTATTAGCTTATGACAAAATTGGAACTGGTGAAAGAGAGCTCTCAAGAGCTTCATGCTTGACAAGAATCAACAGATAAATACACTTAAGGAGAAGCTAGCTCAAGCTCAGATAATCTATTATGACTCTCCAGATAATGTAGTGGATGAATGATATGGACTCTTATACCATATTCTTCCAGTCTATATTACTTGTAAGAAGAAATGTCAACAAAATTCATCTTTACAAGATCAACTAACCAAGAGCTCACTAATTAGGCGAAATTGCAAGAGATAGATAGGAGCTAAGAAGCACAGACATAGACATGCGACACATGACACGCGACATAACACGAACACGAACATGGGGACACACCAACTTCTAAAATTTGGTGGACACAGAAATGACATATATATATTTTATAAAATTTAGAATTAAGAAAAAAATTTAGAATTCATAATATGATATATAGTGATTGATGTGATTCAAGACTTCCAACATCTTGATAGTTCATACAACTTTGGTACTTTATAAGCCCCTTTCAAAAAACATGGAGCATATATTCTATAGAGCATATATTCTATTAAGCCATGTCCGAGCTGTATCCACCACGTGTTAGTGGGTGTCCGACACGCGGACATGGCTTCATTTTGCAGTGTCTGTGCTACGTAGGATACGAGTTACTACTTAAATCTGATGGGTTGTGACTATATTATTGCTCCAATCTACAATGTGCAGTAGTTATTCAATTGCTCAGGATATAAGAGACCTTGTCATATCCTCGGTTATAGAGATTGATGTCAAGAGGATTTTCTTCAACTTACACCCATCAAAATTGCTAGGATTGGATGGTTTTCCTACTCCAAACAACAAAGGATATTACAAGAAACTATTCATAAGGGTAGTGTTGGAATTTTTCTTTTCTTTCATAATGCTTCATGAACTCAATCATATATTCATTTTCTTAGTACCAAAAAAGCACAACCATCAAAGCATGCAAGACGTAGGCCAATATAATGTTGTAACACCATGTATAAGGTGATTTCCACACTCCTAGTTGAAAGATTGAAAGCGGTGATCTAGGTAGGATATTATTAATTTAGCTTAGGAAGCCTTTATTCCTAACAGAAATGTTGGGGATAATATTCTTATACTGCAAGAGATGATGAAGGACTACAACTCAGGTAAAATGCTTAATAGTTGTTCAATCAAAGTTTATTTTTACAAAGCATTTGATACCATCAGTTGG
Organism: Erythroxylum carthagenense; assembly: GCA_026413575.1. Taxonomy (NCBI): domain Eukaryota; kingdom Viridiplantae; phylum Streptophyta; class Magnoliopsida; order Malpighiales; family Erythroxylaceae; genus Erythroxylum; species Erythroxylum carthagenense. The sequence goes on from JANZLD010000237.1 coordinate 52,095,526, forward strand.
AATTTCATTTGAATATTTCTTAAAGCTCTACAATTGCCATATAGATTTGTTAATTGGATAATGACTTGCATTCAAACTTCTACATTAAGTGCAGTTGTAAATGGATTCCCTAATAAAACTTTTAAAATTTTAAAGGGTATTACCTAAGGAGATCCCTTATCTCCTTATTTATTCACCCTTATGATGGAGGGTTTATCTAGGCTATTAAACAAGTTGATCACTTGTAATAAATGGTTCCAATATCATCATAACTGCACAGTTGATAACCTTACCCATCTTATATATGCTAATGATTTAATACTTTTATGTGGAGTTGATACTCATTCTATCAATCTCATGATTCAAGTTCTAAAACTCTTTACTGAATGGTCAGGGTTGAAACATAATATTAAAAAGAGCTGCATATATTTATCAACTAAAGTAAGGAATCTTATTGAAGTTAGACAACTTACGAGTATGAATGCTCACACAACTCCATTCTTCTATCTTGTTATTCCTATTACCTCTACAAAACCAAAATTTTAATATTGTCTTCCTCTCATTGAAAGAATCAAATCAAGAGTAAATGCCTAGCAAAACAAGTTTCTCTTATATATTGTTAAAAGCACACTTATTGTTTCAGTTCTTACCAGTTTGCATCTTTATTGGACAACTCAAATTGCCTTACCCGAGAAGGTTAGTAAGGAAATTTACAGAATAATGAAAGCATTCTTATGGATGGGAAGAATAGACAACTCTAAAATTGCTAAGATTAAATGGAGTGAGGTTACCATTTTGAAGAAGCTAGGAGGCTATAAAATTACCTTTATTATAACTATACAAAAAGTCCAAATGTGCAAAATACTTTAGCGACTCTACACTAATCAGAATACACTTTGGCTCAAATGGATTCATGAGTATCATCTCCATATTAACAACTTCCAGAAGACTACTTGCATAAGAGAGACCTCTTGGATTTTTATTCAAATGATGAAGACGAGAGATACTATCTATCCATGGATCAAGCATAAAATAGGTAACAAAGAAGAGAATCCCTGTAAACCTCAAAGTCTCATCTTTGATATGGAATGGTGAATGACATGGATATTTCAGAGGATTTGATCATCTTATAAAGCACCTCCCTCATTTAAATGATGTGATGAATGAGAATGATATCATTTGGACACTTACTCCAAATGGCAATTCTTAAACAAATCTTGTTATCAGCTGCTTACCAATGGACTTCTTGAAGTTCCGTGGTATATCATTTTGTGGAGAACAATTTGAATCCAAAAGCCTCACTATTCACTTGGCTTGCAATAAAGAATAGACTTAAGACCAAAAGTCAATGACATGACATTATAGACTCTACTTATGTATTATGTAAGATGGAAGTGGAAAATCGAGATCACCTATTTTTTCAATATAGGTTTTCTAAAGTAGGCTGGAGTAGAATCCTACACTAAATAGCCAATGGCACTTACATGTATGATCGGGAGAAAACTTTGAATTAGGTGATTAACCATTTGAAGTAGAATATGTCTAATGGACAAATTCTAAAGGTGGCTTTCGTTTCAACCATTTATATTCTTTGGAAGGAGAGGAATAGCATAATCTTTACACATAGGGAAGAAAAGAAGTACCAGCTTGCAGACAAGATTATTAATTGGATCCAATAGGCTATTGTTACTAAGAATGTTCAAAACACTCCTTCACCATAGATAAAGCAGAGATGGAACTTATAAGTTAGATCTTGACTTATTTTTTAATCATTTTGTTTTAAATTTTTTATTGTATTTAACTGAGGGCTCTATAGCCTTGAACTCATTGTAATGTTATATTAGCTTTACATATAGTTAATACCAATTATTCATTTTTTTAAAAATTTATTGTTTAATTGTTTTTTGTTAGTTTAGGAAAGAGTAATGACTGAAAAATATTTGTAGGACTTATTCTTTTAGGGCACATGTTTGTGTATGTGTCACTTATATGTTAAAAGCTTATGCATTATTACTCTCTTAGTTTTGAAATTATGGATGATACCTTATGAATATAGCTTGAGAATTAGCATTCACCCCTTCTTTCTTATAGGAAGAAAATATGAAGAGAGTGAGGGAAATATTTTGATCAAATATAATTATCTCCACTCATCCTTTATCTAATGTTCTTATCTCTAAAAGTAAAACTTGTTTATCAAGTTGAGTATATTATTTAGCTTGCAACCTTTGGGATTATTGAAATCTTAAGTTGTACCTTTAAGGATTATCAAAATGTGGTACTTTATACCCTTATATAGGAGATGGAAATCCATAATTGAATGGATACTTAAGTAGTAAAGAATATGCTAAGATGAGATGGAGGTTCCTTTAAATGGCAATGGGTTGTACAACATACAACCAGTGAAGGGAAAGAAACTTTTTTTCAAAGAGCAGAGCGATAGTTTACAAGAATTGCAGGATAGGAACTTGAACAAGATTAAGAAAGTGGCCAGAATTAGAGAAAAAGCTCTCAAGCTCTCTAATGCAATATGTAGAAACTGGAACCTCTAATTGCACATTAGGTAATATTAGGTTAATCCACAAATCTTCATCTTATTAATTGAGTGAACCACTCAATAGAGTAGATCTTAATCCTTGTACTTGAGCTAGGCACGTTAGGCTTATGAATTTTGTAAGCTAACAGTTTTGTGAGATATCTGTATACTCTCCTAGGCTTTTGCCTTGAGTCAATGTAACCCTTTGATTTTCAAAAATGAAGAATCAAATAAGTGTAATTTTAAAATCTTAAGGTATAAATTTAAAGGAATCAAATCACCGTCTTTAAATTCAATCTCTTACATTTTTGTATTTCTTCATGTATTAATTTAACGAAGTTTCAGTCATAGAAAGTTTTAATCGTAATTTATAGAAATTTTATAAAACAAATTAACTGTTTGGTATTGAAATTAAAATATATATATAATTAATATCTAATAAATTGTAGTTTTGACTAATGTATAAATAAATTCAATATATGATATGTCTAAATTGTCCAATTGTACCGTCATATAAATTCAGTTGGTATTTAGTTACTCTGAATTGACAGAAATTAAATTTCCTTAAAATTTAAACTACTATTAATACAATTTTTAAAATATCAAAATATGATGTAACACTATAGATGATGACAAATATTTGATCTTTTGAAAAATGATAGGATGTTATAACCTTAGAATAATTACGAACCTTGAAGTGTATATATTTACTATTAAATTATAAATGTATGTAATTACAAATAAAAAGATAAAAGATTAATATCAGAAGATGTGCTTGCTAGGCACACATTTAGACTCACGTGGTATGAGTGTACATAGTTTGTGCGATAACTTAACAAACTTGACGGTTGATATTTTTGAGACTAATCTATCCGTTGTTCGTGATAGTCCACTCATCGCAGTGGATCGACTATTGAAGATCTTTCGGCTTTGTACGTATTCACAGCTCAGAGGGTCAATTATGGAGAAGATAATGGCAAGTTTGGACGGCAATTCAATCCGTAAAAGCAATCTTCAACTTGTCAGCTGTTTTTTTTTTTGGTTTTTTGGGTAAAATTATCAGCTGTTTTTTTATTAATCAGAATAAGCTGAAAAAAAAAGTTAGTATATTAGAGCATTTTGATCGAACAGCTAATATTTAAGAGTGAAAATACAATGGTGCCCTTTAAATTTAATGACTGTTTTACGTATGTAAGAGTTTTGCATAAATTATCAATAACTCGCGTTTTATTCTGTTTCACAAAAAAGTTGGAACAAAAGTATTTTTAAAATAAAAAATAAAATTCACATGTTTAAAATAATACAATATTTATTTATTTATTTACACACATAAGAATAAGTGGATAATAATATGAAATAAAGATAAGATATCCACAATTTCACTAAATTTAGACACTAAAATTAAAAAGAGAAATTATAAATTTGTAACAAATTTGAATTAACTTTAAAAGCATGTCTTTTTTGAATAAATATAAACTAAATTTGGAATAAGTTAAACGTAAATTTATTTAAATTAGACTAATTTTTTAAATAACAAACTAATTTTACAAGATTTATAGCATCTATTAATATGTAAGGAATAGTATTTTTTACTATAATATTTTATACATATAAATTTTAAATAATAGTATATTAAAATTTAAATACCTCTTGATATTTTCACTTTTTAAACATATACGTATGTATATATATTAACCATGGTTATTTTATACTCTTTTTTTCTTACTAGTTATAATAGAATAAAATATTTTTTAAATCATACATTCATAAATTATTTTACATAAAAATAAATAATTTTATCAAATAATTTTATCAAATTAAATAATTAATATTATTAATCAGTTAAATCAATTGAGCTTAATATTATTAATCAGTCAAATCAATTGAGCTGATAGCTTCTGTAATAATGATATGAGTATTAGCTGTCATACATAATTATGTGGCAGTACACAGGATAGGTCGCCAGTAAATTAATCAAAATTCATTAACTAAGTGGTCTACACGGTAAACATGAAACTTAGCACACCGACACAGAAATCATATGATTCGAAAGTGAAAACAGCAGACAGATTGATGAAGTGAAAAGGAGAGTGTGTTGGTCAAGAAATGGATGAAGACAATCCTATTCCAATGTCTGCAAATAATGAGATCCTATTTTCTGAAACCGATTGAAATGATAGCTTTACTAGTTATCGGTTTGATCGATTCGATCGATTCGAATCGGTCAAATCAGTGTGACGTAATAATTATGCAATAATTATATTTAATTATATATAATATTAAAAAATTTAAAAAATTTTAAAAAAATAAAAAATAAAAAAATTGTCGAACTGGTCCGGTCCGACCGGTTTTGACCGGTTCACACCGAGTCAATTGAATACCAATTTTGTGGCATAAACCGGACCGAACCACCGACCAGTTACCGGTCAAACCTGTCAGAACAGCCGATCCAATCCGATTTTTAAAATAGAGATGAGATCCATACTGAAGGCGGGTGAAAATTAAAGGCAGAGAATTAACAAGCGCACAAAGAAAAGCTAGCAAAAGGTTTGACGACTTAGTGACTTCCAACATTCAAATTCATGATTGGAGTGCCATCAGATAAGTCTACACTTTGCTTGTTCTTATCCTGGTTCACCTGTCATAAGCTTTGCACATTGCACCAAGATGGTGCCCCTTCAAAACCATTTCCAGGTGTCTCCGTTGAATAAAGGAAGACTACATTTGTAAATACCACATGTTAAACAGGACATTCTGGTAAATACAACATGTTTAAACAAGACATTCTTTTTGGTACTTAAGACATATTAAGGATATATTCGCTGTCCACATCAAACTTGAGCTGTATTGGTTACGTAAAAGAAACTCTACAGTGGGCACCATTGTATTTATTTAAACCAATATAACTTCTGGTTTTATTTTACTTCTGACTTCTTCTTCTTCAACATTTGTTTGATTGACTTAAATCTTGATCAACTCGAATCAATGTCATTAATTTTAGTTCAGACCAGATTTAATTACTGTGGGCTGGAAAAAGAGAGTGATCTCTATCTTTGACATTGATCATCTGCACATGCGCTGAAAAGAAACTTCTTCACTACTTTCGTAGTGGATATTGGGTTGGGTCGGTTTTTATATTTTTATTTTAAATAAATTTTAATTTAAAATCAAAATAATGTTTTAAAATTTAAGAAATTTGAAACTTATGAATCCAAACGAACCGATCCCTCCGTAACCAATCATCCATAATTAATATCAAATAATTCATTTTCCATCACCGATTAAATATGATAATTTCTTATAGTATATTATCAATCTCGCTTCGATGCTATTAGTAGAGTGATTAAATATATAAATTTATGTAGCTTGATCCTAAAAATTATTTAGAACATATATTAATTTGATCAAAAGTATAATGTGCAGACTTAATTTATGAAAAAAATTTATGAACATTAATTCCTCTTTAATTTTTAAAATGAAAATAGTTTATTTACGTGAATAAATAAATGAACAAATTTAACAAATAATAATAAATTGCAATGAATGTTTACTTCCTTTTTTATTTAGTTTATTTTTGTCTTTTAATTAATACGATTTAATTTTTTAACCATGTATTTCAAAAAAATTATTAATTTGCGTTTTATTTTATATCCAAAAAACAAAATTTAATTTTTCTTAATTTGTGTTTAATTTTATATCCAAAAAACAAATTTAATTTTTCTTCTTTAGTATTTTCTAGCTTTTTTCTTATTTATGCACTTTTATCACAAATGCTTACTTTTTAAATTAATTTCCCCTTTTGTATACTAAATTTTAATATGTTTAAATATTTTCGTTTATGTATTTGTAATAGAATTAATTATATTGGACCTTTTATGGTTTAAACTTATTTTTAATTTTAATCATTATGTTTAAAAACTTGTCTCTTACTTTTATGATAATGTTTAGCTACCACATAATTTTTGTCCATCTTATTTTGACGTTAGTTTGTTATCGATAGGTCCAATCATTTTTAATAACTCATTAGGTATAGAATAAGATGAAGTGAGTTGTATAATGAAAAAAATGATAAAATTTAAAATATGAGGAATAAAATGGGAAGAATAAAGTAAAAACTAATATATTTAATTATTTTTATATTCTTTTAAAAACTTATATCATAAAAATTATATATAAAAACAATTTTATAATTTATTTAATATTATTTTTAAAATTCATTCTCGCAAGTGGATGAATTAGACCAAAAACGGTACAAATGATTAAAAAGTGGAACTATATGCACCGAATGGTTGAGTGGTTGGATAATCATTCATGTTTGGAAACTTTGTTGATTAGAAAGCGTCTAGGAAAACTGTAAGCAACAAAAAGTCCAAGTCGATTTGAGGAAAGAAAAGGAAGCCCTGCAATAGACAATGTGATTGCTACCTAACAAATTTTTTATGAGACAGATAGATACTAGCTAATATTATGGTGTCTTATTAAGATCAATGAATCTTAATTATTTATTTATGTAGGTTTCATGTAGATTCTATGTAGATCCTGCGTGAGTCCCGCAAAATAAATAGCTAAAATTTTATGAGACAAAATAAGACAGAATAATATTAGATAACAGATATTATCTCAAAAAATAGAGGCATCAAAACTTCGGATTTGACAACCTGAGATGCCATAAATTAAAAGAGTTGACCTCTCCTGCAAATGGGATGTTGCATTTTCATTATCATTCTATAAAGCTTTTGATGACTCCAAATTGCACCATCAATAGTGCAATGGGGCCTTCGTCGTTCACCTATTTTAAATCCGAAAAACCAACTAAAACACCACCAACTTCCTATTATTCCTTAATGGGTTATCAGGCCAAGTTTACTACATTTCTCTTCCTCCTCTTTCTATTTGTTCAAGTATCTATGGGTGAGTAGATACATTAGTGTTTCTACTTTTTAACTCCTGTTTTCATTATGTGTGCCTCAAAATATAACTTAGCGTCAAATTCTTTTTGCAGCACGTCTTCCAGGGTCTCTAGAACGCATGAAACTTAGAAACTCATTAAGCGAGGTAACTATACATAGTTTAAACATAGCCCTAGTGAATATTACATATGGTAGGTGTGGTTACTTGAGCAGAATATCCGGTATGATTGTTCTGTACTAGGAAAACATCGTCATAGCTGAAACGAAGACGAGAAAGCTCGCAGGGATGGATGGAATGGTGGACATCGACTATGAAAAGGACCCAGGTCCCAACACCAAACATGATCCACCAAAGAGTGGAGGTCACTGAGCTAACTCCTCAACTTCCACCTGTCCAAAGGCTGGCCTACAGTTGAGCGGCAAGAAGAGTTGCCTTGTTACCACTTTCTGCGTATTGAAGATAGTAAAGCACTGAAGCAGCCTTAGATCAATACAAGAATATTGAGCAATTACTAAATACGAGTATTCTCTAGTCAGATTTTCTATTTCGTGTATGCGACTGCTTTGTATCTCTCTCTCTTCAGTATTATACAATTATACTAACAAAATAACTAAAACAAGAATTCCAGTCCATGCTCGAGTTTCCAAAGTCATAAATTAGAGCTCTTGGCTAGACACTGGCAGAAGTGTGGATCGGTTACTGAATTATTATCCTAGCTAGCTACTTAGCACTCTCTTGAAGGATATAAAACAATATGAATTTCTCACAGAAACGGGGAGTTCTCTAATTCCTATCGCTAAGAAGCTATCAGACCTTTAATTCCATCCATTCCTTAGTATAATATTGTTCGGAAAGGATCATTGATATCTAAAGCCTCTTTTGTCTCGTGGCTTGTTGCTAGAGGGAGACTAAAAATCAAAGACAGGCTAAAGGGATCCAGTGACCAGCTATGCAGTTTATGCAATATGGTACCTCAAACTATAAATGATCTTTTCTTTCAATGTTGCTTTTCTGCTACTATATGGGCTAGAATCTTCATATCATAAACCAGGCTTGTCAAATTGGTAATTGAAATGGAAACTTGGTGTGGGTTGAGAAACATATAAGAGAATAGGAAAAGATTAAAAAAATGCCGAAGCTTAAACCTAACTTGTTCAATGTATTCAATATGAAGTGAGAGGAACCTAAGAATCTTAAAAAGTGTAAAACAGATAAGCATGTTCTTGCTCATAGAATTTGTTGTTGGATCAGAGAAATTCTAGTTGCACACAAAGTAACTGAAGACTTGAGCTTCTTACTCAGAAGATAATGGAACTTGGCATAATTAGGATTTATGTTTTTTAGTACTCTTAGGGAATAATAGGTTAGCCATTTATATTTTATTGTATCAAATGATAGCACAACCTTGTACTATTACTCTTTTCTTGCCTTTAGGCCATGTTAATGAATTCTTTTTTAACTTTAAAAAATTAAAATATCAAGAGAAACATAGATAAAGATATTCAAGTTTTAAGATGTCAACATATGATTTTCCTATAGCAAATTAGAATAAAGTTATCTACTAAGTTTAATAAGGCAGAGTTTGTTACTTTTGATGGAGAGAGAATTTAAAACTATATATTTTTAAGTGCAAATGATTCTTTTTGTTAGTTAGAACTTCTATAGATATTAAGGTGGACATCGCGACTATGCATCCCATAGGAGAAGATTTATCGTGACGCCAACATTTTATGAAAAAGAGATTGACAATGAAACTACATACTTGGATAAGCACACAATCTCTTCAAGATGCTTAATGTTCTAACCTTTAAACACATCAAAAGTAACAAACTCCTATTCTAACATTAAAAAAGGAGTGGCAATTGAAAATAAAACCTAAACTAATTCATAGATTGTCTCTGATGTAGCATTTGGTTAACGTCTTTAGCTCGACGCACCTTGCATATTACCATCATGTTGGGCCTATAATCAGTGGCTTGCTTTTATCCATTTCTCCATATGGCAAATTTGTAGCCTATGAATAAGCCACATATTATATGATAATAATAAGGACAAATTGTATTAAATTAATAACTCCAATGGACTCCATTAATGCCCTTATTAATAAAAAATTATCAATAAAATAAGAAAAAATAAAACATCCTAAATCTTTACTTGACTCAAACAGTTTGTCTTGTAGGAAGTCAGAACCATTCCTACTCAATGTGACTATTAATGATTCATCAGTAGTTTCCTCAATTGGGTCCTTCTCTTGTTCTTCCTCAATCTTCTTTTGCCATTTCTCTACTTCCTCTTCTTTGATAGAGGCTTCATCTTCTTCTTTTTCCTCTACTTTCGCTAACATTTGTTCTTCCTTCTCTTCTAAAGCAATAGTTACCCCCTTGTCTTCTTGGAATGCAAGTTCATTTACAAAATCGACCTTCGTCTCTTCTTCACTCTAAGGCGTTAATAAGATCAAATAATGTGTTGTATTATGCTCAATGTATTTAGGTGAAAAAAATCTCTCTTCAAATTTACATCAGTTATCTTCACTTTTTGAAAGGTATTCCATATTATATCTATAATTCGCTCTTCTTGCTACCGTTGCTGCAAATATTTAGTTAAAACATAATTATTCCATCAATAAGTGTAAAGGTTACTCTACTATAAATGATAAGTTGTAACATCCCATCACCGATGGGAATGGTAGAATAGTAATTTGGAATGGGATATGAGCATTTAAAAATTTGCCTTGATAAGTTCATGCATACGCATACAACTTAATAATGAATTTTGCACATGTAAATGACTATACATGCATTCATGATATTTCTCGGTATTTTGGTCATAAATGTGATTTTTGTGCTTGAAAAGTTAATTGGAGTGAGTCTTTGTGAGTTTTGAATTTTTG
>JANZLD010000237.1:52124986-52148693 GCA_026413575.1 Erythroxylum carthagenense
TATTCTTTCTGAGCCTCTTCAGGTCTCTACACTCAGTATTCTTTTACTCTTAGCCTCTACAAGCTATCTGTTCTACTTTCTTACAAAAGTGTTTGAACTCTGTTACAGTAAGACTAGCTATTAGCTTATTCGCACAATAATCTCTCAGACAAGCTTTTTTGTTCGCGTATATGTAAGTCAACTAACTTTGCAATCTTCGACTAAGACTCATATTTATAGCCTTCGTCTGCAACTGCTTCTTGATTCTTACTTCTTGAATCTTGAAAGAAACGGTTAATCAGTTGAGTTCTGTAACTAACTCGAACTGACTGTTGCGTCTACTTTTCTTTCTTTATCTTCTTTTGAATTCTTCGTCTGCTTTTGAATTCTTTGTCTGCTTTGAATTCTACATCTGCTTTTGAAATCTTCGTCTGCTTTTCATTATGCGTCTGCTTTTTAAATCTTCGTCTGTTTTTCATTTCTCTGTCTGCTTTTTCTACTACTTCGAATGCTTTTGAATTCTTCGTCTGCTTTTCTTTCTATGTCTGCTTTCGAATTCTGTGTCTGCTTTTGAAATCTTCGTCTGTTTTTCATTCTGCGTCTGCTTTTTCTACTTCGTCTGTTTTTCACTTCTTCGTCTGCTTTTTCTACTACTTCGTCTGTTTTTCACTTCTCCGTCTGCTTTTTCTACTACTACGCCTGTTTTTCACTTATCCGTCTGCTTTTTCTACTACTTCGTCTGTTTTTCATTCTGCGTCTGCTTTTTTACTTCTTCGTGTTATTCATCAAAATCATATATATGTAAAGTCATTTTGACTCAACAATATGAACCCATACACTTCGGGTTAGCAGAACTACCTAGATTTTTGTTGGTCCAATAATGTAAGTACTCACATGGGACATTAAGACCTATTTGAATTTTAGTAAGATGAATCCAGTTTATGAGATTCCAAATTGGACAAAATTATGGATAAGCTAACAGATATGGAAGAGAAGCAGAAGAGAATAAAAGAACAAATTGATCAAGTAATAGAAAATCATGCCTCTTCTATTCAAAACCTGGAGATATAAGGGAGATAACTTTCTCATGAATTTTGTAAGAGAAATGTAGAAGACTCTCTGAGCAATATGAAATTATGTCAACAAAAGCAATATGAGGCTATCACACTTGAGAATGGGGAAAAGCTAGAAGAACTCGTGGAATACCAATCTGAACCCTATCTTGTAGAAGACCAAGAGACGAGGAAAAATGATGAAGAAAAGAATACCAACTCTCCCTATTATCTACCAGTTCTTCATATACCTGCTTGAACATTGAAAAAACTAGGATAGATTTCCATGAAGAGACTCTCATCATTCGGATTAATGATGACTAAGTGACATTCAACATGAATGATGTATTAAAGAATCCGAAGGAGGGTAACTCGTTTAGAAAAATTGATATGCTTGAATCTTTGAAGGAACGAGAGGACGAAGAATAGTTGAGAATGGACATTAAGTTTGAAGAAGCTATGGAAGTCTCTGCTAAAGAAGATAAAGAAGAAAAGGAGATAAGGGCAAATGAGGAAGAACTGAGAAGAGAACAACTCACCCTTTTACCAAGCAAACTGCTAAATTCCATGAAAGATTCAGGGAGTTTTGTTGTTCCTTGTTTTATTAACAGTTTGCACGAAAAAAAGGACATTACTAAGCTTAATTGATTTTCATAATTTTATCAATATTGCTCTTTTGATCATTTTGCAATTTGTAGCTTACTTATTAGTTATAGAACTGATGTTGAATGATAAGGGTGGAAGCAAGCCACTTATAATTGATCCCGATTGAGTTTCTAACAGTATAAGGTTAAGCTAATAACCATGAATTAGCATGTTTACAGTAGATTTAAAATGTTATGCAATTAAAGTTGTTTCATTTCTATAAATAAATATCAATGATTCATAATGCATTGCTCTCTTTGAATCAATTATAAGATAGAAAAGCCAGCTTAGCATCAAGCGCATTCAGTCTCTACCTATGACAAATCACCACCTTAGTCACCATGATGGTTTCATGTTCTAACCTTTTTCTTTTCATTTTTATTAGTATTTTGTTCTTTTTCCTTTTGTATATTGTGTCATTCCCCTTTATGTGCTTATACTCTTCTCACATTGAGGACAATGTATTGTTTAAGTGTGCGGAGGGTTGTGTATTTTGCTTTGACTGTGAATTTTGCATATTATTATATTAGTATGTTTAGGTTGCATATTGTGAATTATATGAATGCATCAATGGTTGGGGCTTAACATGATAGATTTAGACTTAAACATATACTTTTAGGTTGCGAAGATTTATTAACTTGTGAAATTAGTGACCTAAGTTACTTAAGGCTAAATATGCTGGTTAATTAGGATATGATGTGAGTCCATTCACCCTAGAAAATTTCCATACTCATTTATAAGTTTAGGTCATTCAAGTCATGATTAGTACATTTTTATGAGAATGATTAGCTAAAGCAATAAGGTAGGCAAAATTTTGTGTTAAAAAAAGAAAAAAAGATGTATAAATTTTAACTAAAATAACTATTCTGCTGGCCTTCGGGTTTTGAATAGAGCTAGTAGCTAGTTGATAATATGATATAGCTAAGTAATCAGATCAACATGCATCACAAATATGTGCCTTCGCGTAAAAAGGCTATAATGACATTCCAACCAAGCAGCTTAATATTAACATAACTTAGTTGAGTAACTGGATCGACATTTATCACAAATGTTTGCCTCTGCGTAAAAAGACTATGTTCATGTCCTTAAAGAAAAACAAAAAAAGAATGTTTTCAAATAAAAAACCACCAAACTTGTTAGTAGCTTGATTTTTCATGAAAACCTACTGAGGAATAGCTACACTTTTATTTTGACTGAATGATTATCAATGTATGTGTGCAAGTGACAGAGGTAAATAAACTTAACATTAAAATTTTGATTAGTTTGTATATTTAGTCCAAGGTGCTTAGACGCAAATTTCGCTTGTTAATAAGTTAGAACAACTTGGAGGATTGTGTTTATAGTTAAATTTGTTTCGGTAAGTGGAAGCTATTGTCTCATTATTGCATATGCGTATTTTATGTTTTCTCGATTTGTTTGTTTTTTTGTTTGCTTGATGACAACCAACTGTTTAAGTGTGGGGATGTTGATAAGTTAAAATTGCATTGTATTTTAAGGCATGGTTTGATATGTGTTAGATGTTAATTCAATTATTTAGTATATGTTTAGGTTAGAATTGTGTTAGCTTGTTTATTATTTATATTTTAAGAGTTTTATAGGTTAGTACAAAATTTTGAGCTTAAATGTCATGTCTTTGACGTATTTTGATGTGTTTGCTAGTGTTTCAGAGTTAACAACGAAGAACGAAGGAGTTTCAAAGAAAATTGGGCCGAAACAACGACCCATGATCGTGGCATGTTAGCTCATGATCGTGACAGAATCTCTAGATTTGGCCTATGATTGTGACCTAGAAGGCTCATATGTGAGTTGCGATCGTGGCCTGCATTTGATAGATGCGCAGATACTCACAAACGTCAAGTTTCGAGAGATGTTTTGGACCTTTTGGACCCTATAGGATTACCAAAAACATAAGAGGATACATAAAAAGAACAAAAGGAGGCAGAAAGAGGAGCTTTTGCATAAGCCACCTTGAGAAACCCTAGAGAGAGATCATGGAGAGATAGAGGAAGAAAAGAAGAAAGAGAGAAGAGGAAAAGAAACTGACTCAAAGTACTTCCCATATTAGGAGAATTTTGACGTCATTGCCTCCCATAATCCATTTAGATTGTATTTCCTTTTATTTCCAGTTTTTATTATTGTATAGAATTGGATTAAACAGTTGATGATAAAATTTAGAATGTCGAGGATGTTCTAAACTCATATTCGGAATTTTATGAATTAATGAGACCTTGATTGTTTAGGTGTTTATTGGAGAATGTTGTGATTTGATTCTATGCTTGCATAATTCGATAATAAACTGAGGGGGCGAATCAAATGAAAAACAATTAAATTGGACTAACGAGAGTTAGATGATTTAATAGAAACCAGAATTGAATCAGATCGAGAATTTGTGTGAAGAGAGATCTTGTATAAGTTTCCAATAGTTTATTAGAGAACTTCAGAACTAATTAGAGTTTTGGATAGGTTGTGAATTGAGAGATTGCAACTTTCATAATTTGATTAGAGTTTATAATTTAGGGTTAATAATTATAACTCGAGAGAGAGTAATCAACCTTATGATAGTCTAGAACTAATAATCCAATAATTCATAATCAGTTAGGCTATCATTAAAGATAGGTAAAATTTTCTTCTCTCAATTAGTAATTTCCTTCAGTTGATTCTTGGGTGTGTTGTAAATTGCTTAATAATTAATATTTTCGTATTTGATTCTTAATTTGACTGATTGAATTAAATTCTCGTATTAGTTTCGTTGCATCATGAATTTCTGTTATTTGTTCTAGCCTTAGATTTTAGGATTAGATTAGTTTCTTCCTTGTGGAATCGACACCTTTAGTATTATGCTAACGAACTATGCGCTTGCAGATTATCGATGGCTAATAATTAAAACTTACGCACAATCAAACCATGATCACATCTTATGTAAAAGAAGTACCTAGTAATGCAAATAATTTTGCAATGCATTTAGTTAATAGAGATGATATTTGTTTGTATTTGGAAGTCCAAAATAAGTTGGAAAGTGGAGTGCCCTCTTTGTCTTCCTTATATCTTATGCTCCCTCTTTTGGTACTTTGACACTTCGTATTATTATTACCTAGTTCACTAGAAGCTTGTCTTTCTCTTTCCATTTTTTTCTTTTCTTTCTTTTTTTTTTTCCTCTTCTTGATAAAGCTCCCAATTTTTTATTGTGTTTCATCATTGTTAGAGATGCGAGGGTAATGTGGCATCACAATATTGGTTCCCCAAACAGATACGATTTTGTGTATTTCCGTAATCAACAGGTTGCTACACTTCACAAGATTGACTAGAAGACCTTTTAGTTATAAATCATATTTTGCTCTCGCCATAATGGGCCAATATTAACATAGTGACATATCACTCAAAGAAGCTATTGATTTGGTTGACAAGTGCACAATGGAGATTCGATCCAGCCTGGTTGTTGCACTACCAAGTTCTCTTGTCAAGATAGTTGATAAAGATGGAGCAAGAGAATATGCATGGCGTGAATATGTGAAGAAGGTTGCTATATATGTATAGAACCATTCAAAATGTGAAGTCCCAAATTGAGTACATAAAAGGATTGTAAACCAGATCAGTTACACGTCCATAGTATTGATTTGGTAAAGGTCGGCGAGATGCAGAAGCTGGAGGTATGAATATCAGGAAACGGAAAAGAAGCAAAAGAAAAAGCAATCGCATAACAAAAGCACATGGAAAAAAATTGCGAAACTTGTGAACATAAACAACCCTCCCAACAAAATAAATGAGGGCATCGCAGGGAAAACCAAATGAGGGAAAATCACAGCCAATATAAAACTATTCAATGACTAATAACATCGAAAAAATGAAGCAAAAAAAATATCAAGACATACAAAACCAAACCACAGCAACCACCCACCCGCGTAGTACCTGTGATTCAGCAGTGGTCGACGAGGGGCATCCGGACGCAAGGTTGGTTTAAGAAAATGGAGAGCCAGCGGCAGCGGCAGCGGCAGCGAGCGAGAGACGCAACGAGTAGAAAGCAAATTTTGTCGAGCGTGGAGCTAGGATTGGGTTGGGACGTGGGACTCGGAAGTGTGCCGTACAGTGAAGAGGGTACAAGGGTAAATCTATACAAACAAAGTTTCGTTTTTAATAGCATAATTAAATAGAACGGAGCAATTTGCCTCCCATCTCGTGTTAGGTTAAGTTAGGTTAGGGTAGCCCAGCCTGGCCTTCGACACAGATGAGATGAGATGAGATGAGATGAGATCCAGAAATAAAGTTAACTAACCTTCACCTTCCTGTCACTTCCATATTGGTATCCTGTCCTGCCCCTTATCACCTTCCTCTTCTATTTTTTTCCTTCCTAATCTTACCTTTACCATTTCATGCCATAGCTCAGCACACTCCCACTCACGCTCTCACCACCAAGCAACAGTCGTGAAATATTCTTTTGTTTCTCTACCACACTAAGCATGCCAGGTCTCGTCTCCGTCAAAACTCCACCTGACACTCCACAGCTTAGCATTTCCGTACCTGAAGCCCAAACCCGACCCGAATCCTCCGTCCCTAGAACTCCCAACAAGAAACCCCCTTCTCCATCGCCTTCCCGATCCAAGCCCTCCCCTACCCGCTCCGCCAAAAAACCGCCTCCCGACTCCCCCCTCCTCTCAGATGCTTCCCTCGACAACCCCGATCTCGGGCCCTTCCTCCTGAAGCTCGCCCGTGACACCATCGCCTCCGGGGAAGGTCCCTCTAAGGCCCTCGACTACGCCATCCGCGCCTCCAAATCCTTTGACCGCTGCGCCGTCGACGGAGAGCCTAGCCTCGACCTCGTCATGAGCTTACACGTGTTAGCCGCTATCTACTGCAGTCTGGGGAGGTTCGAGGAGGCCGTGCCGGTGCTGGAGAGGGCGATCACGGTGCCTGACTTGCAGAGAGGGACGGATCACGCTCTCGCGGCTTTTTCGGGGCACATGCAGCTGGGGGACACCTACTCCATGATAGGTCAGCTGGATAAATCGATTGCGTCCTATGAGGAGGGGCTGAAGATTCAGATCGACGCTTTGGGAGATACTGATCCCAGAGTTGGAGAGACTTCCAGGTTCTTTCTTATTTTTAACCTTAATTTGCTTAGAGTTTGGGTGGTCATGTCACTTAATGTCCGGTCTTAAGTGTATGGCTGTTAAACTAAGGTTGGGATCTGGAAAGGATCTTAACGATAACAATGTGAGCCCATATTTTCAGCGAAAGATTTAGCATTTGTTGTCACTGGAGAGAATTTTACGCAGAGTTGACTTCCGAAAGATTTAACAACTGCACTTAGTTATTTGTTCTTCTGGTGTTACACTTTTGTATATCGAGACTTCATTGTTTTCATCTTAGTGAAGCAAACTTTGAAATGTTAGATTGTTTTCTTTATAAAGAAATAGAAATAGTTTCTCTCAATTGATCTTAATAAAATATGTTTTTGAATTCAACTTCTCACTCATCCCAATCGAACATTATTGTGGAATATGAATAAATTGCACAATACTATTGTTATGATGTGAGACTTCAGTTCTTGTTCAATAGGGCCACCAAGGATTATTGAAATTTAACCGTATCTTCCGTCAAAGTCTAGTTATCCTAGCTATGTCTAAATTGGTTTGTCAAACTCAATTAACCACGTAATTTGGAAATGGCAGGTACTTGGCAGAAGCACATGTTCAGGCCATGAACTTCGATAGAGCTGAAGAATTGTGTAAGAAGACTTTGGATATCCACCGTGCTCATAGCGAGCCAGCATCTATTGAAGAAGCAGCAGACCGTCGCCTGATGGCCCTCGTTTGTGAGGCAAAGGGAGATTATGAGGCTGCCCTTGAACACCTTGTCCTTGCAAGCATGGCAATGATTGCAAATGGACAAGACATTGAGGTTGCTGCAATTGATGTCAGCATTGGAAATATTTACATGTCTCTATGCCGCTTTGATGAGGCTGTCTTCTCCTACCAGAAAGCTCTCACTGTTTTCAAGTCATCAAAAGGTGACAACCATCCCTCAGTTGCATCTGTCTTTGTACGGCTTGCTGACTTGTACCACAAAACTGGAAAGCTTCGAGAGTCCAAGTCTTACTGTGAAAATGCTTCGAGGATATATGCAAAACCAGTGCCTGGAACAACTGCAGAAGAAATTGCTTGCGGATTAACTGAGATTTCAGCCATTTATGAGTCTGTGGATGAGCCAGAAGAGGCATTGAAGCTCTTGCAGAAGGCAATTAAGTTATTGGAGGATAAGCCTGGACAGCAAAGCACTATTGCAGGAATTGAAGCTCGGATGGGAGTGATGTTTTATATGGTCGGAAGGTATGAAGATGCAAGGAACTCTTTTGAGAGTGCTGTTTCTAAACTCAGGGCCAGTGGAGAGAGGAAATCAGCCTTCTTTGGGGTTGTGTTGAACCAGATGGGATTAGCCTGTGTGCAATTGTTCAAGATAGATGAGGCTGCTGAGTTGTTTGAGGAAGCGAGGGCCATACTGGAACAGGAGTGTGGCCCATGTCATCAAGATACAATTGGAGTCTATAGTAATCTTGCTGCAACTTATGATGCTATGGGAAGGTAATTATTCTACATGTGAATAAGTTCATGTTCGGCCTTAAAGCTATTGTAATTGTTTCTGGTTTATCTGCTTGGTAGGATATTTTTGGTCTCTGGAGATAATTACTAAATTTTCTTTCTGCATGAAGTCTACCTTTTGGTTCCACATTTGTCTCACCTCTCTACTCCTGAGTTAACAAGATGACTAAACCAATTTGCTGTTTAACTGGTGATGGAGTTAAATTTTTGTGTTTTTATTAATACAATACAACTCTTGTTCGTCATGGCTTGAGAAATGAGAAACGCTTGACTGCTCCAATTGGGCCATTCTTTATATGACTCTTCTGCATTTCGGATTACAGGGTTGAAGATGCCATTGAGATATTGGAGTATGTTCTTAAGTTGAGAGAGGAGAAGCTAGGAATTGCAAATCCTGATTTTGAGGATGAGAAGGGTAGGTTAGCTGAGCTGTTGAAAGAAGCTGGCAGAGCTCGCAACAAGAAGGCAAAATCATTGGAAAATCTTATAGATCCCAACTCGAAGAGGACAAAGAAAGAGTCCACAAGGAGGTGGCCTGGCTTGGGTTTTAGGATTTGAGATTTTTTTTTTCTCCTCGTACTAGTTTCACACGTGCACATTCTGTAACATAAAAGGTCATGTATAGTGCCATGGTTGCAATCTGGTGAGTTTTATTCTATTTCTTGTGCTCTGAAATCCCAACTTGCTTGCCCCTTTAAATTGTTGTGTTGATTGCCTGTGTTGTGACTTCCAAGTTCAATGGGGAGAATGCTCATGTGAGCGAATAAATTGTATCTGCTGACTTTCAATTATGCATTTCTAAAACCTGATTGTGCAAATATACGGAGAATCACTACCCTGATCGTTTAAGCTAACAGGGCCAATAGATCGGATTTAGGATTTGGTATGGGACATTGATAATCCAGTTTCACAACTAGGAAGTTACCAATATGAAACATAACAGGATAGTATACCTTGGCAGGCTTTACTTGAAGAGATAGATGTTGTAAACCGTTATGGCAGGTTCAAGGAGATCAGTTATTAAACAAAATATACAATGCACTTGGGCTACGTACCGGGAAAGAAAATTCGAACTTCTCAAATGCCAAATTATAATGTCTTATGCCAACCTCTGCTGCACTGGCGGCCTCACAATTTTCCATAAATTGTACCGTGCTGTATCCTGAGGCATCTCTTTCCTTCCTTTTTCTTGTCACAGATTCTTTTATTTCGTTTCTTAATCAATGTGTATGATTTGGTTGAGCTTTTTGTTTGTGATTTTTGTTTTTCTTTTCCTTACATTTTCAAAATGTTCTGTAAACTTGAGAGGAATTTTTTTTTTGTTACAAAGAAAAAAAGAAAACTTGATCAATACACCGCTCTAGAGTACAACTAGCTGAGTGCATCGCTGTAAAGCAGCTCGTGGACACCTAAAGGTGGCTCCTAGAGGACGTGGAGCCCGGGTGAAGAAGGTTGACAAGGGTTGCCAATCTGTCCGCTCACTGGTTCCTCTCTCGAGCAACATGCTGCAGGTGGATCTCCCAAGGCCGTTGTAAGAGCTCCTAGATACCTGTCACAAAAAAAGTAACCCCGGTTAGTCCAAAGTGCGGGTCTGAGAGGATGTTAATAACCTCGAGAGAGTCGACCTCTGCGACCACTCTACGATACCCCAAATCCCAGGCCAGTGAAAGGCCGGAAAACACACCCAATAGCTCAACCGTTAAAGGTGAGGCAAGGCAAGGCCAATGTTTTGCTGAAAGTCTGCACACCCGGTTCCCATGACAATCTCGAATTAAACCACCTGCGAAGGCCTTAGAGGCTCTGAGTTTAACTGCGTCGTCCGTGTTTACTTTAACCCATCCCTCCAGGGGTTTAGTCCAGCCCACCAGGGTGCCCACTGGAATTCCCGGAGCTGGGAATACCTTGTTTTCCAAATCTTGGGCTCTCAAAATCCAGTCGACCTATGCAAAAATAATCCGGGACCCCTCCTCTGGCCAAGTAAAACTGGGTTCAAACAGACTACTGTTACGCCACTTCCAGAGGAACCAATAGGCGACCCCAAAAATAGTGACCCGCGCAGCTTGCTGAACCTGAACGGGCTGAATGAGGTTAGACTGCAACCATAGCGCCTCATCTTGCCTGAAAAAAGCCGAGTCTATCACCTCTCTGGAAAACTGCCTCCAGAACGCAGTCGCCCTCGGACAATCTCGCACCACATGCAGAGTAGTCTCTTCCTGCCCACAGAAGAGGCAACTAGGAACCGTGGCTATATGGCGCGCTATCCGCTGTTGATTTGTCAGGAGCCTACGCTTGGCCACTAACCAAAGGAACGATTTAATCCGTTGTGGGCCAGTTCATTTCCAGACAACCGCCCACAACGGGGTGTTGAACTCCTTAGAACGTCCCTCAATAAAATCATAAGCCAACGCCACAGTGAACCACCGTGGAAGGTGGGGGCCCACAGCAACTGGTCCTCCCCAGTATCCTCCGCGGCGGGGCCACACTGCGCTAGATCCAAACAAACAGTAGACAAGAGGTACCGTTGAAACTCATTCCACCGCCAACGACCCCGGCCATCCACGAGGGACTCGACTATATCAAACTTTTGGGCGTCAGGGATCGAGGAGGTGGCAATATGGATAAGCGGGCCCCATCTATCCAGCCAGGTGTCTAACCAAAAGAAGATGCGTCGCCCATCGCCCTGGGCCCATGAGAAGCCCTGCCGAACCACTGGCCAAGAAGTCGAGATCCCCCTCCATGTAACAGAAGCCCCTGGCCTGGAAATCTGGAAAGGCACTGTCATGGTGTCTAGCTGATACTTAGCCCGGAGTACCTAGACCCATAAGGTGTTGGGCCTCGTGAGGAGGGCCCAACCGAGCTTGGCCAACAACGCTTGTAGACCGAAGCCGTTTTAGCCCTAGTCCCCCATCGGTTTTAGGTTTACACACAACCTCCCAGTTGACGAGATGCATTTTCCAGCACTCCGTGGTAGACCCCTAGATAAAGTCTCGCATGAACTTTTCCAGGTCATCACACAACTGGCGTGGAAGCCGAACAGTCTGCATAGTGAAAATAGGCAAAGCCGATATGACCGCCTGGGCTAAGGTAACCCAACCCACAAGCGACAGCATCTTGGAACGCCAGTCTACCAGCTTCGACTGGGCCTTATTGAGAATATATTGATACGTACGACGGTTCGTCCATTCATGGATCAAAGCGACATCGAGATATCGGCCCAAATTAGTCGTAATGGAAACCTGAAGTCCGTGGCTAAGTCGTCTTGCAATCTCCCTAGGGACATTCCTCGAGAAGAAAATCCTCGTCTTAGTATGGCTCACTTTTTGTCCTGACACTAGGCAGAAAGTCTCCAAGGTACGAGTTATGACTTGTGTTTGCGTATCAGAGGCTTCCGCAAACAACACAAGGTCATTCGCGAAGAACAGATGGCAGATAGGGGCTCCCGTGCGACTCAACTTGATCGGTTTTCAGGTCCCACAATGCACCTCTCGAGAAATGAGGTGCCCAAGACGCTCCATACAGAGGACAAAAAGGTAGGGAGAGATCGGTTTGCCCTATCCGCTTGCGCATTGAATGGATGACCTCCTGGGCTATAATAATGTTATCAGTGATGTGTCGGCCCGGGATGAAGCTATATTGGTTTTCCGCGGTGAGGTGATCCATATGCGCTTTCAATCGATTCACCACCACTTTAGAAATAATTTTGTAGAGGACATTACACACACTAATTGATCGAAACTGAGAGATCTGGAGCGGAGAAGGGGTTTTAGGGATAAGCACTAGGATGGTGCGATTTAAAGCCTGATCCCACCTTTCCATCCGGAAGATCTGTTGAATAAATGCCACCACAACCGGCCCAACTTTCCCCTATTGGTTCTGGAAGAAAAGAGCGTTAAAGCCATCGACCCCTGGGGTTTTATTGGGATTCATGTCAAAGACAGCCATCTGGATTTCCTCCCCAAGGAGAGGACTAGAAAGCGCCTGTATTCGCTCCTCCGTAAGGGTAGGGAAGGCGCCCGAGATTGGGAAGTTCAGGGTCGGATACTCCCCCAACGTATACAGTTGGACAAAATACTACTGGACAAGGCGACGCAGCTGGTCAGGGTCAGACACTACAGTCCTTGAAGGGTCCTGGAGGCGATCAATGCGTAACTCTTTATGCTTGGAGAGAGTGATAGTATGGTAATACTTAGTATTCCGATCGCCCTTGGACAGCCATTCACACCTGGCTCGTTGGTGCCAAAACAGTTCCTCCTCACATAGGACCTGGAGTAGCTCACCACTCAAAGTGCCCTCCAGGTCCAGCAACGAGTCCCGTGGATTGGCTGTCATAGCCCATTGGATCCCTTCCAGTCTAGCTACCAACTTCTTCTTGCGGAAGAAAATATTGCCATACACTTGTTGGTTCCATTGCTTAAGGTGACGAGCAAATTGGGCTAAGGAGCGACTCAATGCCCCCTCCTCAGGGGTCCAATGCTCTGCAACCACTTCTGAAAAATTGGAGTGAGTGATCCACGCATTTTGGAACCGAAAAGGCAGCGGTCCAAGAAACCAGGGCTGGGGCTGTCGAAGCTGGATGAGCATAGGTTGATGGTCGGACCCATGGAAGGGAAGGTGGAGGTTCACAGTGTGGGGAAAAGTCTGCACCCACTCCGATGATCCTAGCACCCTATCCAGGCGAGCTTGCAGCGTACCTCGCCGCCAAGTAAATATGGATCCCACGAAGCCCAAATCGTGCAGACCACAACGCTGAACCCAATCTTTAAAACGTCGATTAACAACGGGGGTCGAGGTAGTGCCACCCTTCTTATCTGCAATTTCTAATTTAGCATTAAAGTCGCCACCCATAATCCAAGGACGCGCAATATGACTACCAATCCAGGTTAGGACAAGCCACAGGAGGGCCTGTGTAGACCCTTGCAGACTGGCATACACCACCGTCAGCTCAAATGAATCCGACCCATAATTGACCGTAGCGTGAATGAACTGTTTGTGCATAGTGACGATTGACAAAGAAACCGCCTCCTTCTACAGGAGCCAAATACCACCCGAGAAACCGTCTGCTTTGACTCTAAATGAATAGTCAAAATCTAAGGAAAGGATAATCTCTTTGGCCCGAGGGCCACTAATACGTGGTTCCAATAAGGCCAAAACGCCCGGTTTGTAATTACAAATGTAATTACGCAAGAGGGTCTGAAACGCCGATCCTCATGCCCCTTGGCAATTCCAAATTAATATCGACATAAAGACTAACGGAAGAGATGACCTTTACCTCTGCGGTGCCTCATCGCTCTCAATACGAATCTCCTGGGTCCCCATGTAATGAGGCACAGGTGGTAACCCCAAATCTGGGCACTGAGGAGGGATAGCCTCCGGCTCTGTCAAGTTCATCAAAATGTCAGGAGGATCAGGGGTCAGGTGGGCCGATCTACTTTCCTCCGTCCCCGGTTCCTCCACCCCCTCTATGTTCTGGGGTCTCTCCTCAGGTCCCGAAATCAGGTCCTCTACTAGTTGGCTCACACAAACCATCTCAGAATGCGTTGGTATTTGAACTGCTAGGTTCCGCTCCTGGTCCATGGGTTGTAAGGGGATAGGTAGGGACGCGGTGGAAGCTTGGGCCTGGCTCCTGTTAGTCTGGCCCTTTTTCCTCCGGAGCAGGGAAGGAATCGTAACAACCTTCCCCTTAGTGGCCCTTATGGGCTATGGGGCCTTGTCCACAGGCCTAGGCCTGTTAGCAGTGGGCTGTAAGGGCTCAGGCCCCCTGCAGAAGACATTTGCACCCTGCGGCCCAACCCATTCAGCATTAACGGCTTGATGGACTCACTCGGCCCTTCATGTTCCTCACGGTTTGTAGCCAAAGGAAGAAGCATTGCGAATCGGGAGCCTTCAAACGTGGTTCCTGCACGAGACCCATGGCTGTCAGACTAAAGTCCCTTCACATTGGATCGAGGACGCCTGCATTGCACATTCATCCAAGATCCGTAACCGGTGCACGTCGCATCGCCTAGGCGCACCTCTCCAAACACCAACGGTTTGCTGGAAACTTGCTCCCCTGCTCTCGATTTAGTTGGGGGTGGAATAGCAGTCTCTAGCGCAAAAGAAGCTTTGGCGCAAGCAGTCGGGGAGTGACCAACGATCCCACATGAGTAACACACCTGGGGGAGTCCCTCGTACGTAACCAACAGTTTCTCCCCATCCAGTTCTAAGCTTGAGCGCAGCAGAGCAGACAAATTCACTTCCACGACCGGATGCGCATAGTGGCCTCTTTGTGCATGCAAGGAAGCTTCATCGAGTCAGACCGTTGCTCCAACCAGGTTCCCCAACGACGTCAAAATTTTCGGCTGGTATTTGACTATAGGCAGGTTCGGTATCCTAATCCACACAACAACATGGGTGATCTGGGCTTAGGAGGGATAAAAACTCGGTACCCATCTTTGGACAGCAATCACTTGCCCAAAGATCATCTAAGGGTCGTTAGTTAGGATGTGGAGGTAGTCCTCTTTCGCCTGAAACTTCACGAGAAAGAAGTCGTAGTCCATGTCCACAAGCTTCATAAGACGACAGAGGTTCCAGATGCTGCACAAGCGATTGGAGAGCATGGAGTAACTAACCGTTTTGCCAAATATCTTCGCCACCACCGCAAGCTCCCATTGTTTGTCAAGTTTGGCACACAACTGCTGGGATAGTGTGACGCTTCCCCCGTGTTCCCCATCGACAGGTGTGATGTCGCCTTCCTCGATAGCAACTGGGTGCTCCTCCGCCCATGCTGCGGCCACCGCTGCAACTTCCACCGAGATGCCACCAGAGACCGCCTGGCTATAGGATGACTTGGGAAGGGGAGGCTCCTCATCCCTCTTTCGCGTCCTCACCTTCTTGGCAAGGTGTCCCCCTGAGTCGAGGGACATCATAGGACTGAGAAATGCTCAGTCAGGTAATTGGAAACACACGCAGAAACTAGGCCAGACAATCAATACACAACGTCAACTTATCTCGCTCTTGAGAGGAATATTAGAATAACCAAGAACAAGATTCCTACAGAGTAACTATTCATTATTCAAAAGTGAATTAGTGCCATGACCAATTAAATATAAAGTAAATGGGAAATAATTTAACGTATTATCCATTATTAATATTATTAGTTACTATACCAAATATAAAATAACTTCCCTTAATAAATTTAAAAAAACATTTAAAACCATTATTTTAATTGAGTTTATGAAAATATTTTATTCATCAATAACAAAAGTAAGGCTTGCTTCAAGTATATTTACGTATTATTAACAAATCCATAATTTTATTAATATAAAATTATTACATATTTTATCATTTTACTAATATAATCAACCATCTCTCTAACTAATAATTATTTATCAACTGGTTCTCATTGATAAATTATAAAATTAAACATTTATAATGATATATTAATAAATTGTTACAACTTTAAGCCGCACTCTTATTTGTGTAGTAACAAATTATTTATGTATATAAAAATTATGGATAATTAGATAATTTTGTGGTTTAATTTTTTATTTTTCCTCTAAAATTTTGAAATTATTGACTAACCTCTTAAGATTAAAAGAATAAGAATTACTTTGGTAAAATCCATTGAAGTTACACGAAACATTAATAACAGTCATTTTTTCATACAATCACTATGACTGAATCTATGGTGGCTAATCATATATTCAATAATCAAGATCAAAGAGAATAAATTTAACTAATGAATAATCAGTTCATGTATAAATGATTAATTATATCCTTACAAGCTACATACATAATCCTAATTAAATTTCTAGCTACCAAACATAACAGCAACAAAATATAGATAGATAAATCTCATAATAACAAAAAGAGCTGAAGAAAGAGTTTAGAGAAATTATCACTGATTTGTTCAATCTTAGCTCCAAATCTTCCTTTTTGATATAAAAGCTATGAAAAACTATTTAAGAAAAGTATGTTGGAAATTAAGAGAACTATGAGTCCTCTTAAAAATCTACTAAGGTTGGTTATATATCTAATAAAAGTTAAACAAAAATCTCCTCATAAAAATCTACTAAGGTTGGCTATATATCTTATAAAAATCGAGCAAAAATCTAAGTCTAAAAAGTCTATTAGTATTATCCTAAATTAATTCTAATATAACTATCTATAGCTAGGATTGTCTAGAAACATAATAAAATATAAACTAGTTATGAAAGAGTGTCTATTATTGGTTTTACATTGAAAGGAAAACTTTGGAGTTCTAAAACAAAATTTTCACTAGTTGTGAAGTGTTAATTTCTGATGTCAATCTCTTCCTAAATCCTACCAATATAAATAGCCAAAACATAATTTTTCCTCCGCAAAATCATATTCCCTCTTCCCTTTTGCATCTAACCTCAAATTTTTGACCCAGTCTAAAGCTTTTGCATCAATTTTAATCTTTAAAATACTAAATCTTTCATTTACAAAAAAATCATTACCCATCATTTAAACCTCCAAACACTAGTGTTTTGCATAGGAGTTATAAAGTGGGATTTCTATTGTTTTGGTTGTGTTTTGGAGCCATTTAAGCATGACTTTCACATTTTAAGGAGTTTAAGAAAGTTATTATAACAATTTTTTTAGTAAGAGTGCACTAAAATTTGAAGTTGGAGCTAGTTTGAGAAATGATGGATTGTGTACACTACTACTCTTGTGATTATGTTAATTCTAGCTTGACATTACAAAATGTGGAGTTTCTATGGATACATTTTGGTTATTTGTTTGTTATGGAGTTGAATAAGTGCTATGGAAGGAGTTTGTTTAGTGAAGTTGAGCATTGTGTCATAGTTATCTTATGATTATTTTATGTTAAGTGGAAGGATGTGAAGATATAAGAGGATTACTTAGAGGAGTGGAGTTTCTATAGATACATTTTGATTATTTGTTTGTTATGGAGTTGAATAAGTGTTGTGGAAGGAGTTTCTTTAGTGAAGTTGAGCATTGTGTCATAGTTATTTTATGATTATTTTATATTATGTGGAAGGATGTGAAGATATAAGAGGATTACCAAGAGGAGTGGGATTCTCATATCACCATCCTCATCATCAATATAGTCATCTCTAAAGGATCCTTTTAGATTTACGATGATAGAGAATGAGGATTAGTGAAATAAGAGGAGCAACAACCATATAGTCATGAAGAAGATCATTATAGTTGATATTGAGTTTCAAGATTTAGAATGTATTGAAATTTTTTAATTAGGATTGCTTGTTTACTCTTTATGGATATTATCCAGAAGTTAGTGAAGGAGTTCTACACCAGTATAGAGGATAAGGAAAAACCAAAATCCATAAGCCTTACCTTCTACAATTATTGCTCTATGTTGATTATTTTAGAGGATACTATAGAGGAGCACTCAAGCTATCATCTGAGGGGAGGCATTTAAGTTTTTATAATGGAAACCTATTGGGGCATTATAAATTGGAGTAGAGAGAAAGGTTACGTAGATTTATCTTAGATATTACATACTTAATAGGGATGGGTTCCCTTCTTGTGCAAGCACCTAGCCATCCAACCTCAACTAGTGGCTTATAAATTGAGAACATCTAGACTTAGTCTAGTAGATTGAACCAAATTTGAACCTCTAACTTATACCTTTTAGACCACCTCTTAAATGGTTGAGATGATGCTCTACTGTTTTGGTTTATAGCTCTTATACTTATTTTATAACATGGTTTGAACATAAGTCGCCAGATAAGAATTTTATGTTTCCAGTTCTTATTAGTTAGGTATTAAAAAAGCAAGAGGTGGACATCTAAATCCAATCCTCTATACTTAAACATAACATTATCCTTTATGACAAACAATTAAGATACTAAGATCAATTAGAAGCTTTAATTAAGGTTAAGAATTCTCCACTAATTCCATATAATCGTGGTTAGATAACACTTCCAGAAATTTTACAAACTTAATCTAAAAAAATTAAAAACATTAGTAAAGAAAATAAATCAAAGAAAGAGAAGTTTAGAAACATTGGGTTACCTATCAACAAGCTCTTCTTTATACCTTGTTTAACTGGACTTCTAATAGTCGCTTTACTCATTTAAATCACCATTGGGATGATCATGATTTCATTCTAGCACAAAACATAAAGGAGAACAAAAATTAGTAGGATTTATGTAAGTATCTCTTAAGCATGCAAAACGCTAATAAGGAGGTAAAGACTAACTCTAGGTCATATGTTTCTTTGATATAAGGTGAATAATTGAGCACCTTTCATTTTTTCCTTAGAAATATTATCACTTAGATTATGCTTATCTCTTTTTTTATAATTCCTAAAGTTTCACATGGTTTTTTAAAATTATCATCATTAGCCACAGAAATTGTATGCATATTAAGGTCAAGTACATCCATCCTATAATAATCTTCATTGAGGCAAAAGTTCTTTTATTGTTCGAAACATGTAGAACTCTACTCTCTCTTTGCACACCCTATATGCAAGCTTCTCTTTAATATAACAACCACACTAATAGTTAAGAAAGGCCTCTTTAAGATGATAGGAACACTAACAGTTTGCTTCATGTCCATCACCAAAAATTCGACTAAACATATGTATTTTCCTAGTTTTATAAGTAGGTCTTCTGTAGCCTAATATGATACTTGATGGAATGATCCACCAATTGGAGTGACGTATTTGTTAGATTTATATCTCCTATCCCTAGATTCTTAAAAATATAAAAAGATATTAGATTTCTGCTAGCCCTAATTCACATAAACTATTAATAGGTTTTGAGTCACTAAATTTATAAGAGATAGAGAAATTCTTTGAATCCTTTAACTTCAAAGGGAACTTGTTATGTAAGATAACACTGCACTCTTTGGTCAAAGACACCGTTGCATACTCCTCTAGTTCCTTTTTATTAGATATAATCTCCTTCAAGAACTTCACATAGAAGGAATCTAGGTTAGTGAAGGCTATGTTTCTTAAAGACCTCTAAAAATTTGTTCACTTTGAGCCTTTAAGGGTATGTAATTGGTGACATATAAGGCTTTACATGGATTGGTTTTTGTTCTTGATGGTTCTAGGTGTAGGTGTAGATGGAATTGGTGTTAGTTTTAGTTATTTTCCCTTTATTTGCATTCTCCAAAACAAAATCAATGTTAGATATAGGTGAGATACGTATCGATTCTCTCACGCTTTCTTCTTTTTAATCTGATCATCATCTTTTCCCGAATTTAACATTTTCATGCCTTTAGCAACGTCATATTCAAATGTTTTGCACTCCTTAGTATGATGGTACATAATTGGTCTCTAGGGTTGACCTTAGGCTTAGTTGGAAGCTTTCCTCGACCTCTTTCTCCTGCCACTTTAGCTAATGATCTACTTGCACCTCCAAGTTGTAAATTAGTGCATTAGATGTCTATACCACTTTGGTCAATTTATCATTGAAATCCTATACGCTTACTCTCTGTGTTTGTATTACTTGTTTTAACTGATCATTAATAAAAGATGTGAATTTCTTCAACATCTCCTCTTTCATTTTGTCTTATTGTAGTTATTGCTGAAAATGAGGTCTAACTTGGAACTTAAGTGGTCCTATACTTATGTTCTCTCCATTTGCTCCTATCCCTTCTATAAAAATTTAAATAATTCCTCTACCCCATATTGTTTGTGATGGAGAAGTGACTGTTATAAGTTGTTTACTTTCCTTTTTAGCCAGCCATATAGTTAGCTTCCTCATCATATTTTAAGGGTGGTTTAATATTTATTAACATATGGGTTGGGTGCCAATACATATCACATTAGTTGTATGCCTCCCTATTGCTCATATCATAATTGAAGATCACCTTTATCTGACTTAATAGATTTGTAATTTGCGTTATTAAGTTTGAAGATGCTTGCACGTTATAGAAGAACACCTACAATTTTCCTCTTAACACTTTGGTCTATGAATTTGTTTCTAATATCTTTATGATCTCCTTCACTTTCTCATTAGTTTTTGTATAGATAGTTCCTTGAGCCATACTATCCACTAAAGTTTGACATGTGAATGTTAGGCCTCTAATGAAAAATTGCATCACCTTTTGACTTAGTTTCATACATAAGGGACTAATATTAAACTCTGCCAATTATATGTCCCCCTTGTCAATCCTTTGTGGTTACTGTATTATGTCCACAACTAAGTTATCTTGCTGTGAATCCATCTCTTCTTCTTTATAGTTTGTTTTTTAAACGTTTGTTTGATTTTAATATCAACTAAACAATCGAATCCAAGCTATCCCTTTTGGATCTTGTATCTCACATCAAATACTTCAAAATGAAATAAATTAAAGTAAAAGAAAATAGAAATAAAAATAAGCTAAGATTAGCAAAAATAGTAAAACTACACATTTGTTGATGATATCTTATTATTCTGCAAGGTTAATAGGAACTCAATTAACACTTAGATCTATTCTCTAAACTCCTTCCAGG
Source organism: Erythroxylum carthagenense (assembly GCA_026413575.1). Classification (NCBI taxonomy): domain Eukaryota; kingdom Viridiplantae; phylum Streptophyta; class Magnoliopsida; order Malpighiales; family Erythroxylaceae; genus Erythroxylum; species Erythroxylum carthagenense. The sequence continues at coordinate 52,145,689 of JANZLD010000237.1, forward strand.
CTTACTCAAGGCTATGCGTCAATAGAAGCAAGAATAGTTTCCACTTCTCAATTGGAAGTGACTTCCTAGCCACTAAAATCTTAAGATGTATAGAAATTCCATCGACTAAACCCCCTTTTAAGTACTAGGAGTATCAATTGCTCCTTTTAAGCTCAATTTCAAGGACTGTTATCCATTAGTCATTACTAAAAGTGTAAGTCCTTAGAACAATAGGTTTCTATACTTAATAGGGAAATTACAATTTGTAAAATCCCTCATATCCATTATGTAAGTCCACTAGCAGGCTCATCTATTCCTACCTGTCGAGCTAACTAAGGAGTTTGAAAGAATTTATGTAACCTTTTATGGAGTGGGAACACTACATCTAGTCACAAAGCTAGAATTAAATGGAAGTAAGTCTGCTCCCTTTTGAATTAAGAAGGGTTAGGTTTGAAAGCACTAAGAACTATGAAAAAGATGTTTCTTGCTAAGAAAATATGGAAGTTACACATAGATAATGAGTCCTTTTAGGTTAAATAGATTCATGCCCACTTCTTAAAGGGCATTAACATTTGGAACATAAAACCAAAGTCATACTCCTCTTGAACTTTGATACAAATGCCCAAATTGAGGGATACCATGGCCCCAAATATAGGTAATGTTGAAAGTACCTGGTTTTGGTTTGATCTTTGACATCCCTTTTGTCCCGTATATAAAACTCCCTTTTTAAATTCTATCATGCATCAAATTCCTTCATATACAAGAGTGAGTCTCACTCACCATTGGAAATAACTAGCACATCCCTCTCTACTTTTACATTACTAATTACCCTATCTTTGGAACTTTGCCTAGTTGCTTGCCAAATCCCACTAAAGCTAACACTATTAGATGGTCATGCCACAGAATAGGTATCCTATTGAATGCCTTTTTTTTTAATGTATTCACTTTCCCTCTCCCTCTGGTTAATTGGTCTTATCTAGTTTGAGCTCATCTAATTTACCTAAGACTGCATTCCCTCTATGCCTAGCTATTAAAGAAAGACTTAACACAACATGTAGGCTTTATTATGATTCCTTCCCCAATCCTAGTTGTTGTGTAAAGGTGTTTATTACTTTTCTTCCAATGATATCATGCTTACCAAACTTGGATTAGAGTGCTTCAACTTTGTGGCCTTACCTTTGAAAACTCTAACTACAATCAACTATTCATTGGGAATCTTCCATTAAGCTAAATAAAGTTAAAGACTACAATCTCTTTACTATTTCATTTAATGGATTTGTTTATTTAGTCTAGAAGGAGAGTTCAAGTCAAGGAGAAATACCCTAACTCATTTTGCGTTAGCTTCTTTTCATGTATCAGGAAAATACTGGCAACCATGTTGGACTCTAATAAGTTCAACTCTATTCTACTTAGTAGATGAAATATATAATCACTCCATTTGCTTATTACTATTGTTCCTAATTATTCAATTCTTTACTTGGTGTAGAGTTTCCTTAATCATGTATATGTCTATAAACTACTCGGAGGCTAAGCAAGGTGTGGTTACCCACCCTAATGTGCTCCTAGGTAAATGCATATAGGTATGGAAATGTCAACTCCTAAATTTGTAACTACTGGTGTTAATAAAATAAAAATGCAGCAGAAGACTTACAAAATGGTGTCCTTTGTGCTCATCTAATGACTAAACAATCCATCAATTCCAATTTAAAAGGAAGTAAGCATAGTAATTCAATAGCAAGTGGATATAGGTGTATCTTTATGTGAATGTAGTTGGAAAGGAATAAGATATATATAATTACCAAAGATCTCACTTTAAACTTAACCTGTAATAAGAATAAGATGATTAGATGAAGCGTGCAAAGAGGTTGTATATGGAATCAGGGCCAAAGACTAAGGATAATAACATGTTACTTGAGGAAAGTCGACACTAGAAGAAGTGTGACACTAGAAGAAGCACGATACTAGACGAAGCAGCACCAGAAGAAGTATAGTACCAGGCGATGAAGATGGAAACTATTCTAGAACGTCAGTCAGTCAGTTAGTTGGAGTTAGTTACAGGACTCAATTAATAACGATTTCTAGAAGATTCAAAAAGCAGTTTCTCAAGAAGACAGTTGAAGACTTAGCCTATAAATACTAATTTTAGTCGTAAACTAAATAATGTTTTTACAAGAGAGAAAATATGATTGGACAATACTTAGAGACACTTTGTACTCAAGTGCGAAAGAAAAAGAGCGAATATATCTATAACGTAAAGCTCAAATAATATCTTTCCAAGAGAAAGAAAGGCTAGAGCTTGGAGAGGCTAAGAAAGCAGATAAAGAATACTTCATGAGAGAGACCTGAAGAGGCTCTACAAGTGTAGAAAGAATACTTGTAAAGTTAAAGAGTATAGTAAAATCTCAGACAAACTCTGAGGATTGGACGTAGCCCAAGGTTAAGGGTGAACCAGTATAAAATCACGACGTCTATTCTTTAACCCTTATCTTTTAATTTTCTTGCTATTAGAGGAATAGATAATAATTTTTGTGATTGGATTAGTCATCAACTTTAGTGAAGTGTTTTTGTGATCATCTGAATTTGGAAAGAATTTTAAGAAATTTCTAAAGATTAATATCTTTGAAGATTTTACACAATTCAACCCCCTTCTTGTGTTTTGTACATATTATACGTTATTTCTACATTAACAAGTGATTTACTTCAGTTGGTATCAGAGCAAGGTTTCCAAGAAACACTGTTATAAAGTGAGGACAAAGATCCATAGCTGAATCACATGTTTTTGTAGCTGAAGGTGCCTCGGTCATAAGACCTCTTGCATTCAATGGTAAAGATTATCATTATTGGAAGGACAAGATGCGGTTCTTTTGTTGGGACCCGATCCGGGAACCGGATCCCAACCGAAAAAGACGGAAAACGGAAACGAAAAACGAAGTGACGGAAAGCGAAATCGAAAGAATGGAACGGAAGGCGAATGTATCGGATAACAGATCGGAACAATTAGTAGAATCGAATCATAAGGCGGAGAC
>JANZLD010000237.1:52198340-52212975 GCA_026413575.1 Erythroxylum carthagenense
ATATAATCTCTGTTTGTGTGAGAGAGAGAGAGAGAGAGAGTTATTTTTTATTTTTCTTAATGTTTATTTATTCACATCGAAAAATTACCACGTGAAACTTTAAAATTTCCATCTTACAAAGCACAAGAACAAATTACATAATCAATTTTTTTAATATATAAAAATATTATTCTAATTGGATATTTGACATAATTATAGAACTTTCTCCCCAAATTATTTTTGCTCTATGATGATCTAACAACTAAATTTAACTCATCTAAATAGTGTATATTAGTAGTAATGTTTAGGTTAGAAGTTTTGTTGTTTATTGACTCCATATGTAATATTACCAATCTTTATCAATGCAAATGTAACATGTTAAGAAATAATAAAATCAATCTTATGCAGCTAAAATGGTAAATAAAACATAGATTTCCACTACAATTTTAAACTATAAGTATATTTGCCTTTTACATGTATGTATATATGTAGGTATATATATATATATATCAAATGGGTAAACAAATGAGTAGAAGTATATAAAGGCATACGAGTATATGTTAGAAGATTAACTCACCTTTATAGAGAAATAAAGGTAGGAGCTGACACTAAAAATTGAAGAAATTTGCATAGATTTCTCAAAATCCATCATAAAATGGAATTTAGTGTTTAAAAATTTTAGGGAGCTTAGATTTAAGGGGAAAAAAAGGATTTGGAAATTTGGGTTTACTAGGTTTTATTACGTAATGAATGATAATATAAATTGAAGAATTGCATAAATTCCTCCTATATAAGTCAACAAATGGGATGAGTTTGATGCATTAAGATTTTAGCTAGCTAGGATTTAGGGAAAATGACTTTTAAGTGTGTGGGTTTATTTTATTACATTATTTAACTTATTTTCAAATAAACTCAAATATAGAGTTGATGTGGACACAAGAATGAATACATAGTTAATAGCGATAATTCATCTACACATTAAAACAGAAGGGACTTTTGGCTACGATTTCTTCGACAATGAATTAATAATTGTCGCTAAAAGTCAGGTATTGGCGATGAAATACCAATTCATTGCAACAACTATAACATTTCACAACATTTTATAAAATTGTTACTAAATTAATATATTTTGCAATGATTAACTAGAATCGTCACAAAAGAACACCTTTTTGCGATGACTTAGAAATTTCACCACCAAAATGACAGTGTTTAATGATGATTAGAAACATCGTCGCAAGAAGTTATGCTAAATGAATATATTTTGCAATGATTAATAAGAATCGTCGCAAAAGGGGCCACTTTTTGTTATGGCTATGACATTTTGTCGCCAATATGATAGCATTTAGCGATGATTAACTAAATCATCGTAATAAGTTAAGCTAAATGAATATAATTTGCCACGATTATTGAGAACTGTCAAAAAAGAAGTGAATTTTTGCGATGACTTTAAATATTCGTCGCCAATATGATAGCATGTAGTGATGAAAAGCATCACAAGATGTTATGCTTTAGATAATTCTTCACCAAAAGTTGATTTTAGTTAATTTATATTACATGATAATTTCTTAGGAGAAGTTTGCTAAATTTTTGTTTGTGATAGTATTCTTAAAAATAATAATGTTTAAAAGATATTTTTTAATGTTAAGTGTACTTAATAATCCTAATTAAGGTTAATTATAATTGACAATTATATGATTTTTCTTTTTTTTTGCCTTGTTATAAATTTATTTAAATAGCTAATGCATTCAAACTTTATATATTTATTTAAATCTATAGATTTAAACATAAATGATTCTTTAATTATGCCTATTGTACATACTACTACATCCATAGTACTACACCTTGATCCGTTCATATAAAAATTTCATGAAAATGAAATGGAACATCTAAAAATTGTAATATGTTTTCAAAGTTTTAAACATATTGTTGAAAAACACATGCATGGTAGGTAATTTAAATTTTGATGAATAAATTTTTTTGATATAAATAGATAAACATACCTAAAATTTTAATGTTAATAAGATCAAAATATCTTAAATTTAAGTTAACTACTATTCTTAATCGTTAATATTTTTAACAATAAAATAATAATACATATAAATATTGAAATATGCTAAGCAGTATATATATATATATGGTAAGTACTAGAAGATGTTAATTAGAAGTTTAACAATTCTTATAGACAAAATAATAAAAAAAAGTTTAACACCTAATATTCCATTACACAGTAAAAGAAATAATTTTATTTTAGATTCCAAGTGACATTAGATTTAGGAGATCCAATAAAGGGGTTCCTAATGTCTGGATTCCCAAAAAGCCTCCTTACACGTTTTAAGCCATTAATTGAAATAGTTAAAGATTTTCCCACAGGATCTGGTTTATTGACACCCTCTTCCAACAACTTCTTTGCTTTAAAGAAATTTACAGAGGGTACATTGAACAATTTTCCAAATACAGTATAGATGACGGTATTAGATGAGTCGCACATAGTATACATTTCAGCGAATGAGCCATTAGTATAGAACAGTCAAACCTAAATCAAATGGCATTGGGAACTCAAATTCAAACACATGCATACTCGACTGATAAACTCCATCATCATCACAATGAACGGATATAGTTTTTGCAATGGACCACTATTCCAAAACAACTGATTTTCCTAATCCTATACCAACCACCGAGACATCACTACCTTCTCCATTTCCATGTATGTTGTCTTGAAGATTCGAGGAAGCTTAACATAACATATAGTATATAAAATCAAATGGTTATATAATAACTTCATAATAAAAATGAGATACAAATAATAAAGAAAGAGAAGTAGGTCAGATGATACTAAAAACCTTGAAGAAGAAGATCGACAATGGAAGGAGAGGGGTAATTAGTGTTTGATAAGGAGATTTGATCTCCATCAATTTGTTCTTAATTAGGGAGAATTTTTTCACATTCCTCCTAACAGAACTCATTTCCATCATCATAAACTAGTAGCTGTGTTGACTTTCTGTGGTAAATTAATGTGAACTATTTTATTCTGAAAAGTTAATAAAAGAATTCTTATTTGAATGTTCTAATATTCTAGCAATGTTAATTTTGTAATCTATCAAGTCATAGCAGTTCATATGATAAGGTTGAGAATGTTAAGTGTGTATGTTCTATATTTAGGGGATGCATAAACATCCTTTGTAGCTCCGAAGTATGATTGCTTCTATGTACATAAACGTCCCTTATAGAATCCATTAATGTAAATAGTTATGTAGTTGTGATTTATCTTAATAATTAGTCGACCAGTTTTGAGCTAGTCCATTATATATATGATTTCATAAAATATATTTTCAATAAATTGGAATGTGTGTATAGTAAAAGATTTGGTATTTTAAAAATAATAGTAAAAATATGTCAAATGGTTAAATTACCTAGCATTATGCACTTTTATAAACTTTGATGATCAATAGATAAGGCATCATGCAAAGTTGAACTGATTTTAAATAAATTTGAAGATTTTGAGCTGTAAAAGATTGAAACACTCAAATCAATATGTATTTCCTTTGAAATTTATTGTCTTATATTAACATTTATCTATACAACTTGCTTGAAGCATTTGAATACCTAATTGATATTTGATGGCCTTCTTTATCAAATAATTGAATTGCTAGCATTGTCTAATAAGAATAGAGATGGAAGATTTAGTATATGTTAGTCTTTCTTTGCAAACTTTTAATTTAAAGCATGTTCTTCACTTTAAATATTAATAATGGCATTAGTCTTATGATGATACGTATTGTTGATATTTGACTTATGTTTATGCAAATTATTAATGTTTGAGTTATGTTAATATCAATGTTGATGTTTGAGTTATGTTTATGCAGATTGTTAATGTTTCAGTTTTGTTTATATGTATTGTTGATATTTGAGTTATGTTAATGTAGATTGTTGATGTTTAAGTTATGTTTATGCGGATTGTTGTTGTTTCATTTTTTTATGCGTATTGTTAATATTTGAGTTACATTAATGTGGAATGTTCATGTTTGACTTATGTTAATGCAGAATGTTGATGTTTGACTTATGTTTATGTGGATTGTTGATGTTTGAGTTATATTTATGCATACTGTTGGTATTGACTTATGTTTGTGCATAATGTTGATATTTGAGTTATAGATATTCAGTATAATGACACCTGGTAGAAGCAAGGGAAAGAAGTTGGCAACTTTCGAAATTGTTCCTTTCCCTTAACAATTAGATCAATTCGACCTTATCCAATAACAATCACCGACTTTATCCACCAATGAAGCAAGTACGCAACAACCTTTATCTACCTTAACTAGTGCTGAGGGATCTTCAAGTTTGTTAATCTTTACCACTTATAATTAGAGTTATGTTCAAATATATATTTACATGTTTAATGTGTTTTTGCTTGTCATTATTCTTTTATTGTCAGGTTTTAATATCGTTATTAGAGGGAAAAAAAAGGTTGAGGTATCACTAAAGATTCTAAGTTGCAACGCGTGAATGTTACAATGAACAGCAAGTTATTTGTGCATATTGATACCTCGCAAGATCGTCCTATTGACAAGATTCAATCAACAAAATTATCTACTAAGTTAGGAGTCATTTTCAAGACTGAATTGCCTTGCCTTCAGTATGCCAAACAGTTGAAGCAAGACAACTTACAACATAATGCTTTGGACAAAGTTTTGGCAATTTTTCAATTTATTTAATTATATGTGATTTTGTTTTGTTTATTTAAAGATTAATTTAACTTTTACTTGTTGTTCACAGATGAAGCTCAATATTGTTGATATCGAAAACCTTGAAGTTTCAAACTACGCGAGTTCACTGTTGAAACAAAGGGCCAAGGATCATCGTTATCGACTACATAAATATGACAAATCTTTTCTTTTAGATGAGGAGGCAAGGATACATGTTCCCGAACGGGTGACTCCAGTAAACTGGAGCCAAATGTGTGATCATATTAAGGTTTGTCTTTTTTCTCTTCACATTTGCTTCCATTAATCTTGTTACACAATTTAATGACTTTTTCTTTTCTTTATTAAGAAAGTGTGAGAAAGCCAAAGTTAATAGAACAAAAATGAAAACTCCTCACAACACCGACTCCAAATCATTTATTGTCGTACGAAATAAATTGTGAGTTCTTTGATTAGAAGTTATAATTATATTAGTAAATACAATAATATTTATTGTATTTCATTTTTTATAAAACAAAATCAGAATGAACTGTATGGAGAAGAGTGTCATAGGATCACACTCTACAAATTGACATACTACAAGAAAAGTGAAGGTTGGATATTTGAAGACATGCAAAATAATTATGTAATTATAAATGTTAATTTTATTTATTTATGTAGTATTAATTAATAATATTTAAATTAAATATTGATTTTATTTTTTAAATTTTAGAATAAGATACAAGAGTTGTTGCAAATATCACTATCTGACACAAATGAGTCAAACGTAGATGACATTTGCAGCAATGTGCTTGATACAAAATCTGGCAACATCAAAGATCTTAAGTTTGGGTGCCAACTACTTTATCCTCATTAAGACCAGTATATGTTGATCATCTTCAAGAGAAGAATCAGTCACCTAAGACTAAATTAGAAAGTAATGAGCAAATGTTAGAATGTAACGAACAAAAGTTAACCAAGCTTGGAAAGATGTGCTCAAATTACGTAAGTAGTAGTGACAATAAAAATGAGTCTTAATTTGTGTATTTTGGTTAATAATTGTAATTAACATTTAATGATATTTAATTATTTATATAAAAATGATTCTTATTTCTAACTATTTTTAATTATATTTTCATACAATAAATTATAAAACAAAAAATCTAAATATTACAAATAATAATATGGATTAAAAAATGTGACCAATAATTATAATTAATATGATAAAATTTTAGCAACAATGTTTATTAAAAAATTAAAAACATAACTACAATGATTTGGCTACGTTTATAAAACCAGCACCAAAACTTTTCAACTACATTTAGGAAATGTCGCAAATAAGTTTTGACTCCATTTTATAAAACATAGCTAAAAAATTTTGCTACGAAAATATAATCGTTGTAAATAATTTTTGGCGACGATAAAAGTCTACCTTTACAATAATGTAGCTAACAACATTTAGCTACAAAAAACAGCATAACAAAATATCATTGGCAATGATAAAAGTCTACATTTACAGTAACGTAGCTAATAACATTTAGCTACAAAAAGAAGTGTAACAAAATATTATTGGCGATGATTTTGCGCTCTTTTTGCTACATATTGTTCGTTGTGAAATATAATTCACGACAAATTGGTAAACAAGTTGCCTATAATATTTTGCTACCGAAATTTTGCAACAATTTAGTTGACGATTTATTATCGTCGCTAAATAGTTTCAACGATGAATTAGTTACTTTTAGCGACAAGAATTCATTCATTCTGTTGTAGTAACAGATGACATTAGTGTATTATGACAGTATAGGTAGCTATTTCTCTACGTCTATTAATGTTAAGAGCCATTTTATTTTCAAAAAATGATGAACGCTTAGTTTTATTCTGATGGAAATCCTATGGACGGATTAGACGAATTCGTCCATAGGATTTCCATTGAATTCATCTCTTTTCTTAATTTTAAGAACATATATTAGAAATACCCTTATTCAGAGAAGATATGCTGATACTAGTCGGCTTGTGTGTCCAATTGAATTAGGTGTAACTCGATTGGCCTATTAAAAGGATTTTGTCTTCCTTATGCTTTCTTTACCGAGTTTTGAGTCTGATATGCGGGACCAGAGAGCTAGTCTAAAACTGGTTTCGAAAGGACTTTTAAGCACAATTTTGGGCTATACAAGTTAAAGTTTGTGAAGAACCCAAACGAATTTTGACAATACTTGAATATGATTATCAAGTTCAATCACTTAATAAGGGGTTTGAATGAACTCCAACGGAATTTTGTCAGTCAGGATTAAAGCTAAAAGTTGGCCCGAGTCTCCCCATTTTTAACATGATTGAACTAGGTCCCTCCAATCGTCCATACGCTCAATTTCATATAAATCTGATCAAGAAGTATAGGTTGCAACTGACGTGAAACACCAAATGCATGTTTTGTTCACATCCCAGCGATGACGCACCTGCACTCATGGACCATAACAAAATATCCTTGTGATTCAATATTTTACCAACAACTTCAATTGATAGTTACATTTTATGTGTGATTGGGAATAAGAACATTTCATCAAAATCAAATCAACTTGTGAAATTTCAAAACACCAATATGTCTTTCTAATTAACAAAGTAGTAGGACAATTCAAACTAAGTTTATATCAAGAGGGATTATAGGATGAAAACAAATGATAAGTTTTAATTAAATTGAAGATTATAATTGTAATTAATCTGGTCTCGTAATTTACAATTTAGTAATTGTACTTATATTACGTATAATAAGCACAATAACTCATCCTAACCATATAACTCGTAATCTTTAATTAAAAGTCTTCACTGAACAATATGGTCCTTCATAAAAAGAGATATGATGTCTCGCAAATAAGATTTCAGTACCTGTCTCGTAGCTGTGGAAATGAGTGTTGAAATCACTCACCATGTTTTAACCAAAAATGGATTGCCGCAAAACGGTGGCTGGCGTTACATGCATTCAATGAAAACTAATAAATATCTGCCTTCCTAGACATCAAAATCCAAGAACGAAGAAGAGAAAATTAATGGTGCTTTTCAGGTCAACATGTCTGAAACCCCATTTTACCCTTCACAACAAAACATTGGCCAATCTGTATTTCCAATGCATCCAAGGTCAATCAAGGTTTTTTCCGGTAGAGTTTGTTATGAAAGTACTAAGGTCAGCAATGCAACTCATCTGACAGACTATTAAACCTCACATACCTAGATTTGGATAACCTAGAATTGAATTCATAATTCGCATTTTCTGTGAAAAGAGAAAAAAAAAAAAAACCATATCTCCTTCACCCACACCGCCTCAAGTTTAAGTTTGAAGTTATAGTTAGTGTTTTGAGAATCTTGTTAAAAGTGCCCACTCTCTGATTTCTTCTGTCTTCTTCACTTTAGCATTCAGTGCTCACTATACCGATTCACTCCCAAGTGTTATTAATGTCATGCAGGTGACAAAACTGTTCTGGATTTACTTTCAGTTAGTTATTAGACCACGGAACTGCCTCTCTTTTGGTTCATCCTTTATAAATGAGACATCTTCTTATCCATCTTCATCCATAAAAGAGTCTCAACACAAACACAACTAGCGACAGTTCTCTCTCTAGCTTTCGCTTTCCCTTGCTCTGTGTTAACCTATTAGCACAAATCATGGTTGGTAAGGACACTGCCAGGAATGTGGTCGGTATCATTGGTATGTTGTTCTCTTTTCATGCTTCGTTCTTCTTTTTGGGTTCAAAGGAGGAGTAAGAAAACAGCTACTGAGGTTTTCTTTACTTTTCAAGGGAAAGTGTAAATTGTAACTGTTCTTGAGTTCATGTGTGGAGAGAACAAGTGGGATTCATTTGATTAATTTCCTACCTTTTTTGGCTTTGTCTTTCTGACGTCTCCTTACTTCCCTTTGCTGCAGGGAACGTTATATCGGTCCTGCTGTTTTTGTCGCCGGCGTAAGTGTCAGTTATCATAGTGTACGAATAGACAGTATTGCCTGGGCATTATTGACTTTTCTTCTTGAACTCAGTTAGATTTTCTTTCTACTGTATTAGTGTACTTTATATCTTCCTCCATATATTAATAACTTTCTCAGGCCAACTTTTCGAAGAATATGTAAAAAGAAGTCAGTGGAGCAGTACTCACCTGTCCCATACCTCGCAGCTCTGGTTAATTGCATGGTGTGGGTATTTTACGGCCTCCCAATGGTTCACCCTAACAGCACCCTGGTCGTCAGCACAAATGGGTCAGGGGCTGCTATTGAGCTTGTCTACCTAATCATCTTTTTGATTTATGCTAATAACAGACAGAGGCTTAAAGTGGTGTTGGTAATAATAGTTGAGCTCATATTCATGGCTCTACTCTCCTCTATGGTCCTCACTGTCTCTCACAACACCAAAACCAGGACGTCTATTGTGGGGGTTATGGGCATAATCTTTAACATCATGATGTATGCTTCTCCATTATCAATCATGGTCAGTTCTTCATCTTCTTCATTAATTCCCTTCTAATTAACAAGTCTCTCGTGCAAAAAGTTCAGTGTCAAACATGAAAAGAAGAGCAGAATGTATTTTGTTTTTAAAATGCATGGGGATATATGTATGGTGAGTGAAATAGGTATGCATTTTCGTATATAGGGTCAAGCCTTGCATACGGCTGTGTTTCAATATTTTCGGAACTTACTACTAATGAAGACGTTTATAACTTTTTTATGATACAGAAGTTGGTGATTACAACAAAAAGTGTGGAGTATATGCCATTTTTCCTCTCACTAGCGTCTCTAGGAAATGGCCTTGCTTGGACTGCTTATTCTCTCATCCGCTTTGATTACTTCATCCTTGTAATTTTCTTCTTCGCTCTCTCATTTTATGTCTATGCATCATATACCAGTAAATAAAAGTGGGTTGACTCTGGGGCTGGAAATTCACACAACAAATTAACATACTAGAACCAGATCCCTTAAACGGTAAAGGGTCTGGCTGTAATTAGGCACACTTTTGTTTCCAACTCTCCTAAGGATTTTGTGCTACTGTTTATAGATAAAGAAAATTACAGGTTGAAGTAATGAATGTACAGTAGTCATATGTTGCAGGATCGAAGCAGCAATGCTAGTGAATTTATTGCTTTTCAAGGATTTCAGTTCATCGATCTGACAATGGACCAGATTTTCTTGGTTTTTTTTTTTTTTTCTCTCTTCTTAGATACCAAATGGTATAGGCTCGTTATTTGCCATTGCACAGTTGATACTGTACGCAGTGTACTACAAGCCCATAAAGAAGCAGATAACAGCACGCCATACCGAAGGAGAGTTGGGTCTATCAGAAATAGTTGCGAAAGCAGGAGAGTCCCTAAGCTTTGATGCTCATAATTCCGATGTCAACAAGACATGATATGCAACCGGCTAACCTAGCCAGGCCATCTTAATAGTATCCAATGCAAGTTCGGAACTTATAAAACCTGCCAAACCCTTTAAGCTTTTCTTTTTTTAGATTGTGAGAAAAGAAGTATCTAATTTTACAACTTACAAAACCTGCTGCCAAAGCCTTTAAGATTTCCTTTTTTAAGTTAAAAATATGTATTGCAAGAAAAGAAGGATCTAATTTTACAATCCATTAGAAGCAAGCAGCATCATCCTTGTCTACACGTACACTCAACAAAAAGGACTTTTTGGTTACGTTTTTTTTTTTTTTTCCCTCAGATTCTCCAATATAAGTCTCTAGCTTTTGTGATAGCCTGTGCCTATCACAAGAACAACTATGTGTGCTGGAAAATAAATGACTGCGCACATTCAACAAAATTTTAAGATGTCTCAATAGAAATTATTTTAAAGAATAATATAAATAAAAATTTAAGACTATTGTAATTACAAGTTCCTCACAAAACATTTCTCTATAATAAAGAAGTGAACAACAGTATGTTCACGTGTTTAAATTTTAATAATATTCATAAAGTAAAAGTAGAGAACTTCAATATTTAAGTAGGATATTGACAAAATAGTCAAATTGAACCTTAACTTTTTACCATAATTTAATTGGCTAAAAGCATATTTTGACTCAATGCTTACATCAAAATACAATTTCAACCTTAAAATTTTGAAGCACTTAATTTGAACCGTTAAATCTTGAAAACATTAAGATAGATCGTAAATAGACAAAAATTTTGACAAGGTTAAACATCCATTCGTCAAATACTATGTGAATGTTAATGTAACATTATTTATTATTTTTAATCAAAAAGTGGGTTTCACTACCGTAGAAGAGCAAAGTACACTATAAAAAACATTTTTTCAAATAAAAAAGAATCCACTACAAGAAAAGAAAGAATTCGTGATGGAAAATTACCGAAAGAAAATATACTGTTGCAAATTACCGACGAAAAATCAATTTCCGTTGGTAAAACGACAGTATTAATATCTGTCGCTAAATATCGAAGGAAATCATCCCGAAAAATTTTGTGATGGACTTTAGTGATGGTATAAGATTCCTGTTGGTAAAGGATTTAGCGACGGTATAAGATATCCGTCGGTAAAAAAGTGAAAATTATTAGCGGAATAAAAAAATTTTGAGTTTACCTACGGAAATTTCTGTCAATAAATTTCGTCGGTAAATTCTTTTTAAATTTAAACTCACCTGACATCTCCCCCCACCTGTGTCTTCTTCTTCCTTCTTCCTGCATCTCCTCTTCGACTTTCTTCTCTCCGGTTTCTGTATTGTGGACTCCTTTTCTACTCGTCAGTGTTGTCTTCTCCGATCATTGTCATCGTGTCTTTCGGTGGAAGTATTTGTGCAACTACTACCGTGTGTTTTTTTGTATATTGGATGAAAGTTAATTTAGGTATTTGATTACTTTTGTTTATTTGTATATTTTGTGATTGGAAAACAACTTTAAGGTATAAATGTTAGTGATATAAGGGACAAGACATGATTTTAGTTGTGATGTTGAGATAAATTTCGAATGTATGTAAGGAGTTTGATGAAATGTCTGCTCTTTGAAAAATAATTTCAGCTATTTATTTTCAGTTCTTTTTTAGTATGAATTTCATAATTTCAATTCTTTTACTTGAAATATGATTAACTTACATTAATATTTTTATAATGCATTATGCTTAGATTATAGTATAATATGATATGCTTAGATTATATTATAATATGATTATAGTATAAAATGGATAATTATTTGTGAGACATCTACGATAGTTTAGTATAAAAGTCTGCTTAGAGATTAAAAAAAACAACTTGACTATGAGACCAAAAAGCTTTAAAGTTGTCTATGGAGAAGTCCTTCGGCTAGCCTCAGGAATGAAGTCGAAGGACAAGAGTAAAGGAAGTGGGTTAACGCTAAAAGCAAAGTATAAGACGTGCATATTATAGAATTAAGGAAAATTTCAACTCCAATAGAGATTTTATTTGCCTTCCTCTCCAAGCCTTGTAAGTCTAACCTTGCAAGCATAGGAATATAGTCATAAATATTTGGTTTCCCCATCACCACCATCTCCAAGCATAAATTTCTAAACTCTATTGCAACTTTAAAATCTTCCTCCCCTTCTACCATACGTCCCCACAAAATGCTCATGAGGGCATTCATGCTTGTCATAAAATCCAATTCGCCTATATCTGTAGGTTGTCCAATCTTACCATACACATGCCTTATAGTCTTCTTAATCTCTTGTTTTCTCAAACTATAACAACAATGTTTTTGTTACTTAAAATTTCATAAACAAAGACCTTGCACATCTTTCTCCATTTAGAACCATAGGGGCTCCAAACTATGTCATTTGCACCTAAAGAGCTTATTCTAGCAGTGAGAGGTGGGTTGCAGTTTGCAAAGATTTTGTCTTGGTCTCGAACAACTTCTCTGACCAAGTTCTGGGAGCTAACTACGAGACAAAGTTTATTACCGAGGCAAAGCTTGTAGATGGGTCCATAGACACTAGCCAATTCTGTGAAATCTCGATGAATGTCTTGGCCAAGAAATAAAAGGTATCCAACTATTGGCAATCCTCGAGGACCTGATGGCAGTGGAGCCACATCCCTCTTTATTTTCTTAACTTTTCACAAGAACCAGAATATAATAAGTGTTGCGATTGGTACAAAGAGATTTAGCAAAATTCTCTCCATGATGTCTTCTAGAGAAACTGAACACTTTACAGGCAAATTTTAAAAAACAGCTTTTAACAAATTTACTGATAGAATAACCAAATCTGTTGGTAATTTTCTGACAGAAAAATCTTCTCCTTCGGTAAATTTACCAACCAACAAAATTTCTGTCGATAAATTTATTGACAGTATAAAAAATTTCCGTCGGTAAATTTACCTACGGTTGTATCTCCGACGCCTTTTTTCGTCAGTAAATTTCATCACTAAATAAGCTTACCAATAGAATGTGTACAAATTTCATCGGTAATTTTCGTCACTAAACTTTTTTTTTTCTTGTAGTGATCTATGCACTCAATTCATTCTTCAACAACAACATCTGTGACAAGAAGAATAGCAAGCGCACCAGTTTTCGACTACTAATTTCTTATCCAATCTTAGCTCTCCTAAAAATTAATAAAAACATTTGACTTCCTGTTCACTCTTTAGATCTAAAAATCCTAAGTTTCCAGACATCCCATATTTTTAAGTTTCAATCTTATCTCCCTCTCCATTAAAATAAACACTAATATTGAGACAATTACAAAAATTTAAAATGAAAATCCATTAAAATAGTGAACTTTTACATGTAATATAATGATATTACAGACGGTGACATCATAAAAAGTGGAATTGAAGTGAGTAGCGGCATTTTTGTCTTCCCATAAGACCCTTTTCATGGTTTTGTTAGTTTTCTTAATTATTATTTAGTCCCATTAATTTATATTTTTCCATATAGTTTTTTATTATTTTCATTCTTCAACTTGAATTTTTATGTATTTTACATTTTGGTAATTAAAAGAGGAATTTTCAATTTTCTAAAATTAATTTAATGAGGATATACTTTGTAAATAATTGGTGGCATAGAATTTGGGGATAAATTTGGTGACTTTGAATTTTTGGGAAAAATATTAAAGATAACTGATGTTGGTGAGTAAATTGGAGAAAAATACATTGGTGGTGAAATAAATTGTATTTATTAGAGAAAAATTATTTTGCCTATAAGTGATAGAATATGGGAAAATATTAAAAAATAAAAAGTGGAAGGACAATTAAGGACAAGAGGAAGAAATAACTTGAGATATGCTTTTAAGGGTATAGTCAAAATTCCACACCATAGTGCATGGAAGAATTTTTTAAAAGAAATGTCATTTACTTGGGAGCTGATTTCAATAAGGGACATAGCTAAAATTGACAATCCTATCCTAGCTTCTTCCTAGAGAATCTAATCAAGAAAATTTCATCTCATACTCCAATGTTTTTTAAAGGGTTGTAGTGGATTTTGAGCATTATTACAAGGGCATTCCCCTAAGGTATCCTTTGTACTTCTAAAATTTCATTTCTTCGATGAATTCCTTCAATTTTAAAAAAATACAAAAATAGGGAACTTCGAGAGAAGGGAATGAAACTCCAAAATGAGAAGAGGGAGAGAGAGCGGAGGAAGAAAAAAGAAGAGGTTTGGAGGAAAAAGAAGAGTTGATTTACAACGATAGATGAGCAGGATTTTATCCCTTTCTAAACTCCTCTTGAAACAAAATTTTAATTGATGATTGAGATTAAAATTTTGTTTGGAATACTAATTTTTCATAGTTGTTTATATATGTTCTAAATAAATATAAAAGAGTTTAAAGAAATATGGTGTGATTTGTTAGATATAGGTTAATAAGAGTAATTGACTTGTTTTAGATGTAAATGACTAAAATATTTTTCTCTAATTATTTTGGGGTCACGAGTTGAGAATGTATATATATATAACAGTCAAATGACTTAAAAATGTAGATGACGAGGAGTATGCATGAATTGACTAACTTGTTGTACTGCAAAAGAAATATCAGGTCTGGTAATAGT
>JANZLD010000237.1:52249163-52271423 GCA_026413575.1 Erythroxylum carthagenense
AAAGAAATGAGAATTTTATGAAGTGTTTGACATAAAAATTGAAGATATGTATGTCTAGTTTATTCTAAAAAAAGAGCAAATGCCCAGATTTTATAAGTTAGGAGACATAGTCAAATTTTCGATATTGATCTATCATGTAGGACTGAAGTTGAGTAGGAGATTGTACTCATGATTTCAAGGCCTAGAGAATTTATTTATATTTGGTTAAAATATAAGATTTGTACTTTTAGACCTTTTTTGAACTATTTTTAAAATAGTTTAGGTAAATTTGTAATGGTTTAGGAGATATAGTTGATATACCATAGGTTATTCAGGCTGTTATGGCATTAGATGTGTTCTATTATTGGGATTTAATTTGTTAGGAATATGTGTGTGTGTGTGTGTGTGTGTGTGTGTGTGTGTGTGTGTGTGTGTGTGTGTGTGTGTGTGTGAGAGAGAGAGAGAGAGAGAGATCAATAAGTGTGTAAATTTTTGTTGTTTAGATCTAAACAGTTTTCAATTTACACTTATTAAAAAAATTACATTAGAAGTAAATTTTATGATTGTGGTGAGTCATTGTGAATTCCCATGAAAAGATTGTGTTGAAATTTTATAACATACACCTTAAAATTATTTCTAGAGTGGACATTTGTTTATTTCCTTGAAAAATGTGTAGTGAAGTGAGAAAATAAGTTCCCTTCATAAAAATATGCTAATAAATGGATTGATTAGACAAAAATAAATGAAAGACTTACGTGAGGTGACATAGGAAAATTTTCTTAAACAAAGACATAAGTGAGGTTGCCTAGGCAAAAGATATAAGTAAGGTGAATTAGGCAAAGCTTCCTTAAAATAAAGACCTAACTGAGGTGGCTTTGGCAAAAGACCTAAATGAGATGACAGACAATGTAATGGGGACCTTTAGGTTAAATAGTTAATTGAAATGAATAAAAACTTAATGAAGGGCATGTGTAACAAAATTGAGCTAAAGTGTGCTTCATGCTTGATATGGTATTGCTTGTGCAAGAAATTATTTAAATGGTTAATGATTATGGTGATTGATGAACTTGTGCCTTAATAACTATGATGGTGCTTGAGTCAATAATAAATGCTTTGCTTAAACCTTAATGTGAAATGTGACAATCAAAATTATGCCTTGATGTAAGTGATGCTTATGTTGGAGTGTTATTAATACCTTATTAGACATGGTTACATGTGAACATAGGTAGTGAACTTGCTACTTGTTTTTATAAAACAAATGTTTTTAAATGAAATGAATTTCCAATACATGACCACTTACAAGTAAAAACATTTCCCAAACTGAGTGTAATACTCACATTTTCTTTTTGTGTCTCCTCCTTTTAGAAAATGATAAAAAGGTTATAGAGATGGCTAGTTAATAATAGCAATAATAAGAGTAACTAAAATATAGACAAGGTCAACCAAAGTTATCCATTTTTTTTCTTATTTGTTAGGAACAATGTGTCTTTGGACATCAACATATACACTAGGGGTATTAGTGTGGCTATGAACTTGTATGTCTGAATTATTATTAGTATTGTGTTGTTGGAAAGTACGATTGGAACCCAAGTATTGAATGATGATGGGATTGCACTTAGATTATTATGATGTGAACGAATGAATTATGCCTATTTGGACTTAAAATATCATGTTAATGGAATGGTAACTAGATGGAAAGAATTTATGAATAGGCTAAGTCATGCACACTTATAAGGTTAGCTTTGTAGCCTAGTGTTTGGTTAACTCTACTCTATCCACCTTAGTGGCGTATGACATTGCTTTTGTTTTTTTAAGGGAAAGGAATATGGTTGGGTAGTGGTCATGCAGTGTTTTGGAGTGCCTAAGTTGTGTTGATGGCAAAGCTAAGGCTCATGATGTTCAATTTGATAGATTTTGGTAAAGTTGGTGATGTAGTCACTTTAAATACAAAGGCTTTTGGAAAGGCATTTTCAACTATTTCAAAGTTAAGGAAGTTAGGTAGTGGGCATTTGAATATGCCATTTGGTAAATGGATTATACTGCCCTATAATATTACTAGTCATATGATTGTTTCTTGATGAGAATGTTGTTATACTTGGTTTATTGTTTTCTTGCCCACAATGTTTCTATTTATGGTATTTTGAAATGTAGTGTGGTTTGAATTTAGGATGATAGTAAGTCTATGGATCAATTGTAAATGTTCTATTTTAGGCTTGTTTTCATCAGTTGTATTTAAATTGTAGAAGAAAAGTTTGATTAATTTGAGTAGTACCTTTCTTACTAGTTTGTTCAGATACTATATTAATACTTTCTAGGTGTTAGAGTCTATTTTAGTGTTTTGTGTTTTTGTTTGATGGATTTTTTAAAGTAAGAATTTGATCTTAATTGTATATTTCAAACGTTGAATGATATTTTTGGTTATGAGTAGAGACAGGATACGATTGTGCATGAAAAAGTAGTAGATTTGAGAGCCTTAGGCACGAATGTGCATCGCACACATGATCATGCTAAAGAGTTGAAGAAGGTCATGCACGATTGTGCATCCAAATTTTTCAGGTCATGAGATTTTTATATATTTTATATTTCAGGGCTATTTTTGAAACCAAAATAAGTGGGAAAACCCTAGAAGGATCGAGAAGTATTTAAGGTAAAGAAAAAAAGAGGCGGTTGGAAAACATAGCAAGAAGAGATCAAAAGAGAAAAAAAATATAAAGAACAAAAGTTTTCTTTTCCAACTCAAAGCAAAAGTTTTCCCTTCTCTTCTGCC
This sequence comes from Erythroxylum carthagenense, assembly GCA_026413575.1. Lineage (NCBI taxonomy): Eukaryota > Viridiplantae > Streptophyta > Magnoliopsida > Malpighiales > Erythroxylaceae > Erythroxylum > Erythroxylum carthagenense. The sequence goes on from JANZLD010000237.1 coordinate 52,251,910, forward strand.
TCCTCTATTTGAACAGCATATTCCTCCTCTAGTTAACTTATAACTCCTCTCCACTCTGTAAAGTTATTATATCCATATGATCCCTTAAATTTGGCTTAGTTCTTTCGAATAAACACTTATCTCTTTGGTTCTATAGAGGGCAATGCATTTCATAAGGACATCAAGATGTTGACAATCCTCTTGTTATTATCGTTTTAGAAATCTAGATGAATTGTGATTTTTTCATCCAAATTCATAATAATTTATCCACTTTAGATTATGATTATTCTTATATGAGGTGGTTTGAGGCCACTTCTACATCCAAATTAGATGCTCCTACATATATTATAGTGCCTGACATTTACGATCAGGTAATCATCACTAAAAATATCACAAAGCCAATTTTGCATGCAAATTGAGAGCTCCCACATGTCTTGTGCTTGACATTCATGAATAGGGTGATCACCCCTACAAATGGCACAACATGCCATGAATTTTAGTTGAGCTTCTACACATATGTCACCATACCTCTCGTTCTAAATGTCTAAAGCTGCCCTAAGTGATGGCATACCACAATCCCTTTGAGAATACCATCCTTCCATTGCGTTTGGTGGTTGTAATCATGACTACCCAAATCCTGAAAATAAACCAAAAACACAAGATCAAGAAAAGGATTTATAAGGAAAAATAAGCAAACACAAAAAATAAAAAATAAAAAAATACCTAAAAATGATTAGAATAATAACCAAAAGGTTTTCCTAATATTATAGTCTCCAAAAATAGCGTTAAAGATTTGATGAATGTTATTTATGTTTTAAACAACAAGTGCATGGTGTAGATGTAGAATTATGAGTGCAAGTCGACCTCACAAAGACTAGAATTACTAATACTTATCATCTTTCTATTATCTAGTTGATAAGTGTGAATTGCATCATGTTTTATAGCTTAGTTTGATATGTTTTTAATTGTTAACTTAATCATTTAGCATGTGTTTAGGTTAGAATTGTGTTAGTTTGTTAATTATTTGTGTTTAAGTGTTTTTATAGATTAGTACAAGTTTATGAGCTTAATTATTATGTCTTTAAGGTACCTTGATATGTATATTAGTGTTTCAGGGCCAACATCAAAGAACGTAGAAGTTTCGGAGACATTCAGATTGAAATAACGCCCCACAATCATGACCCATATGCCACGATCGTGACAAAAGCATTAGAGACAACCCACGATTGTGGCCCAATTGTCAGGGCCACGATCGTGACAAAAGCCCAAGACACGATCTACGATCGTGACAAAAGGCTCAAATATGGCCTACAATTGTAACCTACAGGGCCACAGTCATGGCATGCATCGGGCAAACGCGCAGATACTCAGAAAAGTCAAGCTTCGAGAGATTTTTGAACCTTTTTGACCCTGAAAAAAATCCTAAGGCTGCCCAAAACACGAAAGGTATATAAAGAATAAGACAAAGAAGGAGAAGAGCTTTTGCATCAGTGATGGTGTGAATATTTGCTAATTATATTAATAATTTTGTCGATGTTTTGGGTAAATATTCATGTGGAAAGGGTGGAATTTATTTAGTTTTATGTATTTTGGGTCGGAGACGACAATCAACCAAATTGGAGATATTTTGATTGTTGTTACTTGATGTTTTGAGCCGTGACTACTTATCCGTAATTTTTGGACTGACTTCAGATTCTAGATAGCAAGTCGTGCTCACTACTTAAGGTCGCGCGTGAATGAACATTCGATACCAAATTAAAGGCGCGACTAAGCTTTTAACTTGAATATGTTTTCAGATCTGGAAGGGAAGATTTTTTTTTGGAATAGTGAGGGAAGTTAGGGATACTAATCTTCAGCCTATTTTTTCTCTCTCTTAAAAGACCTATAAAAGGGGAATCAGCAGGAGATAGGGAGGGGACGATTTTCAGGAAACAAAAGTATCTTTTATTTTTATTCTGCAAGTTTTATATAGCCATGACCAGCTAAACGTACTTTAGTCTAGCAAGGGTTAATCAAGTTCAAGTTCATATAAGTTGTGAGATCTAAACTTTATTTTTATCCATGAAATTCTACAGTATTTATTCATTCTCTTCTTTATTGACATTATTATCTTGTTGGTTGTTACAATAAGAGCTCGTTGTGCAATTGGCAGGGTTGTAATTAGCTAATCAAGATTTCTAGATCCGTAATTGTCTAGTTAATCTTGATGACGGTGGCAAGTAATATAATTTCCAAGTTATATTATGAGAATGAATAATCTTATTTAAACAATCACACTTGTTGATCTTGTTGATTAGGGTTAGATCTTTCTAATTCTTATAAATGTTCGCGAATTAAATCCTAGACGCATGTCGGGGTTGTTCGTCGATAAGGGGTTAGTTATAGACGCGTGTCCGGCTAATCTAAAATTAAGGAAGGATCATATTATTAGAAGCTTTTCAATAATCATAACCAATCTATTGTGGGATTTGGATTTATTCTTTGTTTCAATGATCAACCTTAGAACTTGAATGAGATTACCTTGTTAGATGTTGTTAATCTAATTTCTTTTCAATTTAAATTTAGTTGCTTGCCATTTATTAAATTTAGTATTTTTACTCATCAGTTACAAAACCCCCTTTTTATTTCCTCGTTCTTAATTCCCTGGTTGTCAATAGGATTGATTAATCTCCAAGCTCTGTGGATACGACTCTACTCACTCTAGCTACAATTTAATTGATTTTTCAGCAGTAGATTCTATTTTTGGTGGATTCAACACCCATCAATCAGCCACCACTGAGAAACCCTAGAGAGAGTTTATCGAGAGATTGAGAAAGGGAAGAAGGAAGAGAGACGTAGAGAAGAAGCTAACACAAAGTACTTCCCAGAACGAGAGGTTTCCCAACATTGTTGCCTCCACCATCCATTCAGATCTTTTTTTGGTGCTTTTTCAATTTTTATTAATGTATAGAATTGGAATAACCATTGATGAGAGGATTGTGTGAATGTTGAGGATGTCTAAACTCACCTTTGGGTTGTTTTTATCTTTGATTTAATAAAAATATGATTGTTTTATGTTATTTGGATTCATTGTGATTGATTTATGAGATTGTATAATTTGGTAATAAACTGAGAGGGTGAACCAATGAAAAATAATTAAATTAGGCTAACGAGAGTTTGGTATTTAACAAGAACGAGAAATTAATCAAATCGATAATTGTGTGATGAAAGATCTCACATAAGTTTCAGTAATCTAGTGGAAAACTTCATATCTAATTAGGGTAAAATTGTGAATTGAAAAATTGCAACTTTCTATAATCTGAGTAGGGTTTATAATTTAATGCTTTTGGTTCTAACTTGAGAGAAAGTAATCAACCCTAGCATAGTCTAGGACTAATAATCCGACATTTCATAATTAATTAGGTTGATGTTGAAGATAAGTAAAAATTTTCCCTTTCTGTCAATTAGTAGCTCCTTAGGTTGATTCGTGGTGTGTACAATGCAATTTGTTGATTTGTTAATATTTCGTGATCACTTCTTGATTAAATTGATTGATTGAATTGTGTTATTGTTATAGCTTAGTTACAGTTGAATTTCTACAATTTGTTTCAACATTAGAGTTTAGGATTAGATTAACTCTCCTCGTGGGATCAACACCTTAGATACTACGCGAATGACCCGTATGCTTATAGAATACCAAGGTTAAAATATTAAAACTTACATATATAAAAAAAGTTGCAATCACTAGTCTAATAAATTAGGTGATGATAAATAATCAAATTCAAAATTAAAATTAAAACAATAAACTAAAATAAATAAAAATTGACTAATTAGAATGAATATTAAGCTAAGAAATGAAAAAAAAAAAACAGTGGTAACTTGACTTTGAATCCTTCTAGGACTTCTCATGTAATCATGATTTCACTACTCGATTTAATTTATGGCTTATTGGATAGTGAAAATCTTATATTATGTTAATATCTTTGGTCTAGACTATTAACACCTAGTCTTCGGCTGAATAACTAAAATCTTCTAATTAAAACTCCTAAGATTATGTTAATAGATTGATGAATTTTACTATTTGATTTTACCCTAATATATAGAATTTATGTTGACTTATCTCTAAGTTTACATGCAACTCCTTTCAATTATAGTAGATCTATTCATATAAAAGAATTTCTTAATATTAATAGCATGAAATCATACATGAAATGATATGATAGCAATATTAGTTTAATAATAATTAAGATCACATAATTGAATCTCAATAAAATTTAAGAATGAATTTTTAAAAAATCACTTCAAGGTCTATCTCAAGATTAGAAGGCTAACATATAAGCCTAGTGTGTTACTCCACCTATTGCCAGTTGGTTTGAGAATAGAATCTCACTTGGGCTTGTGTGTGGTCTAAATTTCCTTCTCGTGTGAGCCTGTAGGCCCATTGCAAATTTTGCATGGTATCAGAGCAAGTTTGGTCAGGATTATTAATTTTTCGGTTGTCCGTCTAGATGTCCAGTCCAACAACCCGATTAGGTTACCACTGTATTTATTTCAAATGACAACTAAATGTCCAGTCTTAGTTGCACTTGAGGGGAAGTGTTAAGAGTACCCACATATGAGTGTCCCACATCTGATAAAGAGGAAAAAGAAGATTAGCATATAAGCCTAGTGGGCTACTCCACCTATTATCAATTAATTTTAGAATGGAATCTCACTTGAGCTTGTGTGTGGTCTAACTTTCTTTCTCGTATGGACCCGTAGGCCCATTTCAAATTTCACAAATTTAATATCTACAAATGTTTAGTTCATCATCAAGACTAAAGAAAAAAACAAAAAACTAAAAGAAACACTATGAGATCCCTTTATTAATCTTGACAAAATCTATTTTAGATTGATGGAAATTCACTTAAAATGTGTTTCTTTACTTGTTTTTTGTTCTCTGTATTGTTCTAGACTATCAATTTGTATCTTTTTGGAGCCTCTCTTGAGCCTCTTATGAATCTTTTTGGACCTTCCTCCTTTTTCACTTCATTTTGCCCTTTTATAACTTAAAAATCAGGGTTTTTAAAGTAGACATGATCCCCCATGTGACCATGTCCTTCATTCTTGTTTCAATTCTTCGAAAATTGTAAAGAAACATGATCCTCGAAAGTTATACGGACACAACATGTCCATCATGTACAACTTTAATCCTTAATTTTTTTGCCTTGATTCCGTCCAATTTATGCTCCTTTAGACAAACGAAAACAATTAAGATTTAAAAAATATAATATGAACGCATTAAGTATTAAAAAAACTCTCAAACAAAAAACAAAATGAACTAGACATGGAATTAGAAATATAATAAACATTCATCAAAGACTAATTACATGACTAATAATTAGTAGTCTTTAGTGGATATCATTGTCAAATTAAAATTTTAATATTTTATCATTTATAGTTTTAATGACTACCAATGCCTACTGAATGCTGGTCACGTTAAAAAATTTTAACTGATTAAGAGGCGTAATATGCATACATGTTAGCCAACTTCTCCTTGTCAAAGTTGGGCAACTTAATGGCACCCCAACTACTATGCGACTCCTCTTCCACTCAGTTTGCGCCCACAGCAAGGAAGTCGTTCGTGCATTCCGGGATCACACCCGCTACCGCCGCGGTAGCGAGCCGCGCCGGCCATGCCACTGGCTCCCTCTGCCCCCAACTGGGTCCGTCTTTCCACTGATGGCGTCGTGACAACACACACCTCCCAAGCGGCTGCTGTCGGGGTTCTTCAGGATCACATGGGCCACTGGATCCGAGGGTTCACGCAGCACATCGGTACCTGCACCCCGATCGACGCTGAACTCTGGGGCGTCCTCCAAGGCTTGACCATCACCTACCAACTCGGATACCCGTTGGTCCAACTCTATTCCGACTGCAAAGCGATCGTCGACCTCCTTAATAACAAAGGTGACGACTATTGGGGCAACTCCATCCTTCGGCAAATCCGCAACCTCTTGGACTAAAACTGGTACGTCGACATCCGATATGTCTATCGGGAAAACAACGTCTTGGCCGACTCACTGGCCAAACTGAATTTGCCCTTCCATTAGGCCTTCATGTACTGCCCACCCCTCCTCGACAAGTTGAGGGGTGGATGCCCCGAGTGGCACCCCCTCCCTAAGCAATGTTTTGCTTCTTCAATATGTGAAAAAAAAAGTTGGGCAACTTAAGACTCTTACACATACGTACGAATAGATTGCTACGTTTAGGAAAGTTACGAACTTTCACATATTGAAGCAACCTCAATCACCCTTATCGATTACTAAACACATTTTCGATAATGGAATATGTAATTTGTTACTACTACAAAATTCTTACAACCAAAATCTACATCTTCATTTCCTTTATCCTAGGAGGCTATAACTATATAATGCCCTAAGATTTCCACATATACAAGGCTAGTCTAGTCATAGCTCTCCGGTACTCTCACAAGAGCTCCCAAGAACGACATTCACGTCCTGAACTGACAATCTGATTATATTGCTACTTGATAACCTCGAAATATCCACACATTCTTGCAGGTCTGCATCACATGCAATCAAAACCCACTCATGATCATCATCTAGATACTTGATATCGAAGGTACCCACCTCCAACTTCAGCCTCTTGGCCACTTCCTCTTTCAACTCCACAATCCCCGCATTCAGAGAGATGCGGAATCTTATGATATCTTCTCTGTAAGTTGCCTTAATGGTTATACTCTTCATTTCTTGCCTGGCGATCACATGAGGCGTTGAGGGTATAACAGCAGCACGCACAGGTTCTCTAGGCGCCGTGTCCAACCATGGAGGATTTGTCCAGCTAGATTCTGGAAAACGATCATCCGCAGGAGCATCTGCCACTGATGGACAAAGGTTTCTCAGATCCTTCGAACTTCCAGCATCCTCAATTAGCATTCCTCCAAAGGGTTCTTGAACGTCAGTTGCAAGCAGCACACCAGGAATTGAGTATGCAACTGACAGATTCAGTTCTCCTGTTAGGGGAAATGACATGTCAGGAGAACCCACAGCCTCGATACATTTTTCTCTGATTGGAGAAACAGATGTCTCCTGTGCTGGTGCATTCTCATTTGTTGGGGTACTTTGACAGGAACCATGAGAAGTAGGAGTCCCAGCACTCTCTTCTCTTAGGCCACTACCTGTTTTGGATCTATATGAACTTTGAGCCAACTCAGGGGAAAACTGATTATTCATAACCCGTTTCTCTTGATTCAACATTCTACTGCCTATCAGGTGATCTTCATCGCCAACCTGTCTATTTCCAGATGTTTTGGAGGGTGATGATTCACTCTTGTCACAATGAGGTATAGGTAGCTTGGGGTTTGGTGAATTCAGTTGATTACACCCCTTCGTATTGGAAGGCCAAGAAATTGAACCAACAGCGGCAGGAAGTGGAGTTGTAGTTATGGGAGTTAAACTGAATGCTCCTTCAGCACCTTGGACAGATTCAATTACCCTCTTTAGCTTGGAAAGGGAACGGTTAACTTTGTTGATCTTGCGAGATGGCCAGCGAGAAATCCCATGCTGCCTGCAGATACGTTTCATTGTGGTAGGGCAAACTGCAGAGAGCACCATAAGAATGTTATGTGATCTTTTTAACATGATATTTCAAAACATTATAAAGTTTCCACGATTTTCCCAGCTTTAAATGACCCTAGCACACATGGGAAAATGTCTTTTACAAAATAGCTAATCATAGGTGCAAAGTTACAAGTTCTAAGTGTATAAACATACCACCAAGACTCTTAGCAGCATCTTTAAGGCTACCAGCAAAATATTTTTGAAGAACCTCCAGACTAATTGACTTTTCAGTTTTTCCACGTTTTCTTTGGGCTGGCTTCTTTTTGGCTTTATCCTGTGAAAATGAAGCATGAACATGGACTTCTTCTGCATGAAGAGGGTTGCATTCCTCACTCACAACATCCAAATGCAGCACTGAATGCCTCTTTACTGAATCTTGTTGCAAAATAATGTCATTTTGCATTGTGTTTGAATCCACAGCAGATTTTCTAATTGTCGGAACTTGAAGACATTCAAGTCTCAAATCAAGTTTTCCATTAGCAGAAGCTTGAATTATCTCAACAAAAACTCCATCCCCTTCCAGGTCCATTCCAGAAGCAACCTTAAGACTTTGGAAATGCTGCTTAATTGTTACTAAAAGGGACCCCAACATAGTCTTCTGTTTGTGACCATCTGTGACACGAGAAGGCAAAAAAAATTCAAGAATGTAGTCATCATCTCCAGTATGACTACTTCTCAAACAGATTGCAAAACAGCTGGTTAATCCAAATATACGAGCATAATGTACCAAGGGGTACTCAGTCTTGCAGAATTTGGTGATATCTTCACAGAAGCATGAGTTGCGGGAGAAAAATGCCCTCCCAGCAACACCCTGACCTTTTTGAAGGTGATGTTCTAGACAGGCCTCCCGGAAACCCCACATGTGAGCATCCACAACGTAAACTGCAACATCAGTAGCTGACATGCATACTTGACCATCGCAGCTACCATCAAAGCTAGTACAACTCTTCTTCAGACCACCACCGTTGGCCAGAACACTGCGATGCAGACAAGGAACCCAGGTCTGAGCCAAAGGTAATTTGTGTGTTTCACATACCACTGTCAGGATCTCTAAAATTTCAGCCAGTGCATTTTGTCGATCTTCATTACAGATCTGGTTTAAAAGCAGTGGCAAGTATACATCTGTGAGAATAAAGGAAGAAGAAAAAATGAAGGACAAGCAATATTTGTATTTTTCATATCAAAACAAGACAAGACTCAAGACATGTTGTTTTGTTGCAGGGCACCTGTGGGTTTGGGTGATCCAATATTTCTGAACTTTTCAAATTCACTGCCTGCAAAAAAGCTGAAACAAAGTGACTGACAAATCTCTCTGCATTGTATTAATCAAATGATTAAATGTCACAATAACAAAATCAAACTTCAACCAATGTTGTAACAAAAGCATTCACCACAAATCGCAAAAGAACTAATTTCTTCAGTATCATAGCTGAACAATCTGGTTAAACAAGAAAGATATCATATAAGACTTGGAGTTCATAAAAAATAACAGGAACCCAACCTCAAGTGCCTTACAGACTTTATCAAACTCGGATGCATAATTAATCTTCTGTGAAGTCATTATGAGTTCAAGTACACCAATACAAGACTGCCCTGAAGGTTCGAAGACTGGCAAAGCCAAGGTTCCACGGACATTATAATGCAGAGCATGATCAAGCCTTGAGTACTCTTTGCTCGAGTAATATTGAACATTAGGAGTCCATTCAGGCAATTTTTGCCGGAAAACACGGCCAGGTAGCCCAAGTTCAGCATCACTCTCCCCATCCACCGAGAACAGATACATTAGAGAGGCCATCCTATACCGATGAAGTCCGTTACTGTTAGGATCAAGAACAAAGGGCTGCCCTGAAGTTGTCAGCACATATCGGCCCCCATTCTTCACAGGTGCCCAAACCTGAGCTAGAACATGTTGCTCAGTTGATTCTTTCAAGAATCGTAGTGCCTGTGTCATCCTCTCTTTAATAATACAATACCCATCTGGGTTGTCAACGGGCATGACTCCCAAGAATGGGGTAGGAAGTTTTCTACTATCATCATTCTCCGTTGAGCATTCAGTCACAGAATTAGGATTACCTGCAATAGGAACCAACAAATTCAGCATAGCGCTCTATTAGCAGCACTACAGAGAGACCACGAACACGTTAGTTTAAATGTCGGACTTGTTTTTCTCATCAATTCGGCTTTTTCTCTAGAACTCTAATTGCAGAATAAAGGAAAGTAGAGATCGAAGTTGCATATGAGAGCCCTGGCGAGCTCATTTGACCATAGGAGGTAATCAAAAATCCCATCCAGCAAACTAGCTCGAATCTTTTTTCATCGAACTTTCATCTTTCCTAACGAGTTTGTAGTACTTTAGCATAACACAAGCTCAGCCATAGAACATTGCAATATGAAACGTAGCTGACATATTTAACCTTTCCGAAGAAATTCCAGAACTGGGAAAGTTGAAATAGCAGAGCACGAGAGAACTAAGACGCAAGAAAGCTTAAAACATGGATGTTCCATATACTTAACTCTGATGCAGATAAAAAGTAAATACAAGTGGAAGTTGATACTTTAAAGGGAAAAGAGACTGACGTGCGAGAAAGAAAGGATAGTCGGAGACGCGAAGGGTACTGGGGGCGGAAGCAGGAAGCTTGTCATCGTCGAGGTCAGAGAAGGCCCAGAGAGGAGAGTAAGTCTGAAATGGAGAAAATGGATTTTGATCCAACGGGCAAGTATCCAGATCCAACTCCATCATCATCATCATCTCTCTCGTGGGTTGCTCGTTCTTTGACTTGCCCTCCTCTGCTTCTGGCATATTTCTTTTTCCCTTTTGTCTTGGCGTCTCTCTTCTTGCTTGTTGTTTCTATGGAGAAGATAACAATGGATGATGATGATGTGTATTTGTTATAGTTGGCAGTGTGGGGCTGAAGGTGGTGAGACTGAGAGGTGAAATTGGAGGGAGTGACATAACCTCCAAATCCAATTCATTCTACATGTAGATGTAGTACTACTTTGTTGCTTGGTTTTTTTTCTTTTAATTATTTATTATTTGCACATAACCATCAACTTACTGTAATTTCGTCCTAACCATTACCATTTCTTAACTAAAGAAATTATTCCCTCGGTCGAGATAATATTTTCTTTTTGGAATATATTCTAGAGGTGAATGAAACCTCTCCTTTTCTCCCTTGTTTCAATTATAAATAATAGAAAAATTTTGAAACAAATTAATTCTAAATTGTGTATAAAACGTAAATTAACAGCAACACCTAATAAATAATAGGAAGATTTTTACTACCATGTTGCATCATTATATACATATTTTATATGACAAGTTGACATTCATAAGATAATTAGAATATTGTAAGACTATAAGTGAAATCATTAGCTCATATGGCCTGAACCATATGGCATAAGGGCTTAAACAAATATCAGTTGTATTTTTCTGCTTAAATTTTATGGGGTTAAGCACGATTTGTTCCACCTAATGACATTTGACTCAGCATCATTAATTAGTAAAAATATTGTGTCTAATCTCTCCATATCATTTTTTTAGATCAATTAACGACATATAGTATTTGTTAGTAGAATTTCAAATAGATATAAGTTACTTGTTTGATAAGATTAAAATCAAGATTTTAATACGCAACAGGAGGTTCAGTTACATGTTACGGATAGAACGCAAAAACAGCTGATTTCAATTCTATAATGTTCGGAGGAGTTTTTCGAGGCTATAATAAGCACAAATCTACCGATACTTTCATGGAATCTACTCGCTAAAATGTGATCATCATCTTTATGTAATTTTCTTAAAACGTGAATCTCTGAATGGGTCAGAGTTACGTTCACGAATTACTTGAATGACTACAGAAGATCTTAAATTTTATATGTAACTTTCATATTGGACTTTTTTTATTATAAACTTGATATGAATCTGATCCCCATAAATTAGATTTCATTTTTTTCTAAATTTTGGCTTATACAATTAAATATTTTATTGAGCCACTTTATATTGAAAAATATGATACAATACAATTAATTATATTCCATTTTTATAGGAAAATTTCTAACAAAGATGTCATTCCTTCAATTAAATTAGCTCGACATCTCTCCTTTTTTTTTTTTCCTTAAACATTTGCCGTTAGTTCAAACATTATGGCATGAGCCGACTCCGTAGAGAAGGTTCTAAACAAAAGAATGAATATTTGCATGGGGCATCTGGAAATCACCACAAGTACCGACATCAAATTTTGCAACGGAGACGTTTACTAGAACTCTGCCTGTCTTACCCTCCTGTCACCTGTGTATCAGTCACAGCATTTGTTTATTAAGACAAATGCCTGTTCATGCCAGCAAATTGACAACGAGTTGGGGGGCAGTGGGCACTTGTTTACCCATTTGCATTTGCGATATTTTCACAAAGACCCAATAACTAAACCATATTCCTACCTGTACCCACCACTCTTTCAAACTTAAAAAATCATTTCCCAATTCATCTTTTACCATCATTAGTCACTAACACTCACCCACTTTATAGAGTACAATCATCAACAACTCGCTTCAATGGTTATATAATAGCAGCAGCCAGGAGAGCCAAGTATAAATAATAGTGGTCGTCGGTACAAAAATAGTAAATTAAAAGGAAAGAATATTCAGTGCTATGAATATGTAAATGTGTAAAACTGTGGTTGATGGAAGAACCTTTTTGCCAAAGCACAAGAGCAAATAGCCATTTTTACTTTTTTAAGTGTTGTTATCCCTTCTCCATAAGAGACAGTGACATCCAAGTTGAACTGTGGTGGGACAAGAAGGCCAATTTCAACAAGTAGACAAACATCTCGGTCGTGTATGGCAATTTGGTATCAAATTTGTCTAGTTGCTTCAATGGTTCGGGCCAAGGCCTTCATTCGGTCCCTCAAATAACTTTACACCCAAAACAAAAGGCAACAATAACTTTGAATTAATATTGATCATTCATCGTATACCTCAAGGCTAATAACGCGGCTGGAGGTTGAACATTGCCTCACAAGAGTGGATTCATGGATGTGATCCCAATTCCAATACTTTGGGGTCAACTCTGCATAACAAATCAACAAAAATATTATATGTACTATAATATACCTCGTCTAGGCTGGCATTTTCTGCAATATACAAATGGAAATGGGAATTACTATTTAGAAGGCTGTTCAAGTACCTAACCTTAATAGTTGCTAGATTAAAGAAAACTGTGATCAACAAGGCCTGAAATTTTGAAGTCCTTCATCTAAGACGGTTCAAATGCCAGTCCAAGTCATAATGTTTGCACGTACATACATATACTAATACTACGTTGGTTAAAGATTTTTAAGAAAGGTTCCGTGAAGAAAGCAATGAATATTGTACTCTCATACCAGGTCCTAACGGAATGGGCTACATATGTTAAACCCGTAAAAAGTATGATACATTCGCAATGAGATCCAAGTGGCTGAAAACTCCATATTCACAGCCCAAAACAAAATGCAACTTTATTGATCTCCAATGATAAAGTGACTTGCACGGTGATACCAACCCTCGCTTAAACTGAGAAAATCTAATAACTAGGCCAATGAGTTTGATCAAGGACCTTCTAAACCGTAGCTCTATAAGTTGAAGGGAAAACAAGATGTGAATTAGAGAAAGACGGGCAACTTCTGAGAATACCTTGGCAAGTACTCACACAACCTACGAATTGTTTCAGCAGCAATGGAGAAAGAAATCATTCTTTCATTTGTATATCAATGCAATAATTGATATCAAGGAACTCGAACGCACCATAAGAGTTGCCAAGTTTTTATAATATTAGGGGACCAAGCACTAAAGTGACAGATGACGGCTACAGAGCCATACTGTCAACTCGAATGCATAAATAAACCTTTGATAGTAAGGGTTACTTCAGTATTTACTGAGTGAAGGTATGTCATAGTAGGCAATAAAAGGTGGACCTGCTTCAAATGCACAAGTGACACCCTTTTCCAGAAAAATATGATCAGGCACCCATTGTCAAGAACCCTGCGGCATCAAAGTAATCGTCCTTCTGCTTCAGCTGAAAAGGAAGTCATCACCCATGTGTCAGGAGACATGGAACCACTGTTACGAAACAAATCTACCAATAAAAAAGTTGTAGAGTCTAAAATTATACGCCGACTACACATGATTTATGTTGTTTTACTTACAATCATAGCTGTACTAAGAATATTAGGCGTCCATATGGTTACATGAGGTTACGCATAAATGAGATTCAAGGCATATTACAGCCCACATTCCCAAACCACAAACAGGGACAACGTAGAAGCTTAACTAACAAGAGGAGAATTAAGCAAGTGCTTTTCCAAAATAGAAGACATCATATAAGGGCTTCGATAAGTAGACTTCAGAAAGTGTTTCTTAAGTTACAGCTCAAGAGAGTGAGGATGGCTTAGACTAAGTCTAAGACTTAGAAAGTATCCGCATTCTTTGCAACAAAGTCTAGAACTACATGCTAAAACTGCTCAATTAACCCATCCTGCATGTATATTCCTAGCAATACCACAACTTGAATCTTATTGCACATGAAATTGAGATGGCATTGGAAACTTTTTAATCAAAATCAATTGGTGTAAGGGAAAATAAAATAAGAAGTCAATATACAATTAGGAATGGATTGTCACCAAACCCCATCTTGACAAGAAAGGACCTATAAAAACATGTCTTCCCAATATTAGCTCTGTTTATGTACAGTTGATTTAGTATCAATGGGAACCATAATTAGACAAGCACGATATAAATAAACCCAGTTTTCCCTCTGCTTTTTGATAGAAACACTGAAACCTGCCAGGAGTACGTGATAAGATAAAAGTTACGACAACAGGAACACCAACTAATTAGGTACAGAAGAAAATGATTCTTCATTTCTTCTAAAAGTACTACCTATAAGGAACAATCTAAGCCTCCATAAGTACAAGACTAATATCGAATACAGATTGAAATATCAAACTCTTCAGACCAATCACAAATACGATCCCAACTTTTTACATAGAAAAACTTCACATTTCGCACACTTACGTTGCACTAGATTATACAAATCCCATTAAAAATTACCTCATCTTGTATTAACTCTGCAATGAGCAGTTTCCTTACCAGCTCAATGGCCAGAAAAAGGCAAAGATCAAGATTTTTTTTTTAAAGAAAGAAATTTTACATATCAGAAATTTCCCATAATCCATCTGTTACTTTTGAAGATGAACATCAGCAATTAAACACACCAAATTATGCATTCCAATATGTTAGATGCAAGTTAACTCAAACAAATAAGTCATTAATGAAAAAGCAAAAAAAAAAAGGGTAGCACATACCAACTTGGTTTTTTGTTTGATAATGGCTGGAAATGCATCATCAATAAAGTGCAAGCACAAATCACCAGCAATACCACCATTTGAAATGTATGGAAATCAAAAGCTGCCAACTTGACACAAAAAATAGAAGAGCAAAAGAGGGAAAATCAGGCTTACCAGCAGAATAGAAGAGCATGACAGAGAGCCTGTCTCTCCAAGTTACTCTCGGTGTCAATTTATAAAGACTATGTCAACACTTAGTTGCTTAGCCGTTAGCCAGTTACTTTCTCTATTTTCTTGTCCGGGTAATTATTTTGAAATCAGCGACAGTTAACAGAGTTATATTATTGGGTTATGACAAATTTAAACAAGCTCAAACATAGAATTCATATCTGCAGAAGCATTGAAATACAACTGCACAACTCAGGTTCAAGGGCAGAAGACTAAAGGCCTTGGCTAATGATTACAATGCAGCTGTAAGCATTCCCTGTTTTTGACAGCTATCTTGTTCCACTAGTTCATAGTACTAGGACTGCAACATCCAAATAATAATTTCAGAGCACAAATTTGAAGGTTTAACTCAACCAGACAGCCAACTCTGGTATCTCAAATGAAATAAAAGTTTGCTAAAGTTCAAAACAGGCTAAGTTTCAACATTAATATAAATATCTCCTTTTCAGATGACATCCCCTAGATTAGAATGACAAAATATGAATGTCCTGTCCAAAACAGTCAGCGGAACCATGGATGTGTAGCCTAGCACCGTGTAGCAACATATATTGCAAAAAGATGTGTAACCTTGAGTTTTGCCTGATGGCATGAATGAAATTCAGCTTCCCAAACACAGTGAGCCAGAAAATAACGGATAGATAAGTGTCATAGAGCACTTTGTCCCTTATTACAGAGAAAATGACAGCTTAATCTTCCGTTTCTTATCATTTGCATTTCTCTTGACAAATTACACAAGCTTGATGGAAACCAATCTTCATATGGTGACACTAACGTCTTGATTTCTGCTGTGGAGGATAGCCAGCCCCCATTGGTGGATCTTTTCTTCTCAGATGGGGTTGCGCAGCAACACCCCGAGGCATCGTCATATTGCCAGAATTCATTCCACCACCAATCCCTGCCTGAGGTGCAAGATATGCCCCCATACCTGGTGGTTGCATTCGCATGCCAATAGGCATTGAACGAGGCCCGGATCTATTTGCCACCCCATGAGGACCTCCCATGCCCCCAGAAACTGCATTTCCAGATGGAACTGGTTGTGGAGGTTGAAGGCTAGTAGTTCCTTCAAAATCTGTATTTGTATCTACAGGACGCGTAGGATAATTGATTGCCTTCTCTCCAGGTTGAGAGGGCACAAGGGCATTGCGTCCAGGTAAAGGTTCCATCCGAAAGTACTCATGTTCTAGGGCTTGTGCTGCTGTTATACGCTTTTGAGGATCATATTCAAGCATCTTAGATAAGAGGTCATATTGAGCACTCTTTGGAGACAGATGGACAACATTATGTATTCCAGTTGTCTCATACTTGTGCGCTTGGATGTGATGGGAATCCTGTTGCCAATGCGGAAGACTTGCAAGTGTAGGCCACTTTTCTATTGTGGGATGGCCCAAGACCTTGAATATTTTGTCGAGTTGATCCAGCTGGAAGGGATTTGGTGTGGATTTAGCTTCTGCCCCTTGAAAAAGTGGCTTCAGGGTCAAAAGTTCAGCAAAAATGCATCCAAGTGCCCACATATCAACAGCACTCGTATAATGTTTTGCCCCAAGAAGCAATTCAGGTGCACGATACCAGATGGTCACTACAACACCATTATCAGATAGTGGCTTCAAGGGAGCTTGATATATTCTTGCCAGTCCAAAATCACCAATTTTTACCACCCCATGTTCTTCTCCTTCACCCATCACTAGGATATTTGATGGCTTTAGATCTCGATGTATGATCCAATTACTGTGGAGATAATTCAGTCCATTAAGCAATTGCCAAAGCAATGACTTGACTGTGTACTGATTGATGCCATGGCCAAGTTTGTCCCTGTGGTGCCTAATTATTTCATAAAGGTCATGTTCAGCATAATCAAAAGCCAGATATAGTGACATGTCAGTATGATTGATGTGCACATTAACAAGCCTCACTACATTCTCATGTGAAATTTCACGAAGCAACATGATTTCACGAATGGCAGTGGGGGAAACACCATCACCATCTTTGGATTGTTTGAATTTCTTGATGGCAATGGACTTCCCACGATTGGCAGGAGACTTAGTTTTTGCTAAGAATACAAGACCATAGGTACCCTCACCAATTTTGCCAATAAGATTATAGTGTTGCAGCCACTCCGGCTTCTCGTTGCTCTTTGTGTTGGTTGAGACAGTTCTATTTGCTGTATTGCTGTTGCCATCCCCCATGTTATTATCTACACAACTGCCCCAGGTTCCAAAGATTTACACATCCCCCCAAGTGACTCACAAAAAGCTGTGAGGAGCACGAGTAAGACTAAGATTAAACATCAAAGGCTAAACCACGTCGTTCCAGTGTTTAGTAGTTGAAGACTGCCTGTAGTGAACGAGCAATAAGTAAAATAGTGTACAAGACAATTAAAAAAAATTCCATTTTTATGCAATCAGGAACTAATCTCGAAATGGCATTGCTAACAATACTATCAAGATAAGAAAGAAAGATCAAGAAAATCCGGGAAATTTGAACAAAGCCATAAAAGTATGTTTAGGGAGAAAGGGGTTGGGTTTTGCAAGGAAACGCGAGCGTACTTAGTGAAGGTAACATTTATTATTGGAGCAGAACAAGATTACATATCCAAATCCATCCCACAACAGGAAATATATTAATAGAAAGAGAAATCATACACAGGTTGGTAGGGCTGACTTGACGGCGTTGATCGACTAGAAGCTGGATCCAACTTCGATTATGGGTTGAGTAAGTATTACGCATTCGAGGATGGACGAGCTATGGAGGGCGAGTTCATCAGTACGCTCGGACTGCGGTGTTCAGCAAATTTTGGGGGCAGAACAGAGTTGTTTGTTTCTCATCTGTTCGCTTTGCTTGGCTATACTGAAAAATAAATTCTGGAACTCTTGTTTTTTTCTTTCTTTTAATTTCGAGCAAAAATGGAACAGGACAAATCGAAAGGAGGCTGCAATACATTCTCCAAATCCTCTTTCAATGTTGCAACGTGTATAGACTTGGTTTTATTACGGTTCAGCATCTGTATTGTTTTGAATATTCTTTTAGAATTATATAATAATTTTTAGATTTTATAATTTTAATATATATTATACTATATACAATTTTTAATTCTATATTTTCAAAGTTATAATAATAATATTAACATTAACAACATTAATAGTACCTTAAAAAATCACTAATTTAATATTAATCAATATATAATAAATTCTGATATTTTTATATTCAAAAATTAATTCTATTTATTTTTTAACTATCTCACTCCATTTTTTAAAACTCAAAACAACAACAAACTTAGTGAAAGTTTCGCTCAGTGGTAAATAGGATTTAAGAAGATCCAATAATACGCAATAGTATCCCTATTTAGTGGATAAAAATAAAAATAAAATAGGCATAAAAGAAGATGATGATGGTGATGATCATGATGATGACGATGATGATAATAATAATAAATATCTATAAACAAAAATATAAAAATTAATAAACTAATTATAAAGGATAATAATAATAAATAAATAAATAAATACAATATAAAAATAAGTAAAAAATAAATAATACAATAAATATAAAACAAGATAAAGAATATAAATAAATAAATACACAAACAAGTTCCAAATTAATTCTATCTACTTTTTTCAACTACCTCTTACTTTTTTCACCTATTCCACACTACTCCCTAAGGCTATATTTGGTTGGACGTAAGGTTTTGTAATAGAATGAAATAAAATGAAATAGTTTATAATGGAATGAATGTAACATTAGAAAGTTAGTGTTTGAAAGGATGGAATGGTTCATAATGTAATATAATGAAACATTGTTTGGAAGATAGATAAAATGGAATATAATTTATGTATAATTATAATGAATGACTATTCTATCATTGATAGAACAAAACATATATTAATAGATCAAAACACATACTGATAGGTGTAGTTGGTATTATAAAAATTTATTAAAGGTATATTAGATAGTATTCATCCTAAATTTCTCAAATTAAAGTAACTCATTTTTACTGTTTAAGATGGAATAAAATGTAATGTGAAACCTTCCTCTTCTATCCTATTACATTCCATTCTATTACAAACTCTCCTCTCAAACGATGAAATAATATTACATTTCATTTCATTTCATTACTAACCGTCCTACCAAACATAGCCTAAGATGTAGCACCCCACTCCCGTAAGACCCAAACCCGACATCGACGATGATATCCGAGCCCGTGCCTCACGAGGATAGAATGCTAGAACGGTCAAATCAATTTAAAACTCAGAAAAACAATTAATTTCTTTTCGAAAACAATAGAGAGCACAGATATCGGTAAACAATTTGGGCCCGCGATACGAAAACACTTCAGTCAAAACCCAATTTCAGTCATAATCAATTCATACACATATAATCATAGCCAAATTGGGCC
>JANZLD010000237.1:52296571-52317870 GCA_026413575.1 Erythroxylum carthagenense
CGCAATTTAGTACTTGTATTTCAGTGGGTCCTAATTTGGCTAATGCCGTATTTGTAATATGATTTCGGAAAGTGTTCGAGATGGTCGCGGACCTTTCTATGATTGCAATTGTGATATGAATGAAAAAGGATTTTGAATTAAAGTGGACCCACTCGTTTATTGAATTTCGCGTTTGTGATTGATTCAAAAATGTTTTAAAAATGGCATACTGAGTTTTGAATAGAAATTGAGTTCGGTAGCATACCATTTTCGTGTGGTGCGGACTCGGATATCACCAACGATATCGGGTTCGGGTCCTGCGGGAGTGGGATGCTACAAATTAATTATTAATAATATTTTAATTAATAGTTTTTGAAATCCAATCAAGTGAAGCACAAGAGAGTGAGAAGTGAAGTAATCCAAAGAATGAAAGAGCAAAATAGCAGGACGCTACCTTTGAATGGCACAGAGTGATTCTTGATAAGAAATACATAGCAAAGAATTATACTCAATAAAAATCCATAATAAATATATAAACTTTGATGAATGTCTGGTTATAAACTCACAACAAATAATACTTTTTTTATTCAAAAGTTTCTTCCTCAAGCTTCAATGTAATTGAATTCCTATACTTGGAAGAGTGAATTCAATTTATAAAAGAGATGAGTTTCAATTACATGCATGAATTGAACTCATCTATTTTTTGTATTTTCAAACATGTGAATTGAATTCAATTGCAGTATTGAATTCAATTCATAACTTTCCATAATGAAACTATTGACAAGTTTGCTTTAAGGGGGTGTTTGGAAAGGAGTGAATTGAATTCAATTACACATTGAATTCAATACTGTAATTGAATTCAATTCAGTTGTTTGAAAACACAAAAATGGGATGAATTCAATTCATGTATGTAATTGAAACCCATCTCCTTTATAAATTGAAATCACTCTTCCAAACATAGGAATTCAATTACATTAAAGATTGAGGAAGACACATTTGAATAAAAAACTGTTGTTTACTGTGAGTTTATAACCAGACATTCACCAAAGTTTATATATTTATTGATTGTGGGTTTTTATTGAGTATAATTCCTTGCCCTGTATTTCTTATCAAGAATAACTCTGTGTCATTCAAAGGTAACATCTTGCTTTTTTGCTCTTTCATTCTTTGGACTACTTTACTTCTCATTCTCTTGTGCTTCACTTGATCGGATTTCAAAGACTATTAATTAAATTATTATTATTAATTAATTAACTACAATATAATTAATTAAAATATAATTAATTAAAATTAATTACAATATTTTAATTAATCAACATATTGTAATTGATTAATTACAATATAAGTAATTAAAATATGGTTAATTAATTAATTAAAATATAATATATTTTTATTTTTAATATTTTTTACAAATCAGTTAATGGTAATAGTAATCATTCATTCCTCTTAACTAACCATCATAATTATAATTATAATATTTATTCTCATTGTTCACTGTATTCATTCTCATTCCAGTGTAATTGAATTCATTTATAATATTATTGAGTTTATTCCAAACAGTGTAAATTAAATTCAATTCAATCTCATTACTGTAACTAAATTCAATTCGTTAATGAATTCAATTCAAAGATTTCCAAACACCCTGTAACAGTTTTAGCTTCAACTGTGATTTTACAAGAATTTGGGAATTAGTTTCCTGATAGATTATGTGTTTAGAAATTAATTAACATAATAATTGAAATAAATAAAAAATTTAAAATAATTAATTTTAGTACTATTATATTATGTTATATACACGTACAGTGAACTTATTAAAAATTATTATGCATTGTGATGAAAAGGATATGATTCAAAATACAATTTTAGCCAAAAGTGATGCAATTGTTATTATGTGTCAACTGTCAAGCCATTTGACTGAATTAGGAAAATGATAAATAGAGCCTCAAAAATCAAACATCCTCCAAACGACATTACCGTTTTGAGATCAACTTCTCTGAAATCTGAATCTGAAATTGATGATTTCTTTCCCGCCCACAAGAAATTTAGAGTTGTTCATCAATGGAGGACAAGACGAAGAAGAGATGGAACGTAACCTACACGAAGCACATCAAGCAAAAAAGAAAAGTGTTTCATGACGGCTTCTTGGACCTTCACCTCTCTTCCAACAAAGTACTTTTCCACAATTTCCATTCACCCAAATATCTCGGATTAAGTTACGATATTTATTGCATTTTTACGTTTGATTGTTCAGGTGAAGCTGTTGGATGATTGCGAGAAGCTTCTGGAATGCAGGATCTTGAAGGAAGAAGAAGTTGTGAGTACAGGCCAAACTCTAACTTTCAACACCTTTCTTCTTTATGTTGGAGATCCTCAGGGACATGTTGAGCCTCTATGCGATTCGAACTTCCAACAGTGGAATAAAAAAGTATTGGAAAGGCCTAGAAAGAAATTTGCGAGTCCTTCAATTTCTACTTCTGGTAGTATAATCTTCTATATTACCTTTGCTTCTTTGTCTTTCCATATTTTAATACTGCGCAAGCTGTGTTTTGTTAGGTAGAAAGGATAACGTGGAGAAGATATCACATAATCTGAGCCCTTCACGAGCAATTATCAGAGGTTAGTTTTAATTTTTTGGAAAAACTACCTTCTTGAATTATGGATTTGAACTATTGTGACCGTTGTTACTTTATAGAGTTCAAGAAGAGTAAAATGCAGAAGTATGAAGCAAAGGAAAGTAGTCTGGATGTGCTAAAACCCAGTATTAAAGGTTAGCTGCTGAATATTATTCTATTAGATTTATTATCATTGTTATTTTTTTTTTTGCTTGGACACTTCTCTTTAGTTCTTCATTCCTTTTAGGCAAGTGTGTGACTTGTTAGATAATATGGAAATGTGAGGTTGCGGTTATGGATCATTGCAAAGGTCAATTAACTGTCCCTGAAAGCAGTCTAGACTGTTTTTAGTTTAGATCACTTCTTATTTTAGACATAGGATGGCAGTTTTTATACACTAACAGCTAACTTAGAAGGCTAATAAGTGTCATGATGGATCCTCTTGGGGCAGGATGATTTCCCAATATATTTTAGACCTTTCAAATCTTTTTTCAGACTCTCCTATATTTGAACCTATTGATGGTGTGGGTGCAAAACCTTTGTTAATTAATTAAAGTTGAAATAACCTAACTGGTATTTGTTTTTCATTTCCTTACATCTCTTTATCAGATTCATTTTTAGATCATGCTGTATGATGAAAGCATAAAACCTTCTACCTAGCTGGTTCTTTAGGAACGATGGTAATATACAGTATGGTGAATTGGTGGCATTTAATGACCAGTTGGTTGAAACTGGAGAGACTGGCGGCATCACAATTCTATAGTACAGTTCATTCTGAGAAACTGTTGTAATATTAAAAAAAACAGCAAATCAATTGATGGAGAAATCAAGAGCAATTTTCTGTTGAAACACTAGGATTCCATGCCCATGATTCTAGTTAATCTTGTTTGAAAAGGTAGGTTGTCTTGTTCATAGTTGTTTCTTCCACTCCAGTAATGATGTTTGTATATAGTTTCGTCTTGTCCAATTTGCAGTCACCATATATCAAAGTCTTCTTTCACCGACTTTCCTCAGACATTTTTCTTTAAGCACAAACCAAGTCTTCTTTTAGAATGCATTTATTATTGTTCTTTTAGCATTGCATGTAATGTTGTTCATATTTGGTGTTTTTATTTTCTTATGTCTATCTGCATAAATATGAGTAAAATTCTCCTAGTTAACATGTCCTCCCCTGTTAATGTAGAATGGCAGGTCTTATACACAACGCAAGTAACACAGAAAGCCAAGAAATATCATGATGGTTTCTTGAGACTTTTTCATAGTGGCCTCCTAGGCAGACAGGTTAACTCTAGAACTAAGTAACTTGTTTCTTTTCAACGAGAAATCATCTTTCTTGTTGAATTGAGTGAATCTTACACTCCAACAGCCTTCCTGCCAAGAGCCATTGGTTAAAAGATTTTTCTTGTAAATATACTAAGAGAATTTCTTTGTTTAATGACATTGTATTCTTTATTTTCCTTTTCATATTTGTTCATCCTTTTAAGTGTACAATGTTTAATTTATTTTATCAATGTGATTCTCCATTCAGATTATGCTGTATGATGCAACCAGGAAAAGTTTGGATAGTAGATTTCTCAGAAAGGATGAAATAATAAGATCTGGGGAATCAATAACATTTGACACTCATCTAGTTGACATTGAAGAACTTGTGGAAAACCAGTATCTAGGGGATCAGAAAGTTCAAAAAGATGTCTTCAATGTTTCTGACAAAACAAAGACACCAAATGGGCATCTTGATAATCCCCAAATCGACAAAATTTTGGTGAAAGGTCAGCTGGAATAAATGTCATTTTTGAACCTTTTCCTTACAGATGTTGCTACCTTGATAATGATATTTTTCAATTACAGAAACATATATATGTAAACAGTTACATGGATAAACTTTTATATACAGGCATGGATTTCTCCTCTTCTTTCTTTGTGGCATGAGTAAGTTTTATTCCAATATTTAGTCTTTATGCTGATAATTTGTTAGTTTTATCCAGTACGATGTGAGATGTTACTATCAATCTAGACAACCAGGAGTATGTAGTAGAGATGAGAAGAGAAGATGATAATGAAGAGTATAGAGAAGTGAGGTTGAAGAGTTTAGGGGATATTGAACAAGAGCGATTAGATGAATAGAATAATAGCTGCAAAAGTTGGGAATTATATATCTACATCCTAATTTATCACCATTTCCTATTTATAAAAGCTCACTGTCAGAGTTATCCACTAATGCAAATTAAATCGTGCACATTATGAGGGAAAAAAAAGGCTGCCTGTATGTTGGCAGTTATATAAGAAACTAAATGACAGAAGCAACAAAACGAACCAGTCTGTCTTATGCTGCATATTCATGCATAAAATTACTAGATTAATCTGAGTGAAATTCCATGGTTTCTTCAGATTATCATTGCTCCTTTTTTATTCACTTTGTCGGTTCTACTGTGTAATATCATTTTTTATGTCATTTTCTTAGTTTATCCATTGTTTTTATCTACTGAATGCAACATGATGCAATTATATTTAGTATTCATATGGTACTGAATACTTGTCTTCATTCTAGTATCAAGTACTATGTAGTCTCTTGCTTTTGTTCCCTTTTTCTAGTTGCTGGATCTTCTTGATTGTTCTTTTCTTTCATGGCAGAATCTTTTCAAAACCCTATGGATATACAGGAAGATGCATACTCAAGTATGTCAAGTGTAAAAAGTACAAGCATCAACAAAATTGTTCCCAGAAACAAAGATTTGCGTGCTGGTACACCCCTTAGTTGTGTTATGCCACCCATTTCCTTATTGTGTTTGAGATAGGCATAGTCTGTCTGCTATATTGCATGCCTCGGTGATGAAAACTTGCTGCATACTTGTTATACCCATGATCAAGTGGTTTTTGATATATAAGTTCATTTTCAACAGCTGTGCAATATAAATTTTGCACATTCCAGTGAGATTTGGCAAAATTTTTCATGAAGTGCCATGATGTAACATGAAAAGAGAATCCCTGAAATTCCTTTTGTTGATCATGTAGCACAATCTGCATATTGTTTAAGATCGTAACTTATTTGCTACTTTTGAATCTGGTCCTAATGGATTGTTGCATTGTAGCTGCAACTAATGATAAAGATTTTTTGGTCCTGTCTAGCCCATCAAATTTTGTCCATTCTTCAGAAGCCGAAAGCTCAACAGAGTGTTATGGGCAGTGAGATAAGTACGCATGCTTTCTCAACCAAGGAGCTTCAAGGTGCAGATACTGTCACTGATAGTACGGAGGGAGACCTGTTGCATGGGAAATTGTTTCTGAAGAATGGAACAGCTGAGGATTTGAATATTGCAGAAGCAAATACAACTGTTTCTGAAGGTAGCTTCTCTGCACTCCTTGTAACTTTTCACTGTTTAGCTTCTAGTCAGGTCTTAATGTCAAGGATCAATCAGCAATAACTTTTTGGGTTTTGCAGAAAAACCTGCTTTCATATGTAGCCAAAGATCCGAGGACAGTAAAGCTAGAAATATTGACCAGGTTTGGCTCATAGCAATCCAAATCCTCTTCATAGTTATAAATAATGCTTTTACGGTCTTCAACTCATAATCATCAGTAGTTTTTCCATATCATTTGGATGAAATACTTGAAGTTTTATGTTAATCACTCGCCATAACCTCTCTGAAGTGTCATCTGTCTTCAGAGATAACACAATTAGGTGAAGCATTAACATGCATAGGTTGCAAATCAGTGATTTTGGATTTCCGCTTGCTGACTCTGTGTTCAAAGTTTGCCTCAGTGATAAATATGCTAAGTTCAATCCTAATAAACTAAGCTTTAATTAGATTAGGTTCAGCTTGCAATAGTTTCTGGGTATTTGGATTACGAGTTTGTAAAGACGTTTATATATATATTGTTATTCATTCAAAAGCTCGCCTAGGAAAATATTGATGTACATCAAAGTAGTGTGGTTTATAAACCTATAGTTTTCTCCAGACCCTTCTGTGGAGGTGACTTGGATGCTCTTTCAAAGCTTATTAGGTTTGGGCATGCCTTTAGGCTCATATGCGGGCTAAAAATTCTTTTACCTGAGCCTAATATTTATATCTTTTCCTAAGGCTTATTTTATATGATATAAAACATTTTTTTTATAACATGCTTATCTCTTTGTGCAGTGCCATCTTGCTTCCCATAATTTGTGTGCAGGGGGTGTCTGTTCTCCTGATGATGAAAGCGATAATAACAGTCATTCCAAGCATCTAGCGAGCCCAATGAAAATGGATGAATGTCCTACTTTTGATCTAGGGTTCTGAGGGATAGCTGTATACAGACTCTTGAAATATGCAAGTGGTGCCTTCTTCCACCTGTTGTCATATTCACTCAAGTTCACTTTGACACGAAGATATTTGCTATTCTTCTGAAAAATTTTCAAGTTCGCAATGTAGTTACATTTTTAAAGCGGTGATATCTTAAAAGGAAGGGTGTAGTGAAATGTTATTTCAGGCCTAGATTGGATATAAAAGAATTTACTTAATGTTGTGCACAAATGGATTCTCAGTTAAAATACTTCAAGTTGCATTCTGACACAAGTAGAAACATCTCCAGGGTTTCGTGTCTAGTGATTGAACTCGTGCAGTTTGCTGAATGAGACAAACCTAGAAAGTTGTTGAAAGGTCACATAGGAATTACCTAACAGCCACCTTCAGAACTCCAAATGTTAAACATGAGCCTCAGTTTGCACTGAGAAACTAGAATTTGGTTCTATACCAGGGCAACTAAATTTGAAACAATCACTAGTCACTACATAGGATAGGATTCCAAATATAAACGGAAGCTGGTAAAATTGAAAAAGGGAAGAGGAAATTGAGTCATTTGCTTTGCTGCCTCGATTTAATTCTTTCCGGTTCTGTCATCCTCTCTGGACTTTCGCACGCTGAGCAGGGCTTGAAAGAGGCGTCTGCTCTTGCTTGAATATAGTTGAATGTCACTCATCCTCTCTCTTTCAGCATGCACAGTGCTAGACCATGAAACTGATCTCTGGGTCTGAGTTGGGTACTGAAAAAACATTAGTAAAACCATCTTTACATCATAATAAACTTGTGGCACCTTGTTGTCTACCATTGTCTACTACTTCACAGATACGAACGTCATTTTACACTTTGGGAGTATTGCTGAGCTTACCTGTTGTCTCTCAGTGGAGTGGTTTGGAGAGGTTGGTCTCTTGAGAATAGATCTTGTACGTAAAAGGGGAAAGCGCTCTGTAGAGGCCGCTCTTTTTTCTGTTCCTAGAGAAACAAAGTCAGTACATGATTGTGACAACTATAGAACAACTCTTGAAAAATTTCTTCTCTAAGACCTGGTTGTTTGTTGTCTGAAATCTTTGCAAATGCGAACGTTCCTTGTCTTAAACTGAATTTTGGAGATGGCAACTTGAAATTCCATTCTCTGCATTTGGTAAATAGTTATAAAGCTTCAACTTATACTAGTCATGATGATAATTTGCTAGGTGAATACGTCATAAAGTTTACCTCCGAGAAGGAGAAGGTGCCCTTTTGATTGTTGCTTGTGGGACTTGGCAGAGCAATCACATAAGTAACATGTAAACAATTATCAGTATGGATCAATGAAAATTTAGTACTTCTCTGAATTTGTTTTAATGTGGAGTTCATCATAGTTAAGCTTCCATACATTCTTGACAGATTCAGAACACAATACCTTGCTTAAATTGTTCCAAATTGTATCCAACAGTTGTTCTACTGTGGTGTTTGGATCTGCCACCGTCAACTGCATCCATGTTGCCCTCTGCTGAAATTAGTTCATTGTAAGCATCCTTAAAATCTTTACTCTTTTCTCTATCTCTCTGTAACTTCCTAACAGAGATTAGCTTCCAGAGACATGTAAAATGAAATTACTGTCAGCATGCTTGCCTGAGAAAATGTAACTCTTATGGTACTTCGGAGTATATATCATCAACGATTGTTGAAGAAGACCGCCTTGGTTGCTATACTCTTGGCATGTCTTTACTCTCTGAAAAAACCCGTACCCAACAATGGATATGCATCATTAAAGTGAAAGAAGACATCAGTAACCTAATGTTGGAAGTGCAACACGTTAACCCAAGATCTACGTAAGTCCACATTCAAGTGTATGTACATTTTTTGCCAGTACTGAGGTCATACCATCTGAACATCTCCATGTTAGATGTTCAGATAGTCCCCAATGGGGTAAAGTTAATATGACAGATGAAGGCAAGTTATTGCAAAAAAAAAAAAAAAAAAAGTGAAGTTCACGAGTCTCTGGTGATTTATATTGAATTGAAGGCATTGCAGGGGAAGAGAGAGATCCTAAAATGATTAAATATTGTTTAGTGCTCATAGCAATTAACAATTACAGCCCTGTAACTTACAACAAGACAAATGCTATATCGTGGTGATTTACGTCTAAAGGCTAGCTAAGCGTTGCATCTAACTACCCTGCTTTATGATATTGAGTGAGAGGACCCATATATGAATGCCAGGGTAATAGGCGGTGAAACCTGTTCCAAACAAGACAAATGAAGCTCTATATTTGAAATTTCTTCAACTTTCTCGTCAAAAAAAGTGTTGACTTTGTATGCTACTGAACCCAAATGATCCACAGTGCTGATCAAAGCTGGAATAAGGTAATTCCTCAAGGTTTCAAGCACTCTACAATTGTTGAAAAATGCAGTGTTTTAGTAACACTTCTGTCAAAAATCTTAAAAAGGTATTCATTAGCTGACAACAAAAATGCGGCTCACATTTGCTTCTGCTCGTCGACTTTGTTGTAAGAAATTTCATAGTAATCTGCTGCCGAGTACAATTGTTTCCTAACATTCTTCAATTCCTGTAATGATGAAAAGCTAATTTTCTTAAAAATCAAAATGAATGGCGACTGATTTCTCCAAGTATTGTGCTCTGAAGCATGCTGCACTTCATGGATCCCTCATCTGAGACTGATATGTCTATTATACTGAAAACAGCAACCTTGCAGTCTACCTATTGAGATTTTCCGACAGTTGAAAGCATAAAGAAGCAGAAACATATATGGCAAACTTTTTCCCAAACATAAAGAAGCACAAACGTACATCGTATCTTGTTTTCCACTGGAATCATAATAGTAACCTCACCTTGAGCGTTTCTGAAAAGATCAAGCTTTGCTGCATGATAAACTCGTCTGGATTGGAAGCTCCTTCAGGGCCAGGAAACGAAGAGGACCGGGTGCTACTGTCCATGACACCTATCCTTGTCTGCCAAATTAATTAATTAAAAGAACAAACCACATGGACCTGGTTATATATAGCTGTTGATCTAATCTTACACTTAGCGTGCTTTACCACATTGCTGCTACTATGATCAGAACAAAAGAATCAATCTTAAGGGAACGGACCTGCGGGTGTTGTTCTTAACCGGGTTTAGAGTCACAGTTCGAGATGGGCACAGAGCCACAGACCAGAAGTATGAAGCTTATTGAGGTGGTTTCAACTAGCTAGAGACGCTGTGGCCGGAGATATATACCTGATACCGTGTGTAAGAGGAAAAAGAAAGCAATAATTTGGCATGAAATTGTCAAGAAAGTCTCGGCCTTTAATTATTTGGACTTAAACAAAGCTGAAAACGAGATAACAACTGTGCCCTGTGGATTTTTAATTTAACCTGGAAGTACTCATCTCTGTGAATACCATACATGTATGAAACTCTTTAAGACTACCTATACCTCAATATAGATGATACTCATTTATCACCTACTTTGACCTAAACCTTACCTTAAAACAAACACTAGTCATAACTTTTTCAATACTAACTCCCCTTCTCCGATACATCTTGAAGCAAGGCAGCAACCCAGCATCGTGATCCGGATGATGCAATGTCTGTCTTCTCAGGAAATCAACTCTACAAGCAATGGACAAAAATGCAGTTGGATAGTAATTTGTTTGTTATGCTGCTTCGTTATCGTAATTCACTTTTATTATCTACCAACTAAGAAGAAACTATAAAAACGGATGATTTATTATTAACAAAAAAAAAAAAAAGTCCTTTTCCTACACTCTTTCAATTATTATAGTGCAATCAGTCACAAATATGTGGCCTACACGAGAGTGATATGACAATGATCTTGGCCAAATTCAACAATCTCCAACGAGTACGTTCTTCATAGATCAACCCTGTGCAAAGAAACACAAGATTTTGTCTGACCTATAACCCTGACTTTTGTATAGAAACAAAAGCACGTTTTGTTAGTGAATTTCAAATTGCCTGCTCGTTTTCATCTTATTCATAATAGTAGCGATGGTCCGGTGGAAGATTTGATAAACAACAAAGTATAGTAGTACCCTCGAATAAGTGATAGCTTTGTCCTGCAATTACATTATAGAGGATTTTGTTAAAAGTAGAATTTATATATGCACACACGCGCCGATAACCTGCTTTATTCAGAAAAAGAACTGGCAGTGGTAGGGATCATTAGGTGTTGTTTGTACTATTAACATATATTACATTCTACATTGGTATTTGCCTCTCCAAAGTAGACTAGAAATAAAAGTGTGATAACCCAAGGGGTGTAGTTGAGTGACAAGAACTCAACCATCCTTAATTAAAGGTTAGGGATTCGATCCTTGTTTTTGGGGTATGGAATAGCCTTAAATCTTTGGACCAGTTGTTCCATCCTGTAAGGTGCCATCTCATTAGCGAGATGATTAGTTACTGGATCCGCCGGTGAATACCCTGGTCTCAAATCATAAAAAAAGAAATAAAAGTGTGATCATGTCATGTTAGTTAAGAGCATAGCATGCATAATAATACAAGTTTTATTAATTAAAAATGAAGAAGTCATGCTCTTGAATTGATAGGATTCACCCTACATATAGAAATAAGAGCGTCATGTCATGTTAGTTAAGAGCATAGCATGCATAATATGTAATACAAGTTTTATTGAAGTCATACCCTTGAATTGATAGGATTCTGCCTACATATGACCCTTCCCATTTTCTTTATTTCACTAAATTAAGTTGCAACCATATTATCATGTACATGTAAAGACAGCTGGTACTGGTTAAGTCACTAATAGTGACTACCTACAGGATAAAGCAGGCATCTTCAGCATCGATTCAACATGCTCTTCTTAGTATTGGGATAAGTTTCCATCACTGACCTTTCATTGAAGCCCCTTTTACCTGGGGCATACGTTTAAAGCGCCATGTCCCTGCAATTCCTGGCCCGCAGGCCAACTTAAGCTTTCACAACCATTCACATATTACAATTGCGCTTTACTTCGCCAAAAGGATACACTGTCGAGTTTCGATCGGCACATTAAACTTCAGAAAACGAACGTATACGTTCATTAAACTTCCAATTGTTAAGTCAATCTATATGAATAAACTAAATTATCCTATTAAGAAGCCTCCATGCAAAGAAAGCAATTTTGATTTGAGGAGAAGTTTTTAACAAACCTAGTATAATTAGGGAAACATACCAAAAAAACGTTAAACCTATTTCACAAAGAATCAAATTTATTAAATATTTTGCTTGATCTTAAAGATATTAGTTAGAATTAATTTATTTCTTGCATCAGTTATCTCAAAATTTTTAAAAATCGTTTCTAATAAAAAACTTTACGTATTATCGATAAATATTTAGTTCGACTTGTTTAAATTCACCTCCATTAATTGAAGTATTGTTAGTAGCTGATTTACTAAACTAGTTCTTCATCTTATCATATCACGATTGAACTCTCTTAAAATTAATATAGTATTAATTGCATTTGATCAACCTCCATCACTAAATTTAAAATCTTTCACTTACTCCCTTGAACTTTTAATAAATTGTTATTTTACATCTCATCAATAGCTCTGAATGACTAAGTCGATGGGAACATTCTCAAAAGGATGCCGCATAGGGGAGGATGGCAACATGGACGCTCGCAGGGGCTATATATTGTCGTCTCATATGACCTTTAGAAAGATGACATCATCACTCGTACAACTGGCATGAGGTGTCTCTGTTGTTATGGCTGTCTAATTCTCCAAAGGTTCCAACGACAGCACTTCCTTCTTATCCTTTTATTATTATCCGATTAGCATTTAAGCTCTAAGTTCATTAATGTTTGAGCAAATCCTCTAAGCAACTTCACAAGAAGATCAAAGTTGTTCTAAAGGACTCGTAAAGCTCCCATTCCGTAAAGCGTTCATAGGTTAGATTAACGACATGTCTGTATAATTGGTTTAGTGTGATAAAATTAGGTTAGTCTATTAATTTTTTTTATTTCAGATGAATGATGATGCATTGCATGTATATTTTTTAGGTGATCCTTCTTTGTCAGTTCAAAGAATCAATTAGGGAAAAATATCAATAAGTTGTTAAAAAGTTTGATTTCGGTCTCAACTTTTGTGTAGAAAATTAGATTAGGAAATTATTGAAGAAGGGAATGTATAACTTTTTAAAAAATTTATCTTAGTTTTGAATGTGATTTTTTAAATATAATTATGGATCACTTTCCATTTTAAGCTTGTGGGTAGGAAATTAGGTTAAAATATTAACGTAAAAAAGAATGTACAAAGACAACTTTGGAATTTTATGAAATATGATCCTAGTGCTTGAATATGATTATTTTGAATATTGTGGGATATGAAGCATTTGTTTTGTATTGTGGGGTATGCATAATGTTGTTTTAATAGGTAAATAAATTTGAATATGAATTCAGAGGATAATGTCGTTAGCCAGTTCTAACATATATATTCAACAATAATAAACGTTACAATAACATATAAATTAAAAGTGGAAGAAAAACAAAATAACTCCAACCATTATTGTTTGAGAGTCTGCCTTTTAGAATTTTTCTAAGCTCTTAATTCCTAATTTAATGGTGTATGTTTTCAGAAGAAAAAAGAAGCTTAGGGGACCCCAAAATCTGCAAGAAAGCCTATATAAATGTGCTCCCATAGGTTAAAGGTCAAAGGTCAATGTATTCAGTGTACAAGACTCCCTGCTTTGTGAGGGTCTAGGGAAGGTCATCGATATATGCAACCTTCCTCTTATATTTTTACAAAGAGTCTATTTTTGTGGTTCGAACTTTTGACCTTTTGGTCACAAAGGAGCAACTTTTACTAATTGCTCAAAATCTCTTTATTATGAATGTGCTCCCTTCAAGCACATTATTGGTTATCATAAAACCATGATATGAATACCCATTAGCTACATAATGTTGGACTATTAGTACCAACATTATGAAAAGTTCTCACATTCTCTCATCTGTTAACAGTTAACTTGGTATCAAATCCAAATCTGATCCAAGTACAATATATGAATCATGAAGGTAGTCCTTTAATTGTTGGGTATTATCTTCCATATATTACAGTATATTATAATTGTATCATCCCAATTGTGGTAACATTACTTAGGACGTGCTTGTTTAGTGGGTATGAGGAAATAGGAATAAGTATGGAATGAAAAGTAACGTTTGGTAAGTAACTACGATTGGATAATTTATATTTTGATTCTTCGTTTTTGGGCATTCCTCTATTCCTCTCATAATCCTGAGGAATGGGAGTGATTGCTCTATATTTTTAGTGTGCATTTTGCCGGCGAAGAAGGTAGAGAGACAGCTCGATTTCTCGCAGGAGAGCGTGGTGTTGTCGAAGCATCCTCAATATCATCAACACCATGTGATGGCAGCGGTGCAGAACTAGTTGCCTCCAGTGATGGCGATGCTGCATATGCATCAACATCAGCATCTTCCAGATTTGAGATTGGCATTTAAGTCTCTAAGAAATTAGTTTTATGAAAGCTTAAGTTTTTGGTGTTTGAGGTGGCTGGTATGGTGTTATTACTAAAATTAGCTGGATTGATTTGGCTATTTTTTTAGAAAGGTTTTGATAAAGATTGAATCTTGCTCATTTTTATTGGATAAATGGAGAGTATCTTTTTTCTCCTTTGCATTGGCTTAATTTTGGGGGAGAGTTATTATTTTTTGAAATTCTTTATTAAATGTTATTCGTCTTTGTGGGTGGGTTTTGATTTCACATTCGTATTACTACATATCATATCGATCGAAATCATCTCTATACTTTTGTGGAGATATGTTCTTTTAATTATTCTAAAAATGAAGCTTTATTTTTGCCTTAATGACACTCACCTTTTACTAGACAAGGAATAAAGAATGGAACTTCATTAAAATAACACATGTATATTTTAGACAATTAGCTGAAGTAACAGAAGAGAAAGTTGTATATTTCTTTTGAAACAAAAATTTAACTCTTAACAACTCAAAGACGATGATTCTCAACAAATAACTTATGTGTATGGTCATTTATATATATCTACAAAATATTTTAGTTAATTAAGGAGATTGTTTCATCTTGCATACATCTTTTTTAAAAAAGTTAAAACTTTGCTTCCTCAAATGTGGTTATTCATTGCCTTATTTTAATGAAAATATTAAAAATGAGAGCTAATCTTTTGAAATGTCTCTTGCATTTGACCTTATATCCTCTTTTAGTTCTAGGTTTCCAAGAGTAATAACTCTAAAAGTACTAAACTGTATAACAAATCTATTTCCCATCACTTTCACTAACGTTTCCTTTGTCAAGAAAACCAAAGTCTCCAAAATCAAGATCAAGACCAAATGTAGAACCCAAAGAAGGCACTCCTAAGAAGCTCAAATAGTGTAACTGCAAAAACTCACGCTGCTTAAAGTTGTAAGTACATTCTTTTTCTGATGCCACTTGACATATCAAGTGCTCTTCTTAAGTTTTGATTCATTGACTTCCTAGTTGCTGCGTACTATTTATGCATCTTACTAGGGCCCGTTTAAAGTGCCTTAATATTATAATATGTATGCGTTGTGCTTTTGTTTAGCTATCTAAGTTACAATTCATAAATGATACATGATATCGTGAACATAAAGCTAATGTATCATATCTTGAATTCTTGTCAGGTATTGTGAATGCTTTGCCTCTGGATCATATTGTGTTGGTTGCAATTGTGTAAACTGTTATAACAATATTGAAAATGAGTCTGCAAGGAATGATGCTATTGAAGCAACATTAGAGTGTAATCCAATTGCATTCAGGCCTAAAACTGCCAGCAATCCTCATGAAACACGAGATAGCCAGGTATGATGGTTAACTTGTGTAGGCTAATCTCAATAGGATAAAGCTTCTAGATTTCTATGGTTAAAAATTCTAATATTGTTTATTCTTGTCTTGAGGGATTACTCATCACAATTTTCAAGCAAATATTAATATGATCTTCTAACAGAATTAACGTTCAAACGCAAATTAATGTATCTCCCAATTGAGAATTTTCCTTGTATTGACTTGGGCATGCTCTTATCACAATTTTTGAAATGGATAACCAAGGAGAAAGTAATTAGAAGTTGTTATTTTGTGTGCTGCAGCCTTCATATGTTAAAATTGTGGATTCATTTGCTTTGAAGATAAAAAACTTTCTTTTAAATTAGATGAACTGGTTTAGATGCTATTGTCAAATTTTCTAATATTCTGTTGTCCTTTAGATTTTGACACAAAGCTCAGTTCATTGGTTAAATATTGTTTTAATTGAAACTAATGTAAAGATGAGGTGGTGAAAAATCTAATGGTGCTAGTTACTATAAAATTGATCCAATTACATTTCCTCTAATCTCCATCAACCTTATTTCTTTGAAATAGCCTCTTCAGTTTATTTTATCATTATTGGACTGAATCTTTATATTGTTAATGAGCATATGAACTCATTTCAACATTTATAGGAGGAAGCTATATTAGCAAAGCACAACAAAGGATGTCATTGCAAGAAATCAGGTTGCCTCAAAATGTATTGTGAGTGTTTCCAAGCTAACATCCTATGCTCTGAAAATTACAAATGTATAGGCTGCAAGAATTATAAAGGAAGTGAAGAGAGACATGCTCTCTTCCATGGTGATCAGGCCAACAACATGGCATATATTCAACAGGCTGCAAATGCTGCAATAACTGGTGCTATTTGATCCTTATTTTGGATGATTAAACTATATTTTGAGGATATTATATAACTAATGATATGTTGATGTAAGAAAATATTGGACTATTTTTTCTTCAAGAGCTATTGGAAAGGAAATATCGCAATATACTTGATTTTAAACATTCTGTCATTATAAATAGGGTGTATAAATTAAATATAATCAATTAAAATATATTTAAAATTTGATAGAAATAAAATTTTAACAAAATTTTGTTTCTCAACATTTTTAACGAACCAACCACCATCTATAGTAATGATAATCATTCCTTCATCTTAACCAACCATCATAATTATAATGATTATATACATTCTCATTCGTTACTATATTCATTCTTATTCCCATTCCCATTGTCCTCTGTGAATTAAGCACCCCATTAATGAATAAACCCTATGTTTATCCTAGGTCCAAAATAATCAATTTTCTCAAAATTTAGTAATGTGCACTATAATATGAGAAAAATGTTATAAAAGAGTTTCATAAAAATAACATTGTTTATACAATGAAAACTATATAATGGAACTCATTCCCATTCTAACAACTTGATCCTTGAACTTCATTGGTGGCGTGCCTTTTACTAAAGAATTAGCTATAATCAATTTAGTGCTAACGTATTCAATGACCACTTTCTTATCCTTAACTTATTCCTTATAGATAAAAACTTGATGTTGACGTGTTTACTCCAACTACCACTCTTATTATTTTTAGCTAGAAAACACAACAATTGGACTGTCAATATATTCTCAATGGCTTAGAAATAGAATCCACAAGTCTAAGCCCATATAGGAAACTCTTTAGCTATACACCATATCATATAGCCTCAAAACAAGAAACAAACTCAACCTTTATGGTGGAAGTAGTAGTTAAAGATTGCTTGACACTCCTCCAAGATATGGCTCCATAGGCAAACATTAAGATATAACTTGATGTTCATTTTTGTGAATCAACACACCCAGCAAAATCCGAATCTGAGTACCCTATTACCTCCAGATTGTTGATTTGCCTGTATACCAGCATGTAATCTTTTGTCCCTTGAAGTTACTTCATTCCTTCTTTTGCAACTCTCTAGTGATCTAATCCTGGGTTACTTTGATATCTGCTTAAGATTCCAACAACAAATGCAATGTCAGATCTTGTACAAACTTAAGCATACATTAGGCTTTCAACTGCAAAAGCTTATGGAATGTTTTTCATTTTTTCCCTTTCAAAATCATTTTTTGGGGCATTAGTCTAAATTGAACCTACCCTTTTTCACAATGGAAGATACACTAGATGAACAATCTTTCATTCAAAATCTCTCTAAAAATTTATTAATATAGGTTTCTTGAGATAGACCCAAAATATCATGAAATTTGTCTCGATGAATCTTAATGCCAATGATATAAAACACATCACCCATATCTTTCTTTTCAAAATTCTTAGAGAGAAATTGTTTCACATCATGTAACAAACCCCTATCATTGATTACAAATAATATGTCATCCATGTATAGTACAAGAAAACAAAATTTACTCCCATTAACCTTCTAATATATACATTGATCCATGATATTTTCTTTAAAACCAAATGATGAGATAATATAATGAAATTTTAAATACCACTAGTAGGCTGCTTATTTTAATCCATATATGGATCTTTTAAGTTTGCAAACCAAATTCTCCTCTAGGTTACCATTTAAGAGAGCCATTTTTATGTCCATTTTATGCAATTCCATGTTAAAGTGAACAACCAATGCCAAAATTATACAAAGTGAATCTTTCTTAGACACAGGAGAAAATGTATATAAGTAATTGATTCCTTTTTTTAAGTGAATCGTTTAGCGATGAGTCTTGCATTATATCTCTCAATGTTGCCTAATGAGTCTTTCTTTGTCTTAACTACCCATTTGCAACCTATGGGTTTTGCTCTTTTAGGTAACTCAGAAAGATCCCAAACATTGTTATTCTTCATAGAATTCATTTCTTCCTTCATGGCATTGTACCATAAATTTGATTCATTGTAACTCATGGCTTATGAAAAGGTTTCAGGATCATTCTCGGCTCCTATATTATACTCAAATTTTTATAGATATACAACATAATCACTAGTAATAGCTAATTTCCTTGTTCTAGTAGATCTCCTTAATATTGCACCAACATCCTCCTATAGAGTTTGTTGTTCAACTAGTTGCTGAGTGTTTTTAAGTAGTTCCTGAATAACTGGATCTACTAGATTATTAACAACTTATGGAATATTTTAATTGTCATTTATGTTTACTATAGGCTATTGAATTTCAAGAGTTTGTTGTATAATGTCTATTTGAACTTGAGGATCGTTGTGAATGACAATCACCTTACTGTTTGAGGTGGAAGGTTGAGTGTTCATATTATTATTATTAGAGATTGTATCTTGAAATTGATCCCTTCTGCTAATCAAGTCATTCTCAAGAAATTTTTCATTTCTTGATTCCAAAATTCTAGTGTAATAGATAATATAACCTATATCCTTTAGACCTTTCGACATATCTAATGAAACACTCACTTATGGTCCTTAAGTCCAATTTCTTCTTTTATGGATTATGAATTCTTATTTTAGACGACCACCCCAAACATGAATATGTGGCAAACTCAGTTTTCAACCTTTAACTAACTCAAATAACGTCTTTGGAACAGCCTTAGTTAGTAACTAGTTTAATATATTCAAAGCCCTATTAAGATCTTCAGTCCATAAGGACTTAGGAAGTTTCAAGCTACTCAGTATGCTTTGTACCATGTCCAATAATGTTTGATTTTTTCTACCACACCATTTCGATATGGAGATCTAGTCATAGTGTATTAGGCTATTATCCCATTTTCTTAAAGATACCTCACAAATGGACCAGGTGCTTGTCCACCTTCAGTAGATCTACCATAATATTCCCCAACTCTATTAGATCTCACGATTTTAATTTGCTTACTGCATTGTTTCTTTACTTCAACTTTGAATATTTTGAAAGCATCTAGTGCTTTATCTTATTATGAAGCAAGTAGAGATACATATATCGTGAATAATCATCTATAAATGAGATGCAATATTTCTGACCATACGAGTCCATATCTGGACTACAAATGTTCGTATGTATGATTTCTAATATGTCTTAACTTTTTTGGCACCTTTCTTTATTTTGTTGATCTGCTTTCCCTTT
This sequence comes from Erythroxylum carthagenense, assembly GCA_026413575.1. Classification (NCBI taxonomy): domain Eukaryota; kingdom Viridiplantae; phylum Streptophyta; class Magnoliopsida; order Malpighiales; family Erythroxylaceae; genus Erythroxylum; species Erythroxylum carthagenense. The sequence continues at coordinate 52,316,297 of JANZLD010000237.1, forward strand.
ATGCAGTCCACACAAGTTTCAAAATTAGCAAAACCCAAGATACTAAATACTCCATCAGTCACTAATCTTTTAATCTTTTCTATGGAGATTTGTCATAATCTTCTATACCACAATATAAAAGAATTTCTATTCATGACACAACGTTTTAGTCTATCATAAACATGTGTTGCATTCAAACAGGTATTATCTTGTAAGTTAAAACGGAAAAAGACCACTAAATAATGTACCATTCCTAATAAACTCATATTTATAATTTAACTTTAAAGATTTGTCTGAAAAATAAAAGGAATATCCAAATAGTATAAGTCTTGAAATTGAAATCAATTTCCTTGAGAAATTGGGAATATAAAATGTCTTTTCTAATTTTAAAATAAAAATAGTATATAAAATTAAATTGCAATCTCCAACAGCCTCCATATATGAACGTGTCATGTTTCCAGATAAGATATACTACTCATTTCCCATTGGCTTCCTTCGGTTTTTGCAAATCTTGCAACACATTTATGGATTGTACAACCAAAATCAATCCACCATGTTTCATGACAAACTTCAGCCTTATTAGATTCAAAACAAACTAATGAGATTAGATTACCTTTTTTTTCGAGTTATTTCTTGTATTTGATATAATCCTTCTTCATATGTCCTTTTTTCTTGAAAAAGAAGCACCTGGATTCCTTCTTCATGTCAGCTTGGGTAGGTATTTGACCTTTTCCCTTTGAGTTGGCTTGATTTTTCTTCTTTCCTTGAAAAACCAGATGTGTACTCTGTGAGCTCTCTCCCTGTTTCATTAACAATCTCCCTCTCTCTTAGACGTATATGGTCATTAATTTATTTATTGACCACTTATTCTTATATGTATTATAAGAGATTTTAAAGGGTCCATATGGTGGTGGAAATATATTCAAAATGTAATGCACGAGGAAAGAATAAGACATCTCAACTTCTAGTTTCTTTAAGTAAGCCGCAATATCCCTAATTTTCATGATGTGCTCACGCATATCTGGGACATCGGTGAGCCTTATAGATGAAAACTTCATAATTAGAGTGCTTGAAAATGCTTTGTCTAAAGTTTTAAATTGCCCATCTATAACCTTCAGTAGAGCACGAACATTGTCATGTTGTTTTATGAAACCACAAATGCCAACGTAAATTTTGGTTTTAATGAACATCACACTTAGGCGATTAGATTGATCCCAACGTTCATAAAGAGCAATTTCAATTGTAGTGCTGGCTTCCATTATCTCAGGTGGTTCTTTCTTCCAGATAGTATAATCAATGTCCATCCACCATAGATGAAGAAGAATTCTTTTCTTCCAATTCTTATACTTTTCACCCTTTAATTCGGGAATTTCATAACTTGTATAAGACAAACTAACAGTTTGAATAGTTGCATAATTTAAACATACATGCTATTTATCAATAAATTATATATATATGTATGTAGACCTCGGCCTCTACTGCCATCACTTCAGGTATTGTCCTCTTTGGTACTTGCGTGAGTCACGACTCGAACACAAGACCTCAAGGTTTTGTTGCACTTTAAGTGCACGCCTCTTACCATTGGCGTGCACTTA
>JANZLD010000237.1:52317970-52337061 GCA_026413575.1 Erythroxylum carthagenense
AAATGAGCAATTATTTTGATCAAATTCTCACAGAAAATTCAGTACTAGTTATATATATATATATTTATATATATATATGAAAATTCAGTACTAGTTATATATATATATGTTAATGTAAACATATCTTAAAAGATATACATCAAATGACATAAAAATTGCCTGTAGGCTAAATTTTTAATTCAAACATATTTATGCTAAATTTTATGATAAGCTATTTATATACCAACTTCTAATACCTTTGGAAAAATTTAAAAATAATTTGATATTTTTTCCCAATTAATTATTCAAATATAATAAAAAATCTTGTGGGATAAAATTTATTATATTAAAATAATTAACTACAATTAAAAGTTTCAAAACTTTATTTGATTAATTACATAAATATATAAAATATATAATTAGGGTTACTATAGCTAAGCCCTAATAATTGATCACTAAAACATTTTATTCAAAATTTTATTCATAATGCAAAATATAAACATAATATTCATGTGATAATCTGCTTCATGCTGAACATTGATACAAGTATAAGTTTAATGCTTACTATATACTGACATAGGCCTCAGTTTAGATGGTAGAGGCTCACCCATATGCTCCACAAAGGCATGAGCCCCAGTCATAGAATAAGTTGTTTTTATTAAAATAATACACAAAACGCAAAACATTTGGTTTAATTTATTATATTAAAATAATTAACTACAATTAAAAGTTTCAAAACTTTATTTGATTAATTACATAAATATATAATATATATAATTAGGGTTGCTATAGCTAAGCCCTAATAATTGATCACTAAAACATTTTATTCAAAATTTTATTCATAATGCAAAATATAAACATAATATTCATGTGATAATCTGCTTCATGCTGAACATTGATACAAGTATAAGTTTAATGCTTACTATATACTGACATAGGCCTCAGTTTAGATGGTAGAGGCTCACCCATATGCTCCATAAAGGCATGAGCCCCAGTTATAGAATAAGTTGTTTTTATTAAAATAATACACAAAACGCACAACATTTGGTTTAATAACAACACACAAAACACACACAAAATGATGCAACATCTGGTTAAATAACAGCATACAAAATGCACATAACATATGCATAAAATTTTTCTTCAATAAATAACCAAAACGATGTTGTTTGGTGAGAGGTCTCCTTCAACCTTCAGCTGGGTCAAAATGACCCAATTTGCAACCCGTAAGATACCAAACAAAACTAGGCCAAAAAATAAAACAAAAACTTATTTTTTAAATGTAGAAGCACTTCCAAAATACTTAATAGAAGGTTTCTGTCTTTAATCGAAAGAAAAATGTCCAAAAACAACTTTAGATTGAAAATTTACGAATCTAAAATTTTCCAGAATTTAAAATTCTCTAAAAACTCCAATAAGATAGAGGTTAATAAGCTTTGATACCAAATGTTAGCCAATTTTAACATATATATTCAACAACCATATACGTTAGAATAACATATAAATTAAAAGTGGAAGAAAAATGAAATACCTCAAACCATTGTTGTTTGTGCTTGAGGAGTTTGCAATTCGGAATTCTTCTAAGCCCTCAATTATTAATTTGATGGTGTGTGTTTTCAAAAGTGAAAAGAAGTGTAGGGGACCCATGTAAGAAAGCCTATATGAATGTGCTTCCATCAAGCACATTATTAGTTACCATAAAACCAAGATATGAATACCTATTAACTACATATCATTGGACCATTACTACTAAGAATATGAAAAGTTCTCACAAATGCATGTTCTGATAACTTGAGTGGATGATTTTAGTATTACATTAGATTGCTTCTATGGTGACATTTTAGGTTTAAACTAGAAGTTCTATATAATGCAAACATATGCTTTGGGTTTAGAGTTGGATCAAATTAGTATAATAAAATTCATACTTAACGTAAAGAATCTAAGTTATGGTATCACTTAAAAATTCGTGCACAAGTTCTCTCATGAGTCCTTTAAAGATGGTCTTTGGGTACTCAAAATTAATGATGATGTTAAGGAGTTGATCAAGCTTATTGAAAAGAGAAAAGAGGGTACAATCAAATTTATGTAGATGGTGTAAATTATCCTATTAAATGCATTCGATAGAAGAGTTCATTTGGATGACTGCCACATGAAGGCATACTATTAACAACAAAAATGTTTAATAATGATTGGGTCCATTCCAACAATAGTAACTGATAGTGATGAAGCTTGTGCTAGCTTTTCTCCAACATCACCAACAACTTTTAAGGATGAACAATAAGATATTGTCTTGACTCTAATAACAACAACTTTAGATGAACAACAGAGTATTTGCTCCACTCAAATAGCAGTCATAACTTCTTTGAATGAATAACAAAATATTGGCTCCAATCCAGTGACACCCACATAGCCGATGAGTTAGATGATCATATGAGGAGGAAGAGGGAGATGATATATCACTTGGCTAGGGTAAAAAAAAATCAAAATAGTCTATCAACAAGAAAAAGTGGCATAGTTAAATGCAACACTGCAAACTATGGTCACAATGTTAGAATTTGTAAAAATGCCATCTTCTTCCAAAAAAAAAAGATAATTTGGCAACAAATTTATAACACTTTTATTGTAATATTTTACATTAAAAATTGATATCTTACTTTGTTTTTATTGTATATTGCAGGAAGCCAAGCCACTGGTTATTTATTTATATTATATATGCACACACACAAGTCGGGTGCAAGATTTAACAAACAATAAAGTTTGGATTACCCTCAAATTAGAGATAGCTTTGACTTGTAATTTGTTAAAATTAGAAGTTATTTATTTAAATTATATATGCACACACACACGCGCTGACATGTTGTAGTGAGAAAAAGAACTGGTAGGGATCATAAGGTGTTGTTTGTACTGTTAACATATACGACCTTCTACATTTGTTAAATACGGAATTTAGGTTTATATGATAAGTGTGTTCATGTAGACCGCAAGTTGCTTCTCCAAAGTAGACTAGAAATAAAAGTGTGTCACGTCATGTTAGTCAAGAGCGTAGCATGCATAATAATACAAGTTTTATTAAGTGAAAATGAAAAAGTCATACTTTTGAATTGATAGGATTCACCTTAAATATAGAAATAAGGGTGTCATGTCATGTTAGTTAAGAAAGGGATAAATCTACTCTTAGGAATAATTCAATCCTCTAAATGATTGTTTTGATGTATCATAGAAATTTTTTGAAATGCAAGAAGCAAATAATTTTTTGTGGTGGAACAAAATATCTCGCATTTCTCATTCGAATAGTCTCTTCTTTTTATATTTCAAAGGAATATTCTTATGTTGCCTTGAGCAGTGCAAGAATCCTTTGAATTCGGTATCAACGAGTATCATACCTCCACAGTTTTCTTTTAGGTCTTTCAACCAATCAATACAACTGTGAAGAATAGTTTTTGCTAAAACGTGTGCAGGTTTCTTGAAAACTCCCCTTGGATAATACAAGTTTTACTTAATTGAAAATTAAGAAGTCATACTCCTGAATGGATAGGATTCTGCCTACATATGACCCTTCACATTTGCTTTATTTCACTTAATTAACTTGTAACCACATTATCATGTAGATGTAAAGACAACTACTACTGGTTAAGTCACTAATAATGACTACCTACGAAATAAAATAGGCATCTTCAATATTAATTCAACATGCTCTTTCTAAGTATTGGGATAAGTTTCCACCACTAACCTTTCATCGAAGCCCCATTACCTGGGGCATACATTTTAAGCATAATGTCCCTGTAATTCATGGCCTGCAGGGCAACCTAAGCTTTCATAACCATTCACATCATACAATTGTGCTTCACATTGCCAAAAGGATACATCGTCGAGTTTCAGTTGGCACATTAAACTTTAGAAAATGATCGTATACGTGTATTAAACTTCCAATTTTTAAGTCAATCTACTTGACTAAATTAAATTATCTGATTAAGAAGCCTCCATGCAAAGGTAGAAATTCTGATGTAAGGAGAAGGTTATAACACACCTAATATAATTAGGGAAACAAACCCAAAAAAATGATAAACCTATTTCACAAAGAATGAAAATTTTCAAAAATTTTACTTCATCTTAAAGATGTTAATTATAATTAATTTATTTCTACCATCAATTATCTCGAAATTAAAAAAAGTAATCTATAATAAAAAGCTTTTATGTATTGTCTATAAATATTTGGTTCAGCTTGTTTAAATTCACCTCCATTCACTACAACAAAATTGAGATTTTGGCCACGTTTCTTTTGGCGACGATTAAATGTCTTTTCACGACGTTTATTAGAATCTTCGCTAAAGGCATGTATTTGGCAATGATTAATACGATTCGTTGTAAAAGGCTACACATTTTGCAATGGTTTAGAATTTTTGTTGCCAAATGTCAAACCTTTGGTGACGAATTTGTGAATCGTTTCAAAAAGGTCAATTTTTTGTGATGGATTATTAAAATCATCACCAAAAGTTGAAATAATTACAATTTTGACCTATTGCATTCAAACTCTATAAATTTATTAAATATATGGATTTATACACATATGATTCTTTAATAATATTTATTGTACACAAGACACGTCCGTTCATGCAATTTTTTTGTGAAAATAGAATGGAGCATCAAAAAATTGTAAAATGTTTTCAAAGTTTTAAACATATTTTTGGAAAACACATGGTTAGTAATTTAAATTTTGAAAAGCAATTTTTTTTGGATATTAAAAGATAAATATAACTAAAATTTTAATGTTAAATAAGATCAAAATATCATAAATTTAAGTTGACTACTATACTTAATCATAATATTTATTAACAATAAAATAAGAATACATATAAATATTGAAATATGGTAAACAATAATAATATATGGTAAGTAATACAAGATTTTAAATAGAAGTTTAACAATGCTTACAGATGAAACAATAAATAAAGTTTCACACCTATTTCATTTAAAAGGAAAAGAAATAATTATTTTTCTGGATTCCGTAGTAGAAAAAGTAAAAGAGTTCCTTATGTCTGGGTTCCTAAAAAGGGTCCTTGCACGTTCAAATGCTTTAATTGAAATATTCAAAGATCTTATCTTAGGTGTTAGTTTATTGACACCCTTTTCCAATAACTTCTTGGCTTTAACTAAACCAGTAGAAGATATAGTGAACAAATCCCCAGATGTAGAATGGATCACTGAATTAGATGAACCGCCTGTGCGATGCGTTTCACCTAATTAAGTCAAATGGTATAAGGAACTCAAATTTGAACACATGCATACTTGATATAACAGATGTAGTTTTTAGGAATGATGATTGTTCCAAAACAATTGATTTCTCTAATCATGTATGGACCATCAGTACATTACCACTGCCTCCATTTTCATCTATGTTCTATTGAAGATTTGATGAGGTTTTACACGATATATAGTATATATAATTAAACATTCATCAGATAGCTTCACAACAAAAAATGAGATATGGATAATAAAAAAGAGAGGTAATTTGGATGATACTAAAAACCTTGAAGAAGAAGATTGGTCATGGAAGGCAAGGGTTGATTAGTGTTTAATGATGAGATATGTTTTGCATCGATTTGTTCTTCATTAGGGAGAATTTTGACATATTTCTCCTAACGGAGCATATTTCCACCATTAGAAATTAGTCACCAAGTCGACATTCCACTAGTCTATTATATGGTTTCATCAAATATATTATGAATAAATTGAAATGTGTGTATGTTAAAAGATTTGGTCTAAAAAATTTACGAATAAGAGTAAAATATGTCAAATGGTTAAATTAGCTAGCATTATTCACTTTTATAAAATTTGATGATCAAATGATAAGTCATCATGCAAAGTTGAAGTGATTTGAAATAAATTTTAAGATTTTGAGCCATAAAAGATTGAAACATTCAAATAAATATGTATTTCATTTGAAGTTTATTTTCTTATATTAGAATATTTCACTAGAACTTGCTTGGAACATTTCAAGACCTAATCGATATATGCATGTATAAGAATAAAAAAGGCTATAAGACTAAAAAAAGATTTTCATTATTCTATAACCTTTAACTTAAAAACCTAACCCAATTATATATACCTGGTTGGCTCATTTAAGCCATAATCTTTTCTTTTATTTTATAACTGTATTACAAGCCAAATTCTCTATTTAAACATCCTTACCTATTGTGTTATGGTTAAAATATTTTGTTTATTCATATGTCTATTAATAAAAAGTGCCAAAAAAGAAAAAGTAAGAAAGGTAGCAACAAGAAACCTCAATGTGAGCCTAATTTTCTTCATATGAAGCAATTAACCATTCATAAGTGAGTTGAATATCATGGTTCCAACTTATACATTTTTTACCTATATATGTTTAGATGCCTTGCCAATGTTTCTGGTTTTGATCATTTTACTTATAATTCTTATGTCTAATCATAACCTCATTATAAGTTGAAACAAAGTCCTGTTGAATTATACATGTGTATATTATAAGTGGCAGAGATTTGGTGTAAAAGCAATCATACAGTAAATATCTACATAAACATCCATTGCTAAAGTAGCCTTGATTCTCTAACAGACATTTCATCAAATAGTTAGCAAGCTTTCCTCAAACGAGCATAGAAGGTGGAAAAAATGTCAATTAATAAACATCCACCACAGAAACAAAATTCACTATTTCCCAAACACAAACACAAACATAAAAAACCCATACACCATAAACAGAACATAAAACCCACATAAACTCCAAAACGTGGGAGAAAAATAGAGCACAACACAAGGAGGGTTCTTGAAAAAAAGAAAAGAAGAACAGTACCAACACAGGATATGATGCTTGTTCAATAGTAACGACCACAACACAAGAGATGACCATAACAAAGGAGACGACACTTCTACGATAGTGAACAAAGAGGAAATACGACAGTTAACACTTAAATGAAGAGAGTTAACCTAGTAGAAAATGACATTGTTTATTGTAAAACAAAACGACATCGTTTTTTATTAATTCGAAAGATATATACCATTTGGCGACGATTCCGAAAACTATCACCAAATGGTGGCCTGTATTGATTTGGGCTGACATTTGGCGACAAAAATGACAAAATTATATAAAATATATAAATTTTATGTAATAGTACTGAATTTATATATTTTAAATAGAGAATGATGATTAAATATACCAATATATTACATAAGTAAGATATAAGAAAATTTATCTATTATCTATACATTCATAAATCATTATACTAGTTACAATTATTATATATACATTCATATATCATTATATTAATTACCATATGTAGTTATATTTATTGCAATATAATTAAAAATAATTGCAATATAGTAAAAAATTGGAAATGATCAATATTACATATTATATCATATTCTCAAAATTCAAATTTAATATTATTGGCATTGATTGTAAGTCTAATTCTCTTATTATTTTTGGTATGATTTTAAGGGTGATCTTTAATTCTCTTAATAGTTTTTATCAGTTTAAAACGTCAATTTAGGGAAAACTATCAAGAAGTTTGTTAAAGGGTTTGATTCAGTTTCAACTTTTGTGTTATTAGGTTAGGAAATTATTGCAAAAGGGAATGCATAAAATTTTTCTAAAAGAATTTATTAAATATGATAAATATAATATTAGTTTTTGAATACGATTTTTTAGACACAATTATGGATAACTTTTCATTTTAAGCTTATGGGTAGGCAATTAGGTTAAAATATTAATGCAAAAAAGAATGTACAATGACAACTTTGGAATTTTATGGAATATGATCCTAATGCTTGAATATGATTATTTTGAATATAGTTGTGGGGTATAAAGCATTTGCATTGTATTGTGGGGTATTCATAATGTAGTTTTAATAGGTAAATGAATTTGTACTGCATTTTATGGTGATTTTTTAAAGGTTTAAACTACAAGTTCTATTTGTTGCAAACATGATGGTTTTGGTTTACAGTTAGACCAAATTCGTATTATAAAATTTATACTTAAGGTAAAGAATCTAGCACTGCAACCAAAAAGATAATTGGCTACAAAAATGTAAACAATTGTTCAAAAAATGTCACCTATATTTATTTGTAATGTTTTGATTTCATCATATAAAGCATCACCAATTCCCCATAGTTGAATATTATAGGCAACATTTCTAAAAATCATAGCAAAAGCATTAAAAAAGGATATCTAAAAATTGAATATTAGTCATTGTTAGGGGGAAAAATTTGGTGCCAAATAATTGGAAATGAAAATAAAACGTAGCCAATAGTTTTTGCCTACATTTGTTCTCTTCGTAGTTGTTGGTCCCCAAATTTTTTTCTTGATGAATAAGTATAATTTACATTAATTATGAGGTCTTTATGAAAGTTTGTGGAGTTAATTATTATATTGATGTTAGAAAGATTTTATGATATAGGATTGATTGAATTAAAGTGTTAAGGTTATAAGAATATTCAAGGGTGTTTTTGGCAAGACATTTAAGGTTAAAAGAACCTAAGCTTATAAGGAAGGGCAAGGTTAACTTTTCTCAATCATTAAGGGTAAAATGGGAAGAAAGAAGTCTTGTCTTTTTCTTAAAGAAGGGAAAAATGAAAATAGGAGAAAAATAAGAGAAATAACAAATCAAAGAGAGAAAGAAGAGAGATTTTGGTGGTTGAGAGAAAAGAAGAGAGTTGAGCTAGGGCTTCTTCATTTCTTAGCTTTTAAGAGAGATTTTGAAGTGGTTCAAGAAGAGAAAAACGTAAAGGAAGAGAAGAGCTTCCATTTGAGCCAAAGATCTCTTCATTTGGTGAATAATCAAGAAGGAAATCAAGAAAGGTAAGAGAAGCAAGAGTAGAGACATTTTGATCAAGTCTTTAAGCAAGGAAATCAAGGTGGGTATATGTTTATAATAGAGTAAATAAGCCATTAAATATTTTTTTTGAATCAAAGAAGTTTAATGATTTTAAATTGCATCATAAGTGTTGCATTTATAGCTTTTGAATGATTTTAAATTGCATCATAAGTGATGATTTATGAAAAGACTTGAAAGTGATTTTGGAAAAGATATCATTTTTATGAAATCATGTTTCGTAATATTTCATGTCTATTCGTAATATTTCATGTCTATGAAAAGTCAAGATTCAAAAAAGTGCCATTTTGGGCAACAAGTTTACAAGTCATGAATTACATGTTATGTGAGTTTGTGGTGATCCCCTAAGTATGTCAAGTACATTTTGACAAAAGGCTTCTCCTGCCTGCCCGCTAGTGGCATGGAGCTCCTTCTAGGACTCCTGTAAGTTCACGGCTATGCAAAACTATTATGTGGGATTGCGTTAGTACGCTCTATTCACGGCTACGCAGGACCTTTAGGAGAAATGCGTAGTACGTTTTATTTTGGACCCACACAAGCCATTCTGATGTGCTTATGTGCCTATGATCCATGAACAAGTTTGATGCATTCATGATTTATGGTTTGTGAATTTACCTACATGATGAGAAATTGAGAAATATGCATTTTATAAACTCAATGAAAATTTTCTGTGACAAGTAAAATGTTTTCAAATTTTGTTGTAAACTGTTACCCACGATCTTTCAAGCTCACCCCTTTTCATCCCATCTTCAGGTAATAGCTAAGAGATCAAGTGATCAAGAGCCTAAGGGAATTTCTCCAAATTTGCTTATTTTAAATTTTGAGTTGGTTTCGGGAAAGCAATAAGTTTGTTTGTTCAAGAACCTTTTGTAATTTGAGATTTGGAGATAATGATGTAATTTGGCTTGGAATGCCATTAAGGATTTGTAAAACTTTATTCTTTTGATGTTAGTGAAATATGAATTATGTATGGATGAAGTGAGTTGAAATTTGATATACATGAAGAAGTTATCAACTTGAGTCAATGATTTTGGACTATGAATTATTGATATATGTATATATGTATATATATATATATAAAGAAGATAGGAATTATGACTGATCAAATGTAATTGAAGGTGATGGGGCAAATGAATTGAGATTTGAGAGATTAATGAAGTCAATTTGGTAGTTGAATGGTTACGTTCAAGACATTCCAAATTTGTATAGTGCAAATTTCAAGTCTTCCATAGGGGTAAAATTTGTGTTCTAAGTTTAGGGGAAAAGCTGGATTAATCTAGGATAAATTAGACAAAGTTGTCTTCTGGAAAGTTGTAGTTTATCTTTCTAGCTTTTCATATATAGTATGAAATTTTTGGACATCAGATTCGAAAGTTATGATCTTTATGAGTGGAGATGCTTAGGAGTGTATTCTGCTTCGTTTTAGGTTGACTTTCTGCTTCGTCTTAAGTTGACTCTGATTTGTCTTAAGTTGACCTTCTACTTCATCTTAAGTTGACTTTGCTTTGTCTTAAGTTGACATTATATTTCGTTTTAAGTTGACTCTGCTTCGTCTTAAGTTGACTATCTGTTTCTTCTTAGGTTGACCTTCTGCTTCTTCTTAGGTTGACCAGAACATCTTCTTATGTTGATTGAAACTTCTTCTGGTTACTGTTCATCTGACCCTATCATCTGGTCCAAATTTGACCCTCTAGATGATCAAATTTGTCATCTTTTGTATAGCTTGAGGTCTTCTTTTGAACCATCCAAAGAACACCTTAATCTGAGTTTTCTAGAGAAAGTTATGACCATTTTCTCAATTCGTCTGACCTTCATCTAGTTCCATTTGATCATATCGTTTGGTCCCATTTTTGACCCTGTATATGATATAATTTGTCTTCAATGTCTTCATGATAGTTGTAGGTCTTGAAATCCTCTTTCAAGCCATCCAAAGATAACCTTAATTCGACATCTCTAGGGAAAGTTATGACAATTTTCCCAATTCGTCTAACCCTTCATCTGGTTTCATCTGACCCTATCATCTAGTCCTATTTTTGACCCTGTAAATGATAGAATTTGTCTTTAAGATCTTCATAATAGTTGTAGATCTTGAAATCCTCTTTTGAACCATCTAAAGAATACCTTAATCTGACATCTCTAGGGAAAGTTATGACAATTTTCCCAATTCATCAGACCCTTCATCTGGTTCCATCTGACCCTATATTCTGGTCCCATTTTTGACCCTGTAAATGATCAAATTTGTCTTCAAGGTCTTCATAAAAGTTTTAGATCTGGAAATCTCTTTCGAACCATCCAAATAACACCTTAATTCGACATCCCTAGGGAAAGTTATGACAATTTTTCCAATTCGTCTGACCCTTCATCTGATTCCATCTGATCCTATCTTCTGTCCCATTTCTGACCTTGTAAATGATCGAATTTGTCTTCAAGGTCTTCATGAAAGTTGTAGAGCTTGAAGTCTTCTTTCGAACCATCTAAAGAACACCTTAATTTGATATCTGTAGAGAAAGTTATGACAATTTTCCCAATTTGTCTGAACCTTCATTTAGTTCCATCTGACCCTATCATCTGGTCTCATTTTTGACCTTGTAAATGATCTAATTTGTCTTTAAGTCTTCATGTAAGTTGTAGAGCTTGAAGTCTTCTTTCGAGCCATCAAAAAATACCTTAATCTGATATCTGTAGAGAAAGTTATGACAATTTTTCCAAATCATCTGTCCCTCCGTCTAGTTTCATCTGATTCTATAATCTTGTCCACTGTTGGCCCCATAAATGATAGAATTTGTCTTCAAGTCTTTATGAAAGTTGTAAATCTTAAAGTCCTCTTTCGAACCCCTCAAGAATGACCTTGATCTGATACTTATGGTGAAAGTTATGCCAATTGTCCCCGAAACAGGTTCAATATGATTGAGGACAAAATCTTGTTTGATTTCCTTCGGCCCAATCTTTGTTATCCGACCTCTAAACAAAGTGATCCTTAAGATAGTAGACTCCTAACACATTGTGTTATCTCTTCAAAAAAATAAAAAAGAATGACAACATTTCGAATTGATTGGAAAAAGGTTCTGATTGAAGGAAAGTGAGGGAATCTGTTGGAATAGTATAAACTAATGTCATTTTACTAAACATGCTTTGGAATTTGAATATATCTGGATCTGTAGGGTTCCAATTGAGATTATTTTCAATGTGGAGTAAACTAGAGACATATGTTTACAAATTATATAAAGAAGTTGAATTCTGATTCAGTCCCTAAGACTTTTAATATCTGGACGGAAGTTGAGCATATAATATTTGCTTCAGTATAAGAATGATTTGGAAAATAAAGCCCGATACTTACGGTATCAGAGAATGAAGATGAACCGAGGATGACTAACGAGGGTTAATTGGAATAACCATACATGGTTAAGAATATTTTATTAGTACAAGTTCACGTTTTATGGTTCCGAATGTTAGGCTTTAGAATCGTGGTCCAATATGTGTGGTATCAGAGCCCAGAACTGAGATCTTACATGGGCAATTTTTTGGAATATATGTCAATCGCAAAGGCGATTGTTAAGCGTTTGGGCAAATAGACTTAGTAAGTAGGGAATGACGATCTGGCAGAATGTGAGAAAACGAAAGTTTGTGGATATTACGTAGTCCGATATGTTAGACATAGATGTACTAATTGTGATTATGTTAGTGAATATGGTGTCGGAATTTTGTTGTGGATACGTACTTGGGATGATATGGATGTGAAAATATTTGCATGAATTGACTGAGAAGAAATAGAGACATAAGTGGAAATGACAAGATTTAAGGTGTACAAGCAAGGTGGAATTGAAAGGTTGAACTTGGAAGTTAGATTGATTGTTTAATTATTGTGATAAGAGTTAAGATCCGGTATAAGAAGATGTTAGTGGAATTGAGTAATGAATTCAAAGATAAAGAGAAAAAAATATCGTCTAGGATCAATGGAGATCGAAGTATCAATTGTGTAAGATATAAATTGGTGAATTGTTGGATATAAATATGTGGACAAAATGGGATGAATTTAATGATACCCACCCAAGCATATGTGGCAGTAATTATGTTCATTACTTCATTGAGTTTTGGTGATTAGAACATTATGACCTTGTAAGAACGATAGAAATTAGTCCTCTTGAGGGATTAAAGATAGCTGATAATGTGATGATGATAATAGATGATTGATAAAGATTGTATGAACAGTATCGATGATCATAGTAAGAAACCTTCTTTCGAAGAAGAATTTCACTGAGTTAGATTAAGCAGATCAGATAGTTTACATTAAGGATGATCAATGAAAGAACAAATTGGAAATGGATATGTAATAATTTAAAAGTAAATATTAGAGTCATATCCCTAGAGGAGACTTAAGCATAAGAGGTAGAATATACTACTGAGAATGTATGTATTTTGTTTAATGTAAAGTATCCAACTATATGGATGGATTCTTGAATTTAAGGAGACATTAATTGTTATTATGAGGTGTATATAGGTCTATGTTATATTATGTGTAGATAGGTTCTGGAGATACAAATTTGACTTGATGAATGTATTACAACCATAGAAAGTTAAGTTTGCAAATAAATTGAAATATATGGAGAAACTAGTATGATGATCAAACATTAGAATAAGTCAATATGAGGTATGAGGAAATTGAAAGAATGGAGAAGATCATTCGAGAAAGGAAGTCAATTGGGAAATTGAAAATAACGTGAGAAAATGTTATCTCATTAAGGAATTAGTCATTTAAGGAATTACGAGGACTAATCAGGGAGCATATGGAGTGTGATAATAATTGTTTGAGTTATCAATTTCCCCGATAGTACTATGGTATTGAAGATTAAAGTGATCCAAGAAAAATTTGATGATGCATTAAAGGTATTTAAAAAGTTGAGAAGTATAGTTTGAATACGCGAAAAAAATGTGTAAAGCGTATGAGTAATGAAAGTAAAAAGAATTTTGAGGAATTATATTGATATTAATTATATCGTATGGATTTGGAGATTCTATAATATGCAATGATATTATATAAGAGATTTGGATAAAATCTAATGCAGTAGGATAAAATGATTTCATATGTATGGAGACAACTAAAGTCCTATGAGTTGACTATGCAATACATGATTTGGAGTTGCTATAGTAGTTATTGCTTTGAAAGTTTGGAGATAGTATATGTATATATATATATATATATACGTACTTGTACAAATCATAAAATTTTGAGGAAATTATTGAGTTGAGAAAAATTGAATACGAGACTGAGACAATAGATATAAGTACTGAAAGACTATGATGGTACAAATAAGTATTTCCTAGTAAAGTTAGTGCTATATCTGATACAGTAAGCAGAAATCCCAATAGTAGTGAAGCACGAATTCAGATTTTGAGGGTATCAGATCTAGTGCAAAAAGGGAGTATAGAATGTGGAGTTGAATTTTGAGCAAATCAATGTACTAATTACTATGGAATTGAAGATCAGTATCACATGGAAGGATTAACCAAGCCCAAATTGAAGATTCAAAAATCATGAATCTTATTCAGAAAGTTGTAGATCTTGAAATCCTTTTTCAAATCATCTAAAGAACACCTTAATATGACATCTTTAGGGAAAGTTATGACAATTTTTGAAATTCAGTAGACCCTATCGTCTGGTTCCATCTGACCCTATCATCTGGTCTTATTTTTGACCCTGTACATTATCGAATTCGTCTTCAAGGTCTTCATAAAAGTTGTAGATCTTAAAATCCTCTTTCTAACCATCTAAATAACACCTTAATCTAAAATCTCTAGGAAAAGTTATGAGAATTTTCCCAATTCGTCTGATTCATCTAGTTTCATCTAACCCTATCATCTGGTCCCATTTTTGACCCTATAAATGATCGAATTTGTTTTCAAGGTCTTCATGAAAGTTGTAGATAGTGAAATCCTCTTTTGAACCATCTAAAGAACACCTTAATTAGACATCTCTAGGGAAAGTTATGATAATTTTCCCAATTTGTCTGACACTTCATCTGGTTTCATTTGACCCTATCGTCTAGTCCCATTTTTGACCCTATAAATGATCGAATTTGTCTTCAAGGTCTCATGCAAGCTGTAGATCTTGAAGTCCTATTTCAACCCATCTAAAGAAAACCTTAATATGATATCTGTAGAGAAATTTATGACAAATTTTCCAAATTATCTGTGTAAATGATAGAATTTGTCTTCAAGATCTTCATGAAAGTTGTAAATCTTAAAGTCCTTTTTCGAACCCTTCAAGAATGACCTTGATTCGATACCTATGGTGAAAGTTATGCCAATTGCCCCAAAATAGGTTCAATATGATTGAGGACAAAATCTTGTTTGAATTCCTTCAGCCCAATCTTTGTTATCCGACCTCTAAACGAATTGATCCTTGAGATAGTAGACTCCTAACATATAGAAAAAAGAATGGCAACATTCCGAATTGATTGGAAAAAGGTTCTAATTGAAGGAAAGTGAGGGAATTTGTTGGAATAGTATGAACTGGTGTCATTTTACTGAACATGTTTTGGCATTTGAATATATCCGGATCTGTAAGGTTCCAATTGAGATGATTTTCAATGTTGAGTAAACTAGAGATATAGGTTACAAATTATTTGAAGAAGTTGAATTCTGATTCAATCCCTAAGACTTTTAATATCTCGATGGAAGTTGAGCATAGAATATTTGCTTCAGTATAAGAATAATTCGAAAAATAGGGCCTGACACTTACGATATCAGAGAATGAAGATGAATCGAGGATGACTAACGAGGGTTAATTAGAATAACCATACATGGTTAAGGATATTTTATTAGTATAAGTTCACGTTTTATGGTTCTGACTGTTGGCCTTTGGAATCGAAGTCTAACATTAGTTATATAGTATTAGCTATGTTTTTCATAACATAGCTAAATGGTATTTGTTCAGCTTTTCAAAACATAACGAAATATTATTTGCTACATTTTTTATAATGGAGCAAAATATTATTTAATACGTTGTTAATAACGTAGTGATATGTTATTTGTTACATTTTTAATCCATGCTATTGAATAATACATTCTGTATATAATGTATCAACATAATTTTTATTATAAATTATTTGCTTATTATTATAAAATTAAATCGTATAGGAATATTATCAATTCAAAATGTCGTATAGAAATATTATTAATTTAAAATACCGAGCATTCTATATATAAAGCAAAATTATATAAATATTATTAAATTGATCAAATAAAGAACATAACATTAAAGAATGATCATTTTTTCCTATAAAAGATAATAATGATAAGTCAAGCATTTTGCACTTATAGGGACAGTGATTGATCGAAATATGCCTACCAAGTTAAGGAAGCATTCGGGACTGTGAAAGACCAAACTAGTATAAGCCTTGCCAACGTTTCCAATAATAATTCCTCAAACCTCGAAGTTTTGATTCATAAAGTCACGAGACCTGATGAAGTGCCCATTGATGAACGTTTCATGCAGGAGCTGCCGGATCTTATCTCATCTAGTAAATTATATGCCACTGCTTGTGCACAAGCTATTGCGTCAAGAATTGGCAAGACGAGGAATTGGATGGTGGTTGTCAAGTCCCTCATGCTTGTTTTTAGGATTTTTCAAGATGGTGATCCTTTTTCTCTAGAGAAGTACTCCATGCAGTGAAACGTGGCACTAAGATTCTTAATTTCTCCACATTCCGCGATGACTCAAATTCAAGCCCACGGTATTATACAGCCTTCGTTACATTTTCCCTCTACCTTGATGAGCGTTTAAACTGCTTTATGACAAACCTATATCACAGTTTTTTGCAATGTCATCCTACAAGGAGAAGAGGTACTTGCAATAAACAAGCATATAATCAAGTTGTCGGTATAACATGTAACCCTTTCCTGTAAATTCAAAAATTTGTGATTTAGGACAATCCTTTAAAGGATTGACATTTATAAGTGAAACTACAATATCTTCCAATACTAATAAAAGGGAGCTTTTTTTTAAGGATTGGATTATATAAATGGGTTTCTAGTAAAACTAACCCATCTCTCACCAAAGTTTAAAACAAATCTTGCAGTGCCAAGGATCAATAAACATGCGTCAAATTCCCAACTAAAAATTGCTGGAGCCCCTATCAAATTCACGAACTTTTCTAATATTTTGAAATAAAAATATAAATGTATATACTGAAAATATACTACAACAAAAACGTACATTTTGCGTCATTTTTTCAGAAGATGTCGCGAATTGTTGAAGGCTTTTGTGACGTTTGAAAAAACGTCACAAAAAGATCCAAGATTCCGCGACGTTGTATGTAGACGTCACGAATAAACAAAGTGTTTGGCGTTGTTTTGTTAGGAAGACGTCCCAAAATAGTTAGCCCGACATTCTGGTGAATAAAACATTGGGAAAGGTTAGGTCCACATTCTTCCCCTCGCCCCCACCAGAACGACGTTTTGTATCCTTGAAACTTAAACTCCCGCCCTCCAACTAGATGAGACGACGTCGCGTCCCCGCCCCTCATAATGACGTCATCTCATCTTCTATGTAAATGAAATACAGAGGCTCATCAGTTTCCCGTGTTTAGCTCTGTCGTCTTCCCTCTCCCTCGAGCCACCTTCCCTCTCTCATCTTCTGTCACACTTGGAATCTGTGAAGGTTGCTTCACTAGTTGACGTCCCTCTGTCATCTACAATCGGAGTGCATGTGTGTGTTGGATGAGGTAAGTCATTCAACTATTTTGCTTGCGATTAATGTCGGGTAAATTGTTGGTTTTTGAGTCGATTGAAGTGGACGATTTAATCTAGGTTTAAGAGTACTTATTCGTTTGTTTTGATTATCTGTAACACAATGCATTTGGCTTTGTATTGTGCAACAGTATGTTAAGGAAGAAGAGATTATATATTTAGGTGATTTGGGATAATATGGTCAAGGCTTTGAAGTGTTCGATGAAAGTTCAGAGAGGATTTATGGCTTTGAATCACGTTTGTATTATGGATGATTTTGTTAATTCAATGTCTATATATACTTGATGTGAGGAGTCTACTTTTGATTTAATTTGTTTAAACTATTTATTTGTTATGTTTTTATTTATTTGCAAATGGAATTAATTATATTAGTTCATGTACTTTTAGGTGATATCACATTTGTGTAGTTGCATGTAGAGGTTCTATGATGGTTATTGTTTTTTGATATGGAAGAAGAGGAGTAACAGTTTTTCTATTGAAAAACTATTAATTGAATAGGAATATCCTAAAAGTCCACTTTGATATAAATGTAAATAATTTATGATCTTAAATTCATATGTAAAGCTACTGTATTATTTTGAATTTGCACAAACATATATTAATTCCAAGTAATATAAGGTTTATGAGGCAATATTAGATTATAGAAAATTAAGTTAGACATAGATTAGAAATGAATGATAATTGTAGAATTAGTCTTGCACATATATAAGGTCTATTATTGCAACCATGGATGGGTATAAAAACATGTCATATTTATGAAAGGATATATAGATATGTTGAGAGGAGTGAATTTAGAAGAACGAGATGCAGAAGTGGTGCATAACATTTTTATTAGAATGAATGACAATATATTTTATACAAAGTTAATTGTGATAAGGAAGGAAGGTTGAGGAATATTTTATAGGCAAAATGCAATGATTTTTATAATATATGTTAAATTTAGTTATATGGCCACATCTGACATCACTTATCCTGTGAGAAAATATCAAATGTCGTTTGCTCCATTTGTAAGTGTAAACCATCATGGACATCGATATTGCTTAGTTATATACTTTTAACCAACAAGCCTGTTGACAATTTATATTGGCTCTTTGTACATTGTTAAGGTGTATAAATGAGAAGATGCCTAATGTTATAATAACAAATGAGTGTAAAAGTATTAATATACCATTAAGGTGGTATTTCCAACTATAATAAACTATGTTTGTGGTATATAATAAAGAAATTACTTGAGAAATTTAGTATCCACAAAAGTTATAAGAATTTGGAGGATACATTTCTAGATGTTGTGTATGATGCTAACAAATGAAGAATTTATATTAAAAAGGAATGAAATGATTATGGAGTTTGACTTAGAAAAAAATCTGGTGGGTTGTCTTTATTTGATGAAAGAATCAATTGGGCTTTAACATATGTGAAAGGGTAATATTTTAGGAGAAATATAGGTGATATAAAGAAGTGAGGGAATAAATGCTTACTTTGAAAACTATGTTCATACTAGTA
>JANZLD010000237.1:52382205-52397954 GCA_026413575.1 Erythroxylum carthagenense
CATATTCTTGACTCTTCTTTTTCTTTGCACACTAATAAGTCACCATAAGTTTCCTCATTTAATGCCACTTTATAATTTGAAAATTCCAACAAAATTCGGGGTCCAACAGACAATTGGTTTACTTGGACCTTTAGATTGTGGATCAAAGAGGCATGATTTTTTGTTACTTGTTCAAATCTACCTTCCAGACTCTTTTATGCATCGTCTAAGGTTCCAAGCTTATCTAAGATTTTGTCCAGTTTGGATTCCATCAAACTTAGTTTGTCTCGCTAGAAGCCTGGTGGTCCTTAATGTGTGAATTGTCCTCCAGCATTATTTGTCCAAGAGAAGTTTGGGTGATTTTTCCACCCAGGGTTGTATGTGTTGGAGTAGGGATTGTTTCCCCCTCCTCGACTGTATTGAGTTCCTATATAGTTTACTTACTCTGATCCATTATCCTTCATCAAGAAACAATCGACTATATCATGATCCATCTGCCCATAAAGCTCACACTTCAGGTGAACAACTTTTATTGTATTAGAGGATGAAGCTTTCTGTTTAGCTATCGAGTTAAATTATCAATTTTAGCTTGCATTTCTATCATTTAATCAACAACTACAACTCCTTTTTGCTCATGGAGATTTGCGAGTTGTCTACTCTGCTCGTTCATCTATAAATAACTATTACTCGCCATTTCTTCTAATAGCTCTTCTACTTCATCTATCGTCTTCCTTATAAGTGATCCACCTGAAGCCGCATCAATTGTGACTCTCGTATATGGGGTTACTACATTATAGAATTTTTGTA
Organism: Erythroxylum carthagenense; assembly: GCA_026413575.1. Lineage (NCBI taxonomy): Eukaryota > Viridiplantae > Streptophyta > Magnoliopsida > Malpighiales > Erythroxylaceae > Erythroxylum > Erythroxylum carthagenense. The sequence continues at coordinate 52,382,992 of JANZLD010000237.1, forward strand.
AGAAAAATTTTGTAGGTAGGTTATGGTGTGGACATTTTCTTTGCAAGTCTTTGTATTGTTCCTACGCTTCATAAATTGATTCCTTATCACCCTGCTGAAATTTTGTGATCTCTTTGATAATCTTTGTAGTCTTGGTAGGGAAAAGTACTTGTCTAAGAAGGCACGAACTAATTGGTCCCAAGTGGTGACATTAACTGGGTTGAGGGAATGATACCAAGCTTTTTCTCTATCCCTTAAGGTATAAGGAAAGAGTCTCATTTTTACAACATCCTCCGACATTTGATGATAACAAAACATATCGTAGATTTCAAGGAAACTGACAATATGTCAAGCTCTAGAGTTTCAATTGTGTGACTCGAACTTCTTCTAACTCTTGTGTTCATACAAGAGTACGAACGCACTAAGAAAAAATGGGAAAAACAGAAAAACTTAAATCTAACTAAAACGTCTTAAACTATGAGAACTAAACTATTCTTCACCCTCTTTGGCAACGGCGCTAGAAACTTGATCATATCGTTCAAGCTTTAAAATTTATAAGCCCCTTAATACCACAAGTGCATAGGTCGTGACTGTAGTATAAGAGGCGTTGATCCCACGAGGAGGGGGATTAGTCTAATCCTAAAAATATAAGACTAAAAAGATATAAAACTAAAGATAAATAAATTAATGGGAAGTAAATACGAGAATTGAATTCAACCAATTAATTCAAAAATTAAACATAAAGGAATCAACAATTTAGTAATAAGCACGCACAATGGAAATCAACCAAGAATTTACCAAGTTATGAGAAAGGGGATTTTACCTATCATTAATGCTAACCTAGTTGATTATATGTTAATAGGTGTCGATTCTAAATGATCATAGGGCTAATTACTCTTTATCGAGTTATAACCATTAATCCTAATTTATAAACCTTAATTGGATTATGAAATTTGTAATCTCTCAATTCACAAATTATCCAAAACCCTAATTAGATATGAAGCACTCTAATAAATTATCAGAATATCACACGAGATCTCTCTCCCCAGAATTACCAATATGATTTGTCACAGTTTTTATTAAATTGCCTAACTCTCATTAATCTGATTTAATCATTTTTCACTCAGTTCACCCTCTTAGTTTGTTACCGATTTATGTAATGATGTAATCAAATCACAACATTCATCTAACAAATACAATCAATTAAATTATCATTAAATCAAAATAAAGTCTTGAAGAAGAGTTAGAACATCATCAACATTCTACCATTTATCATCATAAAATCCATCCCAACTTCATACATGAATAAAATTGAAACAAAAAGGAAATAGAAACTTAGAATGGATGACCTGGGAAGGCAGCAATGTCAAGAAACCTCCTAATCCGAGAAGCACATCGAGACCGCTTCCTCTTCCTCTTCCTCTTCCTCTTCCTCCTCTCTTTCTCTTCCTCTTTCTCTCTTAGTGTTTCTAAAAGTGGCTGCATGAAAAAGCTCCCTTCTTTCTTCTTTTGCTGTTCTTTAAATAATCTCTTATGTTTTGGTAACCATAGGGCTTTTCTAAAGTTTAAAGGTCTAAAAAGTCCCTCAAAACATGAAATTCATAAGCACCTGTGCTTCTGCCTGACACAGGCCATGATTGTGGCTTACATCTGAGCCTTTTGTCACTATCATGGTGGTTGAACCCAAGTTTGCTATATTATTTAGTGACATTTTCATGGTTTTAGTTATACTTTTCGACTCCTTTTGTTGGATATTGTGCTTAATTTGGCCTAAGAGTGCTTGTTTTGAATTAATGTAATTTGTGGGTCAAATTGTCATAATTAATTAACAATTGAACTCCCTTAAATTGTAGAACAATTGATATTACAAATTATTACTTTTCATTGTAGGTCACTAAAGAGGAGTAGAGCCAAAAGTGTAACAAAGAAGTGGAAGTCACGAGATGACCTTTCGGGTAAAGTTTGTCGTGGCAAAGTCAGTGTTTCTCCACAGTGAAACCATTAAAGTTCGTCGCGGTGAAAATTAATTATGTCACCGCGGTGAAAGAACCAACACTCCAAGCTAAAACTTTTGGGAAAAGTTCACCGCAGTGAACTTACCTGTCGTTGCGGCGAACCTTCGAAAATCCCAACCAATTTTAGAAATTTCACATACTATATAACCCTACCCAGTAGCCAGTTTTAAGAAGAAACCTATTTTTGGATAATTTGGAGAGAACCGAAATATATATACATCAATATTCCATCGGATGGAGGGAGAGGAGGAGCACTACACACACTTCACTACCTTAACACCCACGGTTTCCTTTAGGGTTCCCGGGGGGAGACTTGTCTCATATATTTTCTCTTCCATTTTTCACCGCCAACATCCTCCGTGGTTAGCTTGGGTTCATTCCTAGTTATGAGGTTTCCGGTTGCAATGTGTGGCTAGGCATTTTCCTTCCTCTTGAAGATGTAGCGATGGATAAAGTTCAATGGGCTTCAAAGGGGAGTAGTTTAATCTATGTTTAGCTGTGATTTATGATTTCCCAGGTTTAGGATTTGTAATTTGTAGTTGAATATTCTTGATTAGAGTTTAATCAAGTGTTGGATATTCAATGTGTACTTTGGATTTGTTGATGTAGAACTTGAAGCTTAAATATATGAAGTCTCATATATATCATTTTGTGATTTTGTTAATTCTCTTTTATCTACCTAGTTGTGTTTGATATTGAGATGATGTTAGATCACAAATTCACCACTTGCATTAACTTACCCTTGGCACACACTAAGATGCATTCAACAAGGTTTTAGGCAATGGAGTTCATTGATTAAAAACTTGGACTTAAAGAGTTCTTTAAGGTTTATCATTTGGAAACTTAGTGATTTTCACTCCCACAAAGATTTATTTTGAACTATGGTAGCCAAAGCTCATTTTTCAAGAGGATTCTATTTCATTTGATCATTGTTTTAACTTTCAATTTCTTATTCCCAAAAATCAAAAAATACTTTTTACACACTTCTCTTTCAATTAGTTCATTTTTGTTAGTTTCTTCAAAGAACCAAAACCCCACTCCTAACCAATTTAGTTTTCATTTCATGACATTTAGGCTAGCTTAGATCCATTGCATTAGGTTCCAATTAAGTGAGACGACCTGAGGTTGCACTCTATATTGCAATCCTTGGAATTCAATTTTTGATTTGACCTCCAAGGGTAAATCCGAAAGACGAAGCGGATCACATGGCATGCAGGCCACGATCATGGGCCATTCTTGGAGCTTCTGTCATGATCATAGGCTATTGTTTTAACTTGAATGTCTTCTGAAACCCCTCCATTCTTTGATAATGACCCTGAAATACAAGCAAACACATCAAGGTAGCTCAAAAACATAATAACTCAAAAGCTTGTGCTAACTCGTAAAACACTCAAAACACAAATAATTAACAAACTACCACAATTCTAACCTAAAAATATACTAAATGATTGAATTAATGGCTAAACACATATCACTATGCCTTAAAACATGATGCAATTTACACTTATTAAGTAATATCCCTTTTTATGTTTATTTCCACTTTAAGAGGTGGAGAACTAGTTCCTTGATGCTTCCTTCTTTTTCTTTTGAGGTTTTATTTGTTATGAATCAGTCACGAATAAATATCAGACTCCTTACATCCCTGGTTAGCTTGGGTGGTATTCTTATCGCTTGTAGCAACTTTTGTAATCTAGACTTTCACTTGATTATTTGTCTCTTGCTTCCACGTATAGATGAATTTGATAATTTCATCAACCAGGTTGCTATTCTCATTAAGCCTTTTGAATTGATGGAGTCTAAGAGTTCTTTTGTGATTTCTACTTCTGTGAAAACCTGAGCAAAGCCTAATCTTTTTATAATCATAATGTTTTCATAAAGGCTCAATAGTATACTTATCAAACTGCCAATATGACTTAACCCTTCTGCAGACTAGTATTCAAGTGGAACTCAATGAAAATTTTTTCATAGAGGAACAATTTTCATGTTGACCTTGTCTAAGATTAGTCTAGATCTCCATTTATGCACCATCAAAAGCTTAATTTCGATATACCAAGGTCTTAGTTCCAGTATTTTCCTAGTTTGTTCCTCTAAGTTGAACTTGAAAACAAAGGAATCATCCTCACTTTTTTAGTAAACTTTCTAATCTGTGCTTTCTCCAGTTTAAGTTGGCCCAATGTTGGACTTATGGGTAAGATAGCCTCTTCTCCAGAAAATATCGCACTAAAGGAGTTTGAAATTTCTTAGAACTAGTTTGTAAAATCTTTTTTAAAGCCAAATCTGACTCATGTGAAGGGGGCATATAAAGAAGCTAACCATAGTCTAGATAGTCTCAAACTAATTTATTTTATGCCTTATCATTTTGTAAGAAAATTTAATTTGTGGGGCTCTCCTCTAGATGCAACTTAGAGTTTCCTTTCAAATATTTAGGAAGAGGAAGGAAATCTTTAGAGGAGTTGAGTTTTGGAGATTGCAAGGTAAGAATGGAATGAAGAGGGAAGAGTTAGTATCTAGGTAAGGAGAGGGGGAGGTTAAAGATGGAATCATTTTTGATAATGGTAAAAATAAGAAAGAAGGGTTTAGGTAAGGAAAGGAAGAAACAAGGCGAGTTACTAAAAGTCAAATAAAGGGTGGAAAAGGTTTAGTGTTTAGGAATTTGAAGGTAAACAAATCTTAGTAAGAGGCTAGAGCATCTTGGGAGGGAAGTTAAAAAGGCACAAAGTTTTTGGCGCCTTAAAACAAATTCAGCTTACCTATGAATAATTTTCATGAGATAAGCTTAGATGATGATTTGTGGGTTCTAATCTTCAATAAAGGTTAATTTTAGACACTTAAAATACAATCCAACTCCCAAGGTCATATATGTATATACTATAGATGGTGTTGTGATATTACCATGTATATAGTTTGATGGAGATAACATTATTGCAAAGTTATAGGAGTTGCAAACAACATCGTCCTTGAGTATATATGTTGGCAATGTTTTTCCTTGGCAAGTGTTTGCATAGGCGTCCTCCCTTATGCAATGTATTATTTTCAACTTAGTTAACTAGAACCAATAATGAAGTTTAAAGTGAAAACTTGTTTAAAGTAAATGATAATTTTCAAGCCTTAGAGTTTAGTAATAATTGTTGAAACTACAAAGATTTTGGACAAATTAACTTTACAATATATCTAAGATAATTTCAATTTTAGCAATAGGTAACTACTAAAATTGAGCTTAAATAGTAGGTTTAAACCATAAAATACATCAAATGAATACAAATCAAAAATATTAAAAATAGGAATACTTTTTATTTTACATGATAACTTAATTAAATAGATATATAAACTAATCTTTTTTAAGATCATACAAAGCCCAATTTTCTTAACTTAAGGTTATGATAAGTACCTTGGAAAATCTTTCTCTCCTTAAATGAAAACGCATTTGCTTTCCTTCTTTAAATTCTTATCTTTGATGATGATGATTTGTTTCAAACTGTGACTTGCATTTCTATTTTTTAAGACAACTTTTACCTTTATATGAATCTTTGAATATAGTCAAAGGTTGTTTCAATTTCATCACTCACCTTTGCTTTTTGTGAAAATGGCACAAAATTAAGTACATACAAGAGATTTTAAGTCATAACAGAATTGAAAAAAATAGTCTTTTTTATGTTATAATTGGCAAAACTTATCATAATAAAATTAAGCTTATGAAATGACTAAATTCCAAAATTTCACATTATTTCTTAATAAGATATCTCAACAATTTATCTAAAAATTGATATATTAAGGATCACACAATACTTTAATTCAATATGAAATTTTCTATGTAAAGTCTTCCAAAATTTTCTCATAAACTTCAAATATCTATTAGAAACAATAGATGCCAGAATTCCATACAACCTTACAATCTCTTAAGAGAACAAGTTAACATAATGCATCTTAAGTTTATAATATGAAATGAAGTATGATATTTTTAAAGACAATCCATCATGATAAAAATAGAATCAATTATTTGGTCATCTTAGGAAGATAAAAACAAAATCAATATGCAAAACTATCTTTACGACATTTAATTTAAGTAAAAGATTGTATAAACATATATTTTAAATTTTTTTAGAAAGTAATAAGAAATTTCATTAACTAGTTCTAGGTACACCTAAATAATGTACATTTACTTACATAGAAGCTACCAACTTACTTTTGGATGAGAAATACCCAAGATACATCTAATGTAAGTCAACATTTTACAAAAAGAGTTTATGTCTCAATTTTAATGACATCTCAGTTGTAATCCCTCGATCTAAAGTAAATTTGATTAGACTAGCATCACAAAATATCTTCCCATTCCTTTCCCTCTAAATACGATAGATAAGCAATCTAAATCCTATCTTGAATAGTTTTTTTCGTCATTCTTAGCTCTTATAATGACTTTTGATGCCTATTTAAATGTGGTTATTCATTTCCTAATGGGGCATTGAAGGTTGAAGTATAAGCAAGTTTTTTCATAGCACTAACGAGAATAAACAATTGAAAAATATGTGATCATGCGATTTTTGGCCATCCTCACATAAAGCATAGGTAAGTTCATCAATGTGGAAGCAAGTCCCTAGTACCTAATCTTTTGGAAGCAACTAGATAAAGTATAAAGGAGTGTGAAGGGGAAATGTTATTATCCCACACTGGTCTAAAGTAAAGACTCCTTTTAAGGTTTTCCAACAACAATTTCTTGCATAAAGCAGTGAAAAAGGCTAGAGATTTGTCCAAATATCTTTAAACACAATCAATAGTAGGAAGATCAGGTAAATCCCTTGGAAAATTTTGGATACCCATTGCCAATTTTGTATTTTATATGGGGTTATATGAAATATATAATATGTAAGATTTGTTGAAAGGTGTAAAGTTGAATTGATTTAGACTTCATAATCTATATGCTCTCTCCCTATAAGTGATACATATGGATCCACTTCTCTCACTAGTTTTCTTTCTCCATACATATCCTCCAATTCCCTTTTATCATAAGTATCTTGATCATTTTGCAAGTTGTTACTAAGACAAAGCCTTTATATTGTTTTAGGAGGTATAGTATACCATTTGACACTTAGGGATCTACTGCTACTATTGCTTAAGCCATTCAATTTAAACTCCCTAATCAAATTGTCAATTCTCTTTAAATCACTCTTGCAATATGAGAGCATTAATATATATATATACCAACACACACACACACACACACACACACACACACACACACACACACACAGAGCTTTCTTGGTGTAATAGGTTCTTATCTTATGGTGCTAAGTTGCAATTATCTATTTCTGTACTTAATGACCTCTCTCTCTCTCTCTCTCTAATCATCAAGTTTATCAAAGCTATATCTACCCCATAAAGTATTAGTAGGTCATCAATAAGAGATAGTTGGGACATTTTCAACTTACCATATTGTGATGATACTTGAAGCAAGAAGATCTTGCTATATTCAAATAAGTGATCATGTACAAAACCTCTATAGTGATTGCAAAGAGATGAGGAAATAAGAGAACATATTGTCTCAGTCCTTGTGTAGTTTTAAAGAGGGTTGAAGGACCTTATTGACTAAAACAAAAAAAGGAAACTGAAGTGGTACAAGATTGGATCCAATTAATAAACCTACTAAGATAACCAATATCTTAAAAAATGGTTGAAGAGTGTTCAGTAAAAAGTCCTAATTAACATAATCAAAGGGTTTGGTAAAATCAATTTATAATGCACAACTATCAATGTGATTGTTAAAGATGAACCCTTTGAAAAGGGGAACAAATCCTCTATTCCAGTTAATCAGTTCCTACCTAGTTCTATTAAATCTCTTTCACATATTTATATAGGACCCACATAAATGTGTGGTTAAAATTAACTGAAACAAAGTTGGAACACCATTTTTGGCATAGGAGATCTGGTGCCCTGAAAAGCTCCTGTGCAAGTATATTGTTTGTTGGCCCCTGAAATTTTTTTCATGATAAATAAGCATGATTAGATTATTTTTAGGGTCTTGCTAGATTATTTTATCTTGGAGTTAATTAGCATGTTAATGTGAGTAAGATAATGTGATATAGGTTAAGGGAATTAAAGTTTAAGGTGGTAAGTTTGCATAAGGGGTATTTTGGGAAGATCACTTAAGCTTAAAAACTGTAAAGCTTTAAAGGAGGGGCAAAATAGACATTGTGAAATCATTAAGGGTATAAAAGGCAGAAAGAAGACTTGTCTTGCATTAGGAAGAAGCAAAGAAATGAAAATTGAAGAAATAAAGGAGAGAGAGTGTTGTGAGTTTAGAGAAAAAGGAGAGTTGAGCTAGGTTTCAAGTTTTCTTAACTTTCAAGAGGGATTTTGAGAGTGATTAAGAAGGGAAAAAGGAAGAGGAAGGTTAAAGCTTCCATTAGAGCTAAGAAAATCATTGTTTGGTGAAGATTCAAGGCAAGTTGATGTTTAATTTTTTGGATTTTTAGAAGAGTTTTGGTTAAATGAGCTTAGGAAATGCATGGTTATAAGTATTCTAGGATCAATTTCTTGCATAGGTTTCTTTAGGTTTTCCAATTGGAATGCATTTTGAATGGAATTTTGTCAATGTTGAAAGGAGGCAAGAGGAGCAAGAGGAGAGACATCCTTGACCAAGTTTTCAAGCAAGGAAATTAAGCTAGGTGACATTTTTATAATTGAGTAAATAAGCTATTAAAATTTATTTCAAATAAATGGAATTAAATGATTTCCAACTACCTTGAAAATGTGCATTTATTGTTCTTTAAAATGGTTTGAGAATATGCCATATGTTTTTGTATATGAATTTTTGCGAATGAATTTTGAGTGATATGGGAAATATTTCACATTGCTCGATAATTGTTATATTTGTGGCTTTTTAATTATTTGGGAAATGGTTATATGATTGGTATGAGATTTTTGGTTGATGAAATGTGAAATGATGATGGAATTGCATATGAAATAGTTCATACTTATGAAAGACAAGTTTTTAAAATGTCCTATTTGGGCAATTGGTTTACAATTCATGAATTACATGTTATGCGGGTTTGATGTAATCCACTCAAGAATGTCTCATGCATGTTGACCAAGTTAAAGGCTTCTCCTGCCTACCCGCTAGTGGCGCGGAGCTCCTTCATGAACTCCCTCATGTTTACGACTACACAGGATCGTTATGTGAAATTGTGTAGTTCGTCATGTTCATAAACTTACCCAAACCATTATGATGTGCTTATGTGTTTACATGTGTTCACAAGTTTGACGAATTTTTGACTCATATGAGTTGTGAATTGGTTTGACAAGTTGAGAATTTGAGAAATATCTATTTTATGGATTTTCATGAGAATTTGCTATGACTATGAGGGTTTTCAATAGTTTTTGCTTGTTATCCATTATAAGACTATTAACCACGAGCTTTAAGCTCACCCCCTTCCTTCCCATCTTCAGGCGATGAGTAAGATATCAAGTGATCGAGTCAAGAGTCAAGGCATCACTCCAATTTGCATATTTTGTTTCTGGAGCTAGATTATGTAAAACAATGCTTTAGTCGTATTTTGAGCGATTCTAGTTCTTGTAAACTTTGTATTTTGGATTATGATTTAAGGGGGCTTGAAATGCCCACTAAAGCATTGTAAAACTCTTATTTGTTTTGATGTTAATGAAATATATATACATTATGTTTTGTTTTTGATTCCCAAAGTCTTTATATTGCATTTTGAAGCTTTTCATAGGTGTAGGAATTGTGTACTAGATTCAGGGAGAAAAATGTACTAATCTAGATAGAACTAGACAAAGTTGTCTTCTGGAAAGTTGAAGTTTATCGTCTTAGCTTTCCAACGCTATAAAGTGTGTAAATTTTTGGTATTAGAGTTGAGAGATATGAGCATCATAAGTGATGATGCTGCATGGGAAGTATGAACATGGCAGCTATGGTAAATGATGAGAGTTGTGTATGTTATGAGTCCTTGGAGTTGAGGTTTGGGAGTTTAATGCACTTAAATTGGTAATTTAATGTTTTCGGAGTGTTATTGCATTAGAAGAAGTGGATTTGGGAAGTTTATGAGTGAAAATAATGTTAAAATGGATGTAGGAAACTTTAGAGAGGCTTTGGAGGGGTTTGGGAACCCCCTATGTCCGTTCAACAGACATTAGGTTTGTTAAATAGACCTTCTCAGGTCTATGAGGATCTCCAGTCTCGCCAATGTCCATTTATGTCCATTAAATGGACCTTCTCAAGTGAAAATGGTTTCTAATCCCGTTTATGTCTGTTAGGCGGACATGTATGTCCGTTAAACGAACATACACGGGATAACTATAGGAAATTTGCATTTTTAACCCTCTAAATGGAAAAATCTCACTTTGTGGTCTTCATGAAAGTTGTAGATCTAGAAGTATTCTTTTAAATCATCTAAGAATTGTCTCAATAAAAGGTTTCTATAGAAAGTTATTCCAATTCTCCCAAGATAGGTACAATATAATTGAGGATATAAACATGTTTGAATCTTTTGGCCATAACTTCATCATCCGACCTCCAAATGAAGTGATTCTTATAGCAATGGTTTCCTTACACTTTATTCTATCCCACATAAAACTATATAGCTTTTGGCTCTAATATGAAAAACATTGATGGAAAGATAATGAAGGGTAGGTTTAGAGAGCATAACTGGGGTATGAAGGCTTTTTAAGCATAATTTCTTCTATAGAGTTCCAATTGAGATAGTTCTTATTGCAAATTCAACTTGAGATTTGGAGCTACAATTGTTTTAAAGAATAAAATTATGATTTTGGTGTTTGACTGGTGTGGGCACACCACTCTTGTGGGATATAGCTAATACAGGTCTATGGAAATAACCCTTCAAGGTATACACACACTCACATCTTATGATGACTCCGATCGTTGGGCTCTGGAAACAGGGTCCAATAGTTGTGGTATCAGAGTGACTAGATTTAGGTCCAGGTTGGTGACTAGGTTTAGGTCCAGGTTGGCAACTAGGTTTAGGGATATCCTAAGCTTTGAGGTGAGTAGTTTTCAATTATGAAATGAACATGCATTATTTTAAATCAACAATTTGCATTATGTTGTATTGTTTTTTATGATTTGAAATTGTTTTGCATGAACTAAAGATTTTTAAGGGTTTTAAATTGAAGGAGTGATTATGCCATCTCAAAAACGAACTCAAGGAGCTTTGACTCGATCTGGTTCTCACCAAGAGAGCACGGATGAATCCTATGTATCACAAGATGCGAGGACACATTCTACTCCTGATTTTGAGGCACCCAGTGTGCAACATGAAGTGCCACTGCCTCCTCCTCCTATGCCTACCATGGATTCGCGATTCTTTCAAGCCTTTTCTCAGGCTTTCACTTACGTCATAGGTCAAGGGTCTCAAGTTCCGATGCAAGTTTCGATGCAGCCACACCTGAAGTTGTCACGGGTATGACTCAGTTACTTAATTCTAAAGTATATGTTTTAATTGATTCTGGCTCCACAAATTCTTTTATTTCTGCAAGTATGATTTTGCATGGTGTGAATTTAGTGCCTTTGAATAGTCCTTTTCATGTTAGTACACCTCTAGGGAGGAATGTGGTAATTAGTCAAGTATATAAGGGTTGTGAACTCCTTATCTAGGGTGCTAGACTAGTAGTGGACCTCCTACCTCTAGACCTAAAAGGCTTAGATGTTATAATTGGAATGGATGCCATGGAGAAGTATAAGGCAAAGTTGGATTGTGGCCTTAAGGAAGTGAAATTTGATCTGGGCAACGGAGAGAAAGTGATTTTCTGCAAGGACAGAAGAGTACCATCGCTAAGAATTATTTCAGCTTTGCTAGCTGACAGAATGATGAAAATGGGGTGTGAAGCCTTCTTGGTGCATGTTATGGATGCTGATGTGAATGAAGGGAGGTTAGAGGATTTTTCGGTCGTAAGGGAATTTCTTGATGTGTTCCCAGAGGATTTACCTAGTTTGCCACCAGTAAGGAAAATTGAGTTTGTCATCGACTTGATTCCCGAGATCGCACCAATTTTCATACCACCTCATAGAATGGCTTCAGCTAAGTTGAGGGAGCTTAAGGAAAAGTTGGAGGAACTGCTAGAAAAGGGGTTTATACAGCCAAGTTCGTCACTTTGGGGAGCTCCTATTCTGTTTGTCAAGAAGAAGGATGGAACATGGCAGATGTGTATTGATTATCGGAGACTCAACAAGGTGACTGTTAAGAACAAGTATCCTCTGCCCCAGATTGACGATTTGTTTGACCAACTACAAGGAGCAAGGGTCTTTTCAAAGATTGATCTCAGGTCAGGCTATCATCAGCTCAAAATTAAGGAGTTTGATGTAAGCAAGATAGCCTTTAGGACTCGTTATGGGCATTACGAGTTCCTATTCATGCCATTTGGTTTAACCAATGCTCCAGCTGCTTTCATGGATCGTATGAATAGGGTCTTCAAGGAGTATATGGATCAGTTTGTTATAGTGTTTATCAATGACATTCTGGTTTATTCCAAGAGTGAAGAGGAACATGAGGAGCACCTCAGGATAGTATTGCAAACACTGAGGGAGAAGGAACTCTATGCCAAATTCAGCAAATGTTAATTTTGGCTTCATGAAGTAATTTTCCTTGGACATGTGATATCGAAAGATGGAGTGCATATTGATCCAAAGAAATTGAAACAGTGGTGAATTGGCATGCATCAAAGACAGTGACAGAAATGAGGAGTTTTCTAAGATTGAAAGGCTATTATAGGAGATTTTTGGAAGGATTTTTATGATAGCGGCTCCGATGACCAAGTTATTGAGAAAGAATCAGAAGTTTATTTGAAGTATTGAATGTCAGAAAAGGTTTGAGGAACTTAAGCAAAGATTAACAAGTGCTCCAATTTTAATTTTGCCTACAGGAGATGAGGGTTATACAGTATACAGTGATGCTTCAAGAAAGGGTTTGGGTTGTGTGTTGATGCAAGGAGATAGGGTGATAGCTTATGTTTCACGGTAATTAAAGCCTTATAAGTTGAATTACTCGACTCATGATCTGGAACTGACAGTAGTAATCTTTGCCCTGAAGATTTGGAGACATTATCTCTATGGGGTTCAGACGAAGATTTTTACAGATCATAAAAATCTCAAGTATTTATTGAGCCAAAAAGAGCTGAATTTGAGACAGAGAAGGTAGATTGAATTTCTCAAGGATTATGATTTATTGATTAAGTACCATCCAGGAAAGGCAAATGTTGTGGCGAATGCCTTAAGTAGGAAATCATCAATAGCCCATGTTCAAACAGTTTATCTGCCTTTATTGGAAGAAATGGCTGAGCTTAAGATAAGCTTGAGACAGGAGGAACCAAATTGTATTGTTGCTAATTTCAGAGTGAGACCAATACTCAGGGAAAAAGTTAAGGAGTTACAAGCATAGGATGCAGAATTGAGTAAGCTCCAAGAAGAAATTCCGAATGGCAAGAAGTCTGAAATGGTAGTGAGGGATGATGGACTCATGGTTATCGGGAACAAACTTTGTATTTTGAATGTCAAGGAAGTTAAGGCCATTGTCCATCCCTGAGTGGAAGTGGCAAGGGGTAACTATGGACTTTCTGATGGGTTTGCCCAAGACTAGTAGGAAGCATGATGCTATATGGGTTATTGTTGATAGTTTGACGAAGTTAGCCCATTTTCTAGCAATCAAATAGACTAATTCTCTGCATGTGCTAGCAAAGAAGTATATTGATGAGATAGTGAGACTGCATGGGATTTCTGACTTTATAGTTTCTGACAATGATCCTCGATTTACTTCAAGATTCTAGGGAAGCTTACAAGAGGCTCTCGGAACCAAGTTAAATTTTAGCACTACTTTTCACCCTCAGATAGATGGTCAATCTGAGAGGACCATTTGGACCCTTAAGGGAATGCTCAAGGCATGTGTGATGGATTTTAGAGGAGCTTGGGATGAGCATTTGCCATTGGTTGAATTTGTCTATAATAATTCGTACCATTCGAGCATTCAGATGGCTCCTTATAAAGCAATGTATGGAAGGAGATGTAGAACTTCGATATGTTGGGATGAAGAAGGAGAGAGGAAACTGATAGGGCCAGAGTTGCTTTAGATGACAGTCGACAAGGTTAATTTGATTAAGCAACGGCTTAAGGCAGCTTAGGATAGAATGAAGAGCTACATTGGCGCGCATCGAAAGGAGATGGAGTATGAAATTGGTGAAAAAGTCTTTCTTAAGACATCCCCTTAGAAAGGAGTTATGATGTTTGGCAAGAAAGGTAAGTTAAGTCTAAGATATGTGGGTCCTTATGAGATTGTAGAGAGGATCAGACCGCTAGCCTATAAGTTGGCGCTACCACCACAATTGTCAAGGATATATGACATTTTTCATGTGTCCATATTGAGGAGATATAGATCAGATCCATCCCACATCGTTCAGACCACTAAGGTTCAACTGAGAGATTATTTGAGTTATGAGAAAATTCCAGTGGACATCTTGGACACCAAGGAAAAGGTCCTTAGGAACAAGACAGTTCAACTAGTCAAAGTCCTGTGGAGAAGCCATTCTGTGCAAGAGGTCACATGGGAGCCCTTGGAGGCCATGAGGGAAAAGTATCCACACCTCTTCAACGATTCAGGTAAGAATTTCAAAGATAAAATTCTTTTAAGAGGGGGAGAAATGTTAACTCCTAAAATTTTTTTCATGATAAATAAGCATGATTAGATTATTTTTGGGGTCTTGCTAGATTATTTTTGTAGCACCCCCTTACCGTAAGGTTCACACCGGGACGCCCGAAGGTCATTTCGGTACATATCCTACGTTAAGGGTGAGCTACGTTCGAACACTACATTCACTTCATATGGCATCATATCAATATTCACTTATAAGGAATCATAAGGAAATCACAATATATATATTTTTGTTTAAACCACTCTTTCCTCATTTCCTTTCACAAAATCGATGATTACATTGTGTCTTTCACGTTTTCCTTAT
>JANZLD010000237.1:52421913-52439539 GCA_026413575.1 Erythroxylum carthagenense
TCTTAAAATTTCCAACACCACGCAAGAGCAGAGGCGTCGTTATGAAGATTGAAGCGAGACTCAGACTTCTCGGGTAAAAAACAAAAGAAGAGGGAATGTGCATGAGAGAGGTGCGGCGGTCGTTGTCGGAAGGTCGGTGGTCGTGCGGTGAGCAGGAGAGGTGCGGCAATCTTCACAAACCCAGAGGCCAGATCGACACGATGAGGCGAGGTCGAGGAGGAGAACAACTGGGGAAAGACAGCAACCAAGCATCGACGACGGTGAGACGATCCAGACGCCGTCGACAGAGACGGTGAGAGCAAGAGAGTGAGAGAGAGAGGGTGAGAGTTAGAGAGAAGAGTAAGAGAGGATGAGAGTTAGAAGACTGAAGAAAGAGAGGTAGCAAACTCGGGGTCGGGATCCGGCGCCGGGAGGGAGGGGTTGGTTAAATTTTTTTTTGCAAATAAATCCTTCGAATTTGTACATTTTACAAAATATACCGAAATTTTCCGATACATTGGGTACCGGCCGGTACCCACCGGAGAACCCCAGTACTGGCCGGTATTTTTGGCCGGTACCAAGGTTGGGTTCCAGGTACCGGTCTCCGGCCGATACGGTACCTTCCGGCTGGCACCGGCCGGAACCCAAAACGTTGCGTTTCACAGGTTCCTGATATTAGCAAGACTTGCCTGCATCAAGTCCAAAATCATGCGCGAAATCTCTTACCACCTTTGTTTGCTGGAGCTGATTGTCTTTATCAATTCACGATAACTGCTAAACTATAAATCCTTGAAAATAGATAAGATGTAGGAAAAGGATTTAGAATAACAGTTATACTACACAGAGCTAAAACTTAGTGATTTGAACTGGCACATATAAACTTTGCTTATTCTAAATAATCATAATGACACTAGGCTGCAGTCTGATTGCTTGGTACTTATAACAAATCAAGATACTGACTAGAATTAATTCAGCTCCTGCTGCAAATTTCACCATTTTACTGAGAAAAAGAATGTATTTGAAGGCACTACAAAAAACAATACAAACCGGACCAGTTCAGAAGTACTGAAGATAGATATTGCAATTTTTATCTCAAAAGAACAGTTTTAAGTTGAATATTCAGTTGATACCCTTGATCTAGTAATCTACACAATCCGCTCCAACTCTCTTGCATAGCTAAGTGTCTGGTTGATGAGTTGCAGAGATGGTATTTCCTTGCAAGGAGCAGATTCTTTGGCCTTCTGGAAAATTACTATTCCGTTCTTTATCTCCCATTCTGGATGTTCCTGGACAAACCAACGAATTTCTATATTCACTCAATATTAAACAAAATGTATGTGAGAGACACAGAAGTTGCACATCAACAGCTTGTTCATCTTTAGTAAGCTTAATGATGTATGTCCTAACAATTTAACAAAAGTCAGTTTCCCTTATAGTATGTCCCACCAAATCCTTTCCTGAGGTTCCAACAATCCAAACTATAAACTTCTGTCATTGCTAGGTAGTTGACGTAATCCAAAATGAAAATCAACAATCAAAGTGACCTTATTCACAAGCTTATTCATACGGTACATGATCACTGTAAAAAATCAGTATCCGAGAGGATCATAAATTTTTACCTCTTTGATATATTGCAAAAGCTCATGATCAGAAGAAAAGAGCAACATTTGCTGGGCATCAGTCAGAGAAAGATAGTCATAAGCCTTCTCACTGCATCCAGCTATTTCATCCCTGCAAGTGATACAGTAAAATAAATTATTAAGAAGAAATTGAAACTCGCTTCCAGGATAATATTCAACAAGGGAACTTTGTTGAGGGAAGTTATTTCCTTCAGCAACCCAAATATGCAGTATGATTGAGGTAAAAAGACAAAAAATGTTAGATCATTTGTATTCCAATCCAAAAACATAGCAAAAAGTTCAAAAAACGCATCTCATATCACCAAAAAGAAAACCACTTTAGAAGCTAAAAGATTACGCAAAACCTAACTGGAAAAAACGAATTCGAGAGACATCTCAAACAGCTCAACAGATTTTCTATTGGAAACTCCTTGCAGGCAGTCAACAAGGCTAAAGAAGAGCTTGATAGGAGTCAAAAGATGTGTATCTCAATCCTCTAGATGAAGCATTCAAGGCCAGGTAAAAACAGAAATTATGCCGTTACCTCCAAGCCTTAGAATTTCTTTCCTTGATTTAGCAAAAAGCTATAATAAATTAGCTCAAAGATGGAGATGCCAACTCTTAGAATTGGTGCCAAAACATCCCACTTCCATTTTAATAATTGGCACAAGTTCAATCATCTAGACAAATTTCTTTCATTGAAAATTTACACACAGGGCCTGTAAGAAATCCCAAAGTAGCAAAGTTTAGTAAAGAAAACACATGGAGTAGGCCAATCAATAATTCTAGAGTTCTTTTAGCTAGAATCCAAAACAATTGGAAGGTTGGCTACTATATTTGATCCTTTTTTTTTCTTGAGAAAAAATATCAAGAAAGCATACAAAAAGAAAGATCTTAACATTAGCCCTAATATTGAAAATATATATATACAGGGTAAGACGGCAGCACTTCAATGGGCTCAAGGGCACCGCCAAGAGACAAGTGCAAATGAATAAATACAACTGCCCCACACTTATAATTAGATGTAAGTGGAGGCCACTGGAGGAAGAATGACAGGATATTGTGATTAGCAAGCCCCTTGAACTCTTTTTTTAACATAACTCATTGGAGATTCTCAGACCATGTGCCCCAAGTCAAACATTGCATAAGCTAATTTGGATTAAGCACAAAATTCCCAAGGCCAATTTCATGCTTTACAAAACAGAGACATAACACCAAAGACAAACTACATTTCTTGAACTTACCCTCTACTAATCATATCTTCTGCAACTATCACCTAGAGAGGGACGATCACATGTTCTTGGATTGCATTTATACCACATAAAGTTGGCACTCTCTAATGCTCCTTTGTCTTATGGATTGGAACGAAGAGGCTTGGCAAGGAACTATAGATTGGGCAGTAGTGATTATCACAAATCAACTATTATTCTATATTTATTTTTGATTATGGACTTCAACATGAAAGGAATAGTAGGATTTTCAAGATGAAATTAGGGCTACTTTAATAGATCATAAATTGGACTAGAGCAGCATTTATTGCTAAAGAGGTTAACTTCTCTCTCAAAAATAGCATCGCTGCTAGATGGAACCTCTAATCAGCTTGTCCTCCTGTTCACCACAGCTAAAGACCCACTCTTTTTTTTTTGAGGAATTTCCTTTCCCAGTTGATATTTCTTTTCCGCTAGGCTAATTGCTTAAGCATCTGCATCCTTGCCCCGGTGATGGATTCACTTAGATGCAAGCTTTTTGTTGAATTGTCTAGCTCAGTTCTATCTGTTGTAAACTTCTAACTTCATTTTTTATTAATATATTATCATTTACCATAAAAAATAAAAATAAAGACAATTCAAAGTGCCAAGCAACAAGGGGAAAACTTGTACAGTATAAGGTATGTCCATATCCAAAATAACTGGCAGCTGCATGTAGCTTCTAACCAACAACCTCCATCTTTCTACAGAGCAGTGACAGTCAGCTTTTAGATTGAGTTCCCTGACATTTTTAAAATTGTTTCGTTCTCTGAAGCTTTTAGATTAAGTTCTCAGTCATTACTAAAACATATTTCATTTTATGTAACTTTTATATCAAGTTCTGTATATATTAGTTGTGTATTACAACTGATATATAAGATAACTAAAAAGATGTCTCAGATTTGAATGAAGCAAGTTACCTTACTGTTTTTGCCAAGAAATCAATGAAGTAGTCATAGCCCTTGTACGGTACATTTTGTTTTGCACTCAGGACACGGTTATAAGCCCCTTCCATGAAGGATTGCTCCAATTCCACAGCATGCTTGATACATGGATTCTCCAATGTGGTGGGTGAAAGTAGTTCCAACTCAGTATGGAATTCTCCAATTCTGTTCTGCACAAGAAGCCTCAAGAGATTGAGACCCAAGATCATATGCTCCTGAGCAGATGGAGGAAGGCGGCTCCTGCTCCAAAGAAGGGGAAAAAAATGAAATAAGAATAAGTGATCTGAACATGAAATTAATATCTAATAGCAATTTGTAATTCTTTCTTCTAATAGTTCAAAAAGGTAATAATGGTCATCATAATAAACTAAATAGAATCTATTTTGCAGTCAAATGTGACAATAACATAGTCAAAGTTACTTTTACCACGTCATTTTGAAAAATATGAACTGGTCATGGAGTAATAAGAAAACATTCTACATAGAAGCTGTTGACTAACAACTAGTGCCAGTTCAATTATGTTTTTAAACTTAAATTCAGTAATCAGCAAAAGAGTTACTAAAAGCCTATTGACAAGTTACCCGGCATCCGTGTAGTATGGCTTCAACTGAAAGAAGTCTCGTTCAAAAGCATCTTGATCACCAATCTTCACACTTAAAAGAACTGCATGCTCATATATATCCCCTAAAAATTTTCAAAAGTTGAAAATAACATGTGAAAATATATTCTGAAAAACAAAGATAAAGAACAAAAAAGAGTAACGACTCCACTAGTTCAGTGGAACAGACTACCCAAAGTGAGTATTTCCAATTCAAAGCTCACCAAATCTACTGTCATCTCTAATTTGGTTTCTTACAACAGTTTACAACATCAAATAAATAACCCTTTTGGTTTTAACTATGAAAAACAAAGAGAAAGATTTTCCCAAAGAACAATTACTTGCAATTGTCAATTCGCGAATAGCATTAGGAGTATCCTCGAAGAGTGGCGGCAAGCTTCTAAATCCCGTCAACAAAACCTACAAAGAAAACAAAAAAAAAATCAGTCCCAATAATATCTGGTTTAACTCTTTTTCTAAAATAATAACAAAAAGGGGAAGAATAGGGACTGGAGAAGAAAAGGTTGAACCTTGAGTTGGGAAAGTAGATTGCAACAAGAATCTATATCCTCCCTCGTACAAGCGGCCTTGCATCGCTCGAATTGCTGCAATACCTCGGTTAACTTCGGATCCATTATTCACGTTTTTGTTTTGGGTTCGATTATGTCTAATTCTGATCAATTTTGAAAATCGTTAGGTGTATCTTTATTTAACTGGCTTTCTGTCGAAGAAAAGTATCGTTCCTTGATAAACAGGCTGTTCAATTCGGACATCAACTCCATTGACCCACATCCACATGTTAATCAGACCAAATAGATTCACAGTCATCGTCCTCCAAGCCCTCCAATTTCACCGGCCCACGAGTAGATGAGGCCCTAAAACAGATTCTAATGAGTCCGTATTGTAGATTCCAATCATCCCGTATAATTATGGGGTTTTGGAATTTAGATTATATTAAGCTTAATTTGGAGAAAATAATGAATTTTATTGATAATTTTCTTGAGGGTGAAATTAATTTTTTGATTGTCATAATCCACGAAAGAAGGATAAAGATATATTAGAGCACTTTTTCCTTCTTAAGAAAATATGAAGAAGGTTAAGAATGCGAAAAGAAAAGAAATAAACTACCAACTTAATTGAAAATAATGAAATGTGTATATACTATTTGATATCAAACTTGAAAATGTAGGTCAGAGATAAAGTTCTTGCTACGGGGATAAAAAGTGTTGTAGTAAAGAATAAGTTCTAAAGTTTGCATGGAATAAAAGTTATATTAATATGGTATATTTAATAAGTAGCACTATTATGCATGTTGTGAATTATGCAAGTTGAGTGTTTATAGAATTGTCAAAAGTGAAAAGTTTTTAATATTTGAGTTTGATGGCAAGGAGGAGAAGAAGTCTCAAGGCATGAGACAATGTCGATGACAAAGAAGAATCGATCTCAAAGCATAAAGATGCATAATAAAGGACTTAAATAAAATTGAAGATATCCCCAGGCATAAGGTGGTGTTAGTGTCAATGATAGCAATGAATCCTAATGAACTGGTTTTAAGATATAATGATATGCAAATGTCAAACCTAAACAAATTAAAACCATCTCAAGGTGTAGTAAGACATCGATGGTGGATAAAGATAAAGATAAGAGTGAGAAAAAAGAAAAGGAGACATCAAATAAAGATAGGAAGCAAAGGAGGTTAAAGTAAATGCTATACATTGATCGTAGAGAATGTTTTTTTAAAGTACTTTGATAATTATGTTACAATGTAAGAAAAGAAGGATTTATAGGTAAATGTGAACAATGTTACATGTGAATAGCTAGAGGCAAATCGGAAGCAATCTACATCTCATAAAAGAACTCCTATTTTTGAAAATGTAGTTGTTATTATACGACGATTTAATAACTATTGATGGGTATTTTATTTAATATTATTAAACATTCTTAGTTATGTCGATTGAAATGTTATGCAATTCTACCAATAATAAGATTATTAAGAATGTTATGTTACATATATATATATATATATATATATATAGCATCTTCTTATTAATTTTGTTACTAAGTTTGTGTTTGTTATGATTATTTTTGGCAATTATATAACGGACTCCATAATTGTGATGAATAATGTTGGAAGGTTTGATTTTGAAGTCAATCATGAAAATGTTATGGAAGACTTAAATGCCACGTTGAACTATTATTAGGTAGATATAATCCAAGTGTTGGATCAAAATATGGACAAATCCTTGTCCACTATCAATTTCTTGCATATTGTTCTCAATTATGCAAGAAATATTAGGAAGGACTTAGATGTTGGCATTAATGCACCCATGATTAACTTCTTAAATGTATTATATGTTTATCTTTCATGCAAATATGGTAACCAAATTATACCAACCTCCAAACCATATAGTCTGTTATAACTTGTTTTGGATGTAGAATTAGAGAAAATGGTTAATAATCTGAATGTCAATTCTATTGTTTAGTGATTAAGTCAGCTATGCTCTATAGAGCAGAGTATTGACCCATTAAACAAATGCATTGTCATAAGTTAATATTGATGGAAATGAGGATGCTCCATTAAATGTGCAATCTTCTTTGAAAAGGTCAGGGATGTAATAATAAGAGATAAATTAAGGGTGGCTAATATTGATAGAAAATTAATGGAGACAAGGCCAAGGTGGTTCAAACAGGTTAAGAGGAGATATCATAATGCTCAGGTGAGAAGATACGAGAAGATTGTACTTAAGGATTGTAAGAGAAAAAGAGGAAGGTCTAAAAAAAATTAGGGAAAGGTGATTAGGAATGATATAATTCTGCTAGAACTTACCGAGGATATGACTTTCAATAGGAAACTTTGGTGTACTAGTATATGGGTAAAGGATCTCATATAAATAGGTCCTTCTTTTTCTTCTATGCCTCTTAAGCCTTTTCATTTAAGTCTTATGTCATATATTTAGCCTAAACATTATATGTAGTACTTCTCTCTTAGTTATTTATTCTAAACATTTCCTTACATGAACTAAACATTTCTTCTAATAGCTTATTTGTTTTATTTATTTATTTCTTGTTTGTGTATTTATTTATTTTATCATTTTTATTTTTTTAATCTTGACTTTTGTTTTTTTTTTTCCTATGGTTCTATCGGAAATAACATCTTTACCAATTAGGGGTAAGGTTGCGTACTTTTAGACCTCTATAGACTCAATATCTTAAAGGACTTTACAAGGATTTTGTTATTATTATTGGTGCTTATTAATGCGAATAATAAAAATTATTTTCAAATATAGGAGGACACTTACACTGAATTTACGCTCAAAATTTTTACAACTTTCAATTTTAAAAAAGATGTGGGGATAAAAGAGTCGAATGGTATTACATTTTTTATAGACAGTGTGGATTTTGAGATGCCAACTTTTAAATTTAATGTAAAACTTGGGTTTTATTTTTTAGATCATATGCAAACATTTGGATATCTAAGTTCAAAATTTGACTTCCCTAACGATGAACATAGAGTTTTGGTGTAAAATCTCCCATGAAAGTTGTGATTATAATCCTACAAAAACTAAGGACTCCTACATTAAATCACCAATGTTATGGTATTTACATCGCATAATTGTGCACACCATTTCTAGAAAGAGGGAGAGTAAGGGGTGGTGAATTGACATGATTTATTATATTTATAGTGCTTTGTTAAGATTCACCTTTGCAATTTGGCTTTCTATTTGTAAGCTACTTACTCTAAAGAATTTGTAACCAAAACGCTCTAAAAATTGGTCATGAAGTAAATAGTGGAGGAGTATCCTTATCAAAAGCCAAAATGGAAGTAAACTTTCTGTCAGAAAAATGTATATGTGCTTACCTTGTTAATTAGCTATTTTCTAAGGATCCAATTTCTCATGAACTCCTTTACGAGCACGGTTATGATTCATATGCAAGCTAAGCAAATCCGTAAACAAATTTGGATAAAGCAATTCACCAAGTTAGAAAACTATCAAAAACAACTTATGAATAAGAGCATTTTAACCTATTTGACAACAATATAAGAAATGGTTGTTTAAGTTTAATGTCAATAACAAACTCATTTTTGCAATCAGATTATCATTTTGTAATAGTTCATTTCAGTTTAAAGCTCACAAGGAGCATTTTCAAATGCAATTTAAAGAATGTTAACTTACAAGAAATGCATAAAAGATTCAATTTCCTTTCTCCATTCTTTGTCCATCGACTTCATAGTGAATGATCAAAAAGTTCATCAATATGTTGAAAATAGGCATATTATATATTAATCAAAAAAATACATACCAAAACTGAAGTAATAAAACTAGCAAATTTTGAAAACATATTTTTATTCTCCATGAAAAGGTAAAAAAGAAGTTGAAAGGATCAAAACTTTATACAAAACTTAGACTTTGAAGGTTCACCTGGCGAGTTAGAGAAGAGACTTTATTTAATCGAAGATTCACTTGGTTTAGGTTGGGGACCCACAATCTCGCCTTCAGTGGACTAGATTCTGATAGAGAGCCCAACTGTCGTTCTCGACATTCCAAAAATCCAAAACCCTATACATAACTCACTACTTCCATCGAACCTACATCTACCCACTTAAACTTCACAACAACCAGAGGAAAAAGGGTTTCTGTTAAGTATAGCGATGATGGGATTTGGGTTTAATGCATTGAACACATAAATGGTGGTGATGGGCTGGTTTCGAGTGAAGGACAGTAGTGGGTTGGTGGTGTTTGGGTTAGGGATGTGGTTTGGGATTAATATACTAAATGTCTAAATGACAGTGATGGGGGTGGTTTTTGGGTGAACTACGGTAGTGGATTGTTAGTGTTTGGATTAGGGATATGATTTGGGTAATATACTAAATGCATAAATGGCAATGACGGGGGGTGGTTTTGAGTGAAGTACAGTAGTAGGTTGGTGGTGTTTGGGTTAGGGATGTGGTTTAGGTAATGTACTAAACACGTAAATGGCTGTGATGGGGTTGGTTTTGGATGAAGTACGGCAGTGGGTTGGTAGTGTTTGGGTTAGTGATGTGGTTGATAGGGTTTCGGTGGGGTTAAAGAGGTTCGGAGAGGAGGAGGTTAGAGATGTGAGATGGGGAGATGTGAGAGCAGAGAAAATTCTAGAAAGAGTGAAGAAAATTATAAAGAACTTACAAGAAATAAGATCAAACAGAGTAGATTGTTATGAGGGCACAATCGTCATTAGCCAAACAACTAAATTAGTTGTTTGGTCCAAACACTCCTATTCAAGAGCTTCTAAAAAATCAACTACTTGGATTGAATAAGCCAACCTAACCAGCTCATAACCAAATAAAATTTTGGCTTTTTAATATAGTTAAACCTTTAATTTGGATCAATCAGCCAAGAAATAACTTATCAGTTGTTTACCAAACGAACCCTATGTCAATTATTATCGATTCTCTTTGACACATGTTATCTTTCTTACAGCAATTTTCGCAAATAATGAGCCTTCTTTTCTGAAGCTATGAAACATCCTGGTTGGTGCAAGGCTATGCGCCATGAAATTGAGGTTTAAAAACGTAATGGTATTTGAACTATTAAGGATCTCCCACTTGATAAGAAAGCTATTGGTAATAAGTGGGTCTATAAGATTAACCACAACTCAGATGGTATAATTGAACACTTGAAAGCTCACCTTGTAGTGTATGAAAACAATCAGGTCGAAGGTTTGGATTATGATGAGACTGTTGCTTCAATTGCTAAAATGGTTAGTGTGCGTACTTTTCTTGCAGTAGGTGCCATAAAAAGTTAGGATTTGCATCAACTTGATGTTAACAATGCATTTCTTTCTGGTGATCTCGACAAGGAAGTTTACATGGGACTATCCAAGGGTTTTTAGCAACTTATCCTGGAAAAGTATGTCATCTTCGAAATTCACTTTATGACCTAAAGTAATCTCCTCGTAATTGGTTCCCTAAGTTGCCATTTGTATTGCGTCAATATGGATTTATTTAGTCCCAAGCCAATCATACTCTTTTCACTTATAAGAAAGGTGCCAATTTTCCTTTTGTTTTGGCTTACGTTGATGATTTCATTGTTGTTGATAATAATTCAGCCGCTTGTGTTGCCTTCAAGACATATCCGAATATTTGTTTCAAGATCAAATATTTGAGTCCATTGAAATATTTTCTTAATATTGAATTTGGTCGGAACCAAAAAGGTCTATTTTTATCTCAATGTAAGTATGCCTTGGATATTTTTAGTGAGGCAGGTTTAACAGGTGCTAAGCCTGCACCATTTCCTATAGAGCAACATCATAAGCTTGCTTCTTTGTAGAGTCATTTTATTACTGATCATAGCTATTATCGACGATTGGTGGGTCGTCTAGTATTAAAGTTGCGTTCGTAAAACCAACTTGCAGATATATTTACAAAGGCATTGAGTCAACAACAGTTCGCGTATTTGTGGGTCAAGTTGGTCATTCATGATCTACATGTTTTAAATTGAGAGGAAGTATTAGACAATAATATATTTTGTAATATTTATGGTAATGATTGTATAAATATTTTAGGAAGTAGGGTTTTGTACTATTTTTCTTTGTTTTTTTATTGAAAGGAAGTTGCCGCTACTTTTCAATTTAATTTTAGCATGCAGTTGGTTAGTAATTTTATGTTCTTCCCATACGAATATAAATTACTGATCCGGTGTTATTTTATTATTGATAATTGATTAATTTTTATTTTATAAAATTTGTTATGAATTTAAACGGTTATTTTTATCAATCTTTTTGGTTTGTTTTTATATATTTAAATCCTCTTTTCTAGCCTTTAAAATATGAAAATTTTCTATTTAATTGCTTATATTTTCACTAAAATTTTATAAATAGCGCAATTAAAAGAATGTATTATCCCGACAATCCAGTTATGTTTTCATCAGTGCTCTGCTCGCCAATCAGATCATCCATCCCAAAGATCATATTCCAAAACGAAGTCTTTTTTATGTGTAAATAGACATAAAACGACTCATCTCTCTGCCTCTCTCAGACGGCGTTCTGCTTCAATCTTCTTCTCTCCTCTTTCTAGTTCTCACTCTCGCAAAGCTGAACAAAATTACCCCATTCTGTCAAAATCTCAGCTCAAAATTACCCTATTCCTGTCAAATTCTAAGCGGACTCTTTAATGGCAGTTCGTGCCTTTTGGGCGAAGTTACCCAAGGGAGCACTTCTTCAATGCCTTTTAGGTCACAGACAATATCCTGGATTACTCATCAAATCCCAAGTGCAAGCTTTAGGCTTGGGTGGTGTCCACTGTAATTCCCTTTCGTGGTCGAGGCTATACCGGGACGGGAGGCCAAGAGGACCCTTGTGGAGGGGCAAGAAATTGATTGGAAAAGAAGCACTCTTTGTTATATCGGGATTGCAGAGGTTTAAAGAGGACGAAGAGAAGCTTAACAAGTTCATTAAATCCCATGTTCAGAGGCTGTTGAAAATGGACATGGTTGGTGTCCTAGCTGAGCTGGAGCGTCAAAACGAAGTCTTTTTGGCTCTCAAGGTTAAGATCTTTATGCGTTTTAATCATCACCTTAATCTTCTTTTATTAGTCGCCAAGTGTGCACAAAGTTCTCTTTGCTATATTGCTTATTTCTTTTCCTCCATTGAGATTAAGATTCGTTCATGGACTCTCTCTCTCTCTCTCTCTCTAACAAAAGAGTGAAGATCTTTCATCTCTTTATTAGCCTAATTCATTTGTTAGAACCATGTTATTTTTAAAACAATTATTGCATACGGTTGATGTCATATGTTGTCTTTAACATACAAACTCAATGGTTCAATATCATCATTTTGTGGAACAAATTGATTCAATTGGTAGCTTTTTTTAAGCATGCAGGTGGTCTATGCATAAAATAGTTTGATCATTGGACTCATTTTTGTATATTGATGATCACATGACCTATTTTCGAAAACTCATACTCTATAGCATGATTAAAAATTCATCTTAAAGAGTCGGAACTTCTAAATTGAATAGTTCCTGCAAGAGCTTGTGGAGTTAGGTACATACACAAGGTCAGACATAAGGGTTAGGATGTGATGAAACAAAATTTGCAATGGGGAAGGACTTTTTTTGTAGGTTATTGTTATTCAGGTGGTGCCCTTTTTCTTCCATTGAACTTGATAAGATTCAAATATTTCAATCAAAGGGAAAATTTTTGAAGTAATCAAGTGAATGGCATTAACCCTTGGCTTGAATTAGTTCCAAAGAAAAACTTCATTGCATGTCTAGTTATATTGAGTAATTCCTAAGCTAAGCTTCAGCTTCATTGCATGTCTAGCTATACTAGAGTAATTTCTAAGCAAGATTCAGTGCATTGGTAGGTAGCCATAATTACAGATTAACAGGTCACCACATATTGGATTGTTGGAGAAATTTAATGAGAGATCAAACCATTTGTCATATTAGCAAATTGCAGCATTGACGGAGAACATGAATGTGCAAGGTTACATCTAGTCATGTAGCCTTTTGATATGGTATCGCTTATCATGTATGGAGAGTGGAACCACAGGTTACTTACTGGAAGACCAATAAACCAAGAGAATTAGTTAGGGATAATATCTTTGGTGTCAAGAGTAGATTGTTGTTTTTGGGAAGTTCATTTTATTTTGGGGAAAGTGTCAAGAGTAGATTGTTGAACTTTCTTACCATATTTTCTTCATCAAAATTTGATTCCTAGTGAGGATTAGTTTGCAAAGCATTTGCTGTATGTTGAGTTTCAACTCTAAAACAGTTCTTTTTATATGCTGCAAATGATTTATTTTGGTTGAAGAAAGAGAGACGTTTACTACTGATCATAGCTTCTGTTGTAAAAAAAATTAAGAAATGTTTACTACTGATCACTAAATTTTGAGTTTGGCATCGGTAGCATGTGGTCTTTTGTTGTTAGAGAGGGCATTTTATAGAGTAGGATTAAGGAGAGCTTTAAGTCATGGTCGAATTCATCATTTTGTGTTAGATGTGTTGTTTTTTGTTTGTCAAAAGTTAACTTTCTTTTATAACTTCCCTCTGATCCATCATGTTATTGATTATGTGGCTTCTAAGAATAATTGATTCTGCAGATCTTCCTAGTGATTCGGAAGCAGGACTGGTACAAGCCTGATGTCTATCTCTATAAGGACCTGATCATGGTATTGATGAGAAGTGGAAAAATGGATGAAGCTATGAAGTTGTGGGAAAAGATGAGAAGTGAGAATCTGTTCCCTGATTGCCAAATGTATTCTGAAGCCATTAGGGGCTTTTTGAAGGATGGTTCTCCTGCTGATGCAATTAATATATACGAGGATATGAAGAAGTCGCCTGATCCACCAGATGAATTGCCATTCAGGATTTTGTTAAAAGGGCTACTCCCTCACCCGCTTTTGAGGAACAAAGTGAAGCAAGACTACGAGGAGCTGTTTCCTGAAAAATCCATTTTTGATCCTCCAGAGGAAATATTTGGTGCGCAGTGATGATTGTGGGCGCTGTTTCCCTGACTTTGGATATGGAGGTTTTGTATACATAGTTTTGGTAGAATGGAACAGTATGATATAGTTTTGGTACAGGATAGTTGGGTTTTTAGTTGTGCTCAAAAAGGTAATTATTCAGAGCCAGACTCCGTCGCTACTGCTCATTTTGTGGGGAGCCTCAATACGTTGTCTTTATTATGTGATGGGCTTTTGTAGTCGACCTAGTTACTCGACATTTGGCCCATGGACATGTGTTTAGAATTTTCAGGCCGATCATTTTTGGGGTGGGCTGTTCGGGCATTAGATTTTTAAGCAAGATTTTCCTGAGGCTTAGATTAGATCTATAGGCTTGAGAAAATAAACCAAAACTTTGTTAGAAGTATTGATATTGGACCGCATAAAACACAAAAGCCCAGAAACTTTTAGTTATGAAGAGACTCAGATTCAAGCCTAAGTTAACACCTGTGAATGCCCAAGTTTGTGTCGGAATTTCTTGTCAGCGATAAATTTGATTGAATTGATAAATGTAAGTACGTTGTCTCCAACTTGCTTCAGGATTTATGGTCAAGTCTAGATCTCATTTGCTCGTCCTAGAGTTGCTAGCATCACACTAGTTGTGGACAGTTATGCTCCCTATCGTTCAAATCCAAAACCTCCCTTGCTTCCCCTTCACGCCTCGCTCTCGCGCAGATCCGGAGTCTTGTTGTGAGTTGCGTCAATGGTGATTGAATCAGCGACTATGCAAGGGCTATAGTGCTCTAGAGGACAAGTAGTAGTAAAGATGAAAAAAGAAATTATTTCCACATTATGAGAACAGAGGGGGTTCAATTTGTGCTTTGTCCTGCACCGATTGAAAATAATTTTCAGGTAGAACAACCGCCTAACCCTACATTACAAGAAAACAGGTCCTTTTGTGACGTTCTAAAATGTCGTAAAAGAGCATTTGCGACGTTTTAAAAAATGTCACTGAAAGTTTTATGGAAAATGTCATGAAAAATACTGACATTCCGCGACGTTTAAAAAAATATAACAGAAAGTTTGGACAATCAGCGACGTTTTTAAAAAACGTCACAGATTGTTTAACATTCTGTGACGTTTTTAAAACGTCTCAAAATGTTAAGGAATCCCTTCCGTGACGTTTTTAGAAACGTCGCGGAATGTCTTTTGTGACGTTTTTATTATTATTGTATTATTTTTTATTTTTTCAAATCAAATTAATTTAATAATTTTAATTTTAATAATTAATTTTTAAAATACAATTTTTAATCTTATTTGTTTAATATCATTCAACATTATTTACGAATTTTTTTATTTAATAATTCTTCAATCTTTTTAGTATATCATTAATTTTAATAATTATTCATGTATCACAAAAATTTTATACCTGCAGACAATCTATTATTTAATTGCAATTCACAAACATGTCATAATAAACTTATAAAGTGTGATGACAATTAGCTAATAAAATAAATTAATTATAGAAAATCTACATTTTTTGAGAAGCATTAAACATATTTTGCATATTTCATAGGATCAATAGATATGATAAGAGAACAATTACATGGTAGGTATTCTTTTGAAAATTACAAGTTCTTATCATTTCTAATTCATACATTTGGATCAACTGTTCCTTCCCTTGTATTTTTTTTTAAAAATGTTTTCCTCTTTAAGGACATCTTCGTCATCTGGAGGAATTTGCTCATGCTGTGGGACTGAACCTATGCAACTATAAATGCCACCCTCTTAAAGAAAGGAGAAAAACTACGATACTGATCAGCCATTTGTAGACATCATTCTGCCAAGCTGCAATATAAAAGTGACATATGTTACTACAATAAGCAGAGAACGAATATCTTTTGTTTCAAATACTTTAGGGTAGCATGGCTCTTGAAGACTCTGGCTTTTGCTCATTACATAGCTTTTGTTTCTGGAATCAATTACTGCTAAGTTGAAAACATGAAACTAACAAACATATTTGACGAGAGAAATCAAGAATCAATTATTGCTAAGTTGAAAAATATGAAAACTGACTAACCTATTTGATGAGAGAAACTTCAATTGGGCTTATGATCCTAATTCTAATATAAAGCAAATGTTTAAAGAAGTTTGAAAAGAACATTATCTACTTCACTTCAATTGATCTCCATCTAGCTATTGAACAATGAATGCAATATTTCAATTGGAAGGTATTAAATCATGAGTTTGATTCTACTAGACTCACATTTACATGACAATCAAGATTTTATTAAAAAGAGAATGTATTCATGGAGTCTTGCCTGTGTCAAAAAGCCAACAATAAATAACGAGAAACCCACTGTGGTGGCTGAAGATGATTTGCTAACGTAGGCTGACAACATGAATGCAAAAGCAATCTAGCATCACAACAAGAAAACTGAAAACTGTTGTAGCTGCCTATAATCTGTATTAATTCCTCACAAAAGTACTAAAAGTCAGTCTCATCATATTAAATTGGAAAAGGAAGAAAACACGAAAATCGATTGCAAAGTTGTTCTTGATGAAAAAATCAAACTGGAACATCATTCCAAAAAGAACCAGAAGAAGTGATGAAATAAGCACAAGAATCCCAGACAACCAGATGGACTAATAGTTATAGTACCTCCTCTTCCTCCTTGGATTCGATTTCTACATCGTCGGCACTAATAATTGCCGTCTCTGCATCTATCAAACCCTGAAGGCTACTCCAGTCACCATCTTTAGTAGCAAGAATCAGAGAGTCCATTAATTCAGGTTCTACTTGAGCATTTTTCTTTCTAAACAAAATCGAATACATTAGAATGGCTTCCTTATACTACAAAAAACAATCAGCCAAAAAGAAAAATAATTAGACAAAAGAATGTTAAATACAAGTAATTTGTAAATCAAAAGCGTCAACCAAACTAAAGGTGATAAAGAGAACAGAAATTTGGGTCTAACTACGAAGACTGATCAGGGACAAGTCAACTCACTTGATATCTATCCCATGTCTGTTTGTAACCCAAAGCCACACCGTGTCTATGATCCAGAAAGATAGCTTTTTGTGAGGGAATACAACCTATAAAGAATTAAATAACAAAACAAAATATTCTATACAAAAGCTAGAATCTTATAAGATAGACAAGTATATAAATGGATTGATATTCAAAGAGACTAATGTTCTTTAACAGAGCAGAGCAAAGTATCCCTACTTTTCATCTCTCATTTTCCTGCAATACATAGCTGTCTATTTAAGATTAAAGCTTAATAAAGTTTTTGAAGCATGTCATCTAAGCAACCAAATGGAACTTACCACGCTAGCATCAAGATTCCAACATTAGTATGAGCCACCTCTATATCTGCACATAGAACTTCAATTCCTTCTGGGCTGTTGAAATGACAAATCATTCTATAAGCATACATGTCATGATAGAAGTACATACTAACAAATTTGAAATTTGGTTTGAAAATTATTTAAAGATCAAAAGGGTTATTACAAAAACATAATAACTCATGAACTCTCCTCGTTTCTAAAAAACTAGCAACGAAGTGTACTCACTATAAAAATCACCAACATCAGAAGCAGCCTACAACCGTTGATTGAACCCTTCTAGCATCTCATCGGGGACAAACGAGATCCTACAAAGAGGGCATGTGTTGTTGTCGTGGTCCATCGAATGGTTTCTATGAAATCCGAGAGACCCAAATAGTTAAAAAGACAAAAATAAGGTTTCTGATGAAACCCAGAAAGGAAAGTGTGTAAACGAACAGCTTCGGTAAGCAAACCTCAATGTATCC
>JANZLD010000237.1:52474761-52487156 GCA_026413575.1 Erythroxylum carthagenense
TCGAGTATAATTATGTGATATGTGGGTTTAGTTAGGTCCCTTAAGCTAGAGTCAGTGCACTGGTCTCATTTTTAATAGCCTTCTCTCGGCTCCCGTTAGTGGCATTGGAGCTCTGATCTCGGACTCCCATAAGTCACGGCTACACCGAACCACTATGCGTGAAGGTGTAGTACGTTCCGTTCACGGCTAAACAGGACCGCTATGCAGAAATGTGCAGTACATTCTGTTTTGGACCAACCCAAACCGTTTTGATATGTTATGTGTTTTTGGTTTGTGTATATTGTGATGCATTTCATGTTTTGAATTTGATTATGAAATGTGAAAATTTGAGAAATTTTAGAACTCCGAAAGTGAGCGTTAAATCATCACATTTTTTTATTTGATTATGATGCTTTGATTTTGAAGAGTGAAAAGTTTGAAAATGAGCTTTTGAATTTTTCCGACTGAGAAATGTTTATAACTATCAAACGCCTTGAAAAACGTTTTTGCTTATTATTCGTTTTATAAACATTTTATCCACGAGCTTTGTGCTTACCTCCCCTTTCATCCCCATCTCTAGGTATTCGAGCAGGAGATCGGATGAAAGAATGTCAAGATATGTTGTTCGATTTTGTATCGCTTATGTTTTATGAAATTAGGATTTTTTGGCATTGTATATGGCTTGTAAAGCCATTCAAGTTTGTAGTATATCTAATTTTGGGATGTAAGTAAATTAAGATTGAGATATAGATTTATGTATGGCTATAGTTTGTGCATTATGGTTTCATATGTAATTTGAGTTGAGGTATAAATGTGTTGGTGATATGGATGAATTTGATTGATTGCGAATTATTGAAGTACTTTAGAAATAGGATTGCGTTTGTTTATGCTAAGATCCCGGACGGAGGGTCCGGTGGATATTGGTGATTGTGTGATTGTTTGGGAATTTTAGAAGTGTTTGTTTAGCAGGTTTTGGGTTTTTACAGATGCAGCCGTTATGCTGTCGAATTTTTGATAAAAATTGGTATGAAAATGAGTTTTGGGATTTATATGAATGTATAAGAAAATGTTTAAGAATTGAGATTTGCATGAGGAATAGTTTCCTAGAAAGGGAAAACTATATGGTTTTGATTAGCATGAGATTTGATTAAAGATGAATAGGATGAGAAAAGGATTGAAAAATAAGAAAAGGAAAAGAAAAAGAAAGAAAGAAAGGAAAAAAATTTATACCAGTTTTGGAATGTCTTAAGGTTTCCAACGCGAATAGTTTTCTAAGATTCATGCTTCGGATGTCATAAATTCGTATTCGATTCGTATTTCTGTCTTCCGATATTCGATCTACTTTCGATCTTTTGTATTTGCTTTCGTTCTCCGCTTTCGATTCGCTTCCGAGAAAATTCTATTTCAGAATCTTTCAATTATGTTCTCGTTCGTTTTTCATGTCTGTTGTTTCTATTTCTGGTTGGGATCCCGTCTCCGGATTGGGTTCCATCATTTTGACCAGATATATAACACTCGCACAAATAAAACCAAACTCTTTTGTTTTATTAATAATAAATATTTTCATTACAAAATTGTAACTGAAGAAGATAAAAGTTACACGTAAATACACTTGCTTTCCAAGGCATTATATTTACATAACTCCAATAGTAAGATTATCTCGTGTTATTTTCAATTTCCCAATTGACTTCCTTTCTCGAATGATTTTCTCCATTCTTTGGATTTCCTCATCCCTCACCTTGACTTATTTTCATGTTTGCTCATTCATGCTAGTTTCTTTACACATTGCAATTTATTTGCAAACTTAATTTCTTGTGATTGTAATACATTCATCAAGTCATATTTGTATCTCCAAAACATACTTACACAGAATATAACGTGAACCTATATACTCCTCATATTAGCCATCAATGTCTCCTCAAATTCAGGAATCCACTCACATAGTTGGATCATTTACATCAAACAAAATACATACTTTTTCAATAACATATTCTACCTCTTTTTCTTGAGTCTCTACTAGGGATAGGACTCCCATAGTCACTTTCGAATCATTATGTATTCATTTCTAATTAGTTCTTTCATTAATCATCCTTAACATAAACTATCTGATTTGCTTAATCTAACTTAGTAAAATTCTTCTTTGAAAGAGGGTTTCTTGCTACCATCATCTATACTGTTCATACAATCTTTATCAATCACCTGCTATCATCAAAACATTATTAGCTATTCTTAATACCTCAGGAAGACCAATTTCTATTATTCTTACAAGGTCATAATGTTCTAATCATCAAAACTCAATGGAGTAATAAACATACTTATTGTCGCATATGCTTAGGTGGGCATCATCAAATTCATCCCATTTGTCCACATATTTATCTCCATCAATTCACAAATTTATATCCTACATGATTGATACTTTAATCTCCATTAATCCTAGATGATATTCTTCTCTTGATCTTCGAATTTATTTCTCATTGTAACATCATCAACAAATCTCAGTCGATCCCCGCTTGATCATTATAAGCACTTTCATGTGTTACTCTAGTTCCCCTTAGACTTTAAACTATGGGAACTATGATTGAAAAATATCCAATAAGTCATAGGTTTCTTCTTATATCATCTTCACACATATAATACATATGTGCTTAATATTCTCATTTGTGTATGATGATCCCATTATCAGATAGGTACTCACAATAACAATTTAACTTAACCTTTTGAATTTGTACATATATCGCTATCATTCATCTCATCTTCCAATTATCCTTCACATTACATCTTACATATGTATATTCACCATTGATTAAAACTTATAGATATATAATCATCATAAAATTCTGATCTTAATACCACTAACACATTCTTATGGAGGATCATAACTCTCGTCATATTAATCAAACAACCACTTAGGTTCCAATTTCATCTTCTTAAGATCATAGAAATTTATGTTTTCCTTACATTATGCTAGATCATCATTCTCTTATTACTATTTCCAACAGGTCAAGCTCTTAACAATTTTATTTTCATGCGTGTTCCTCAAACATATGCATCTTGACTAAGGTTCAGTTGCTGCCGCATGCTAAAAATGTCAAGACACATCTAACTTGATACATATTTCTAAAAATGCCCATGTAAGATCCTAATTCTGGGCTATGATACCACAACTGTTGGGCACCGTTTCCGAAACCCAACTCTTGAGGTCATAAAAACTTGAGCTTATTTCAATGAAATCCTTAACCATCGTCGATTTATCTTCGTACTCTGATATCATAACTGTTGGATTCCGATTTCGGAGCTCAAACATTCGAAGTCATAAATCGTGTACTTGTGCTTGTTACCATGCATGGTTATTCTCGTTTAATCCTCGTTAGTCATCCTCGGTTCATCTTCATTCTCTGATACCATAGTGTCGGGCCCTATCTTCCAAATCTTTCTTATACTAAAGCAAATATTCTATGCTCAACTTCCATACAGATATTGAACATCTTAGAGGCTGGGTTAAAATTCTATTCCTTCAAATCATTTAATAGCTCTATGTCTCTAGTTTATTTAGACACAAGATTCATCTCATTTGGAGGTCGGATAACAAAGTTATGGCCAAAAGAATCAAACAAGATTCCGTCCCTAATCTTATTGAACCTATTTTAGGAAAATAGGCATAACTAGCTCTAGGAATATCATATCAGGGTCATTATTAAAGGGTTCGAAAGAGGACTTCAAGGTCTATAACTTTTATGAAGACCTTGAAGATAGATTCTATTGTCTGAAGGGTCAAAAATGGACCAGATGATAGCATTAAATGAATGGTGTACAGAAGAAGAAGTTTAGGTCACATAAGTAGAAAGTAGACGAAGCAAAAAGCAGACGAAGCAAAAAGCAGACAAAGCAGAAAGCAGATGAAGCAAAAAGTAGACGAAGTAAAAAGTAGATGAAGTAGAAAGTAGACAAAGCGAAAAGGCAGAAAAAAAAAGCAGACGAAACAAAAGAAAAAGGAAGCAAAAAGCAGACGAAGCGAAAAGACAGGCGAAACAAAAAGCAAATGAAACAAAAGACAGACGAAGCAAAAAAGCAGACGAAGCAAAAAGCAGATGAAATAAAAGATAGATGAAGCAAAAACCAGAAGAAGTGAAAAGGCATACGAAACAAAAAGCAGACGAAGCAAAAAGGGCAGACGAAGCAAAGAGTAGAAGAAACAAAAGACAGACGAAGCAAGGACCAGACGAAGCGAAAAGGGCAGACGAAGCAAAGAGCAGATTAAACAAAAGTCAACTTAAGATGAAGCAAAGTCAACTTAAGACGATGCAACTCTTAAGATGAAGCAAAGTCAACTTAAGACGAAGTAAACTCAACTTAAGACGATGCAACTCTTAAGACGATATGACGCCATCACAAATGATATGACGTCATCAAAGAAGATACGTCTTTACAGACGATGCAACTTTATATTTCTAGGCATTTCCCTTTGTAAGGACCATAGCTTTCGATCCAGAGGTCCAAAAATTCTATACTATATACTGTTGGAAAGCTAGAAGAAAGAACTACAACTTTCTAGAGACAACTTGGTCTAATTTAGCCTAGATCAATCCAAATTTTCCCCTAAAGTCATAACACAAAGTTTACCCCTTGTGGAAGACTTGTAATTTTGCACTATGAAACCTTGGAATGTTCTGAACACAACCATTCAGCTACCTATTTGACTTCATGAAACTCTCAAATCTTAACTCATTTGTCTCATCACATCCAACTACATCTTATTAATCATAATTCTTATCTTTCTTCCTTTCCATAAATCTCACTTAGGTATATATATATGTATCAACAATTCATATTCCACAATCATCAACTCAAGTTGATAACTTCTTCATGTATATCGAATTTCAACCCACACCATCCATCCATCATTCACATTTCATTAACAACAAAAGAATAAAGTTTTACAAAATCTTTAATGGCATTTTAAGCCACATTACATCACCGTCTCAAAATCTCAAATTACAAAAGGCTCTTGAACAAACAAACTTGTTGCTTTCCCAAAACCAACTCAAAAATATAAATTAAGAAAATTTAGAGAAATTCCTTTAGGCTTTTGATCACTTGATCTCTTAGCTATCACTTGAAGATGGGGTAAAAAGGGAAAGGGGGAGCTTGAAAGCTCGTAGGTAATAGTTTATAACAAAAAATAAGTAAAACCTTTGAAACCATTTTACTTTTCTTAGAAAATTTTCATTGAGTTTATAAATCACATGTTTCTTAAGCTTTCAGCCAAAATCCACTAATTACAAAACGTGAATGCATCAACTTGTTAACAGAACATAAGCACTTTAAAATGGTTTGGGTAGATTCAAAATAGAACGTACTACGCATTTTCACATATTAGTCCTGCGTAGCTGTGAACTTATGGAAGTCCATGAAAGAGCTCCATGCCATTAACGGGTAGGCAGTAGAAGCCTATAACTTGGTCAGCGTGCACGTGAAAATTCTTGAGGGACTACCATAAACCCACTTAACACATATTTCACAACTTGTAAACTTGTTGCCCAAAATGACACTTCTTGAAAATTTGCTTTTCATATACTTGAGATATTTCAAAAACATGACTTCATAAATATTTTATATTTTTAGAAAGCACTTGCAAAGTCGTCTTATAAGTCATCACACAATTCATGTAGCAAACATATAGCAGATTTCACAAATCATTCAAAAGCAATAGATGCAACACTTATGATGTAATTGAAATCAATAAACTTCTTTGATCTAAAGAAAAACAGTAGTGACTTATTTATTCTATTATAAACATGTACTCACGTTTTTTTTCCTTGCTTAGAGACTTGCTCAAAATGCCTCTTCTCTTTGCAAACCACCTGAGGTACCAAAGGTTCTTTCCTGCTGTATCTTTAATGTGTACTCGGTGAGATGATCTAACTGAAACAGGCCTTTTTGATCCCCTTGGTTCTTCACCAAATGAAGAGATCTTTAACTCAAATGGAAGCTCTTCTCTTCCTCTACCTTTTCCCCTTCTTAAATAACCTTAAAATCTCTCTTGAAGGCTAAGGAAATTGAAATCCTAACTTGTTTTCTCTTTTTTCTCTCTTTCATTTTTTTCGTGCTTCTTTCTCTTTTCTCTTTTCTCATCAATGCATCTAGCTTCTTTTACAATCCCCCAATTCACGCTTCCTCCTTCTCTTAAATGTAAGACCACATTTTGGTCTTGTCCTTCCAAAAATACCCCTCCTCTCCTTTGGTTTTCCCATTTTGCCCCTTCTTTCATTTTCCTTTTAACTTCTTTATGCCCTATGTTCTTTATTCTTAAGTGTCTTGCCAAAAACACCCTTGAATATTCTTATAACTTTAACACTTTAATTCAATCAACC
This sequence comes from Erythroxylum carthagenense, assembly GCA_026413575.1. Classification (NCBI taxonomy): domain Eukaryota; kingdom Viridiplantae; phylum Streptophyta; class Magnoliopsida; order Malpighiales; family Erythroxylaceae; genus Erythroxylum; species Erythroxylum carthagenense. The sequence continues at coordinate 52,481,112 of JANZLD010000237.1, forward strand.
TATATCATGTAATCTTTATAACATCAACATAATAATTAACTCCACAAACTTTAATAAAGACCTTATAATTGATGTAAATCATACTTATTCATCAAGAAAAAAATTTGGGGCCCAACATAAAAAATGAAACAAACCTTTGGTGTTGGTATGAATGGAATGGCAAATGACTTTCGGATGTTAATAGAATCAATGTTCTAAGGTTTTACAAACCCATTCTCACTGCTTAACCGAAACATAATATCTATAGACTGAAGCAACACATATAGGGACACATAAAGGGAAGTTTTAGAGTGAGAAAAATCCATGGGTTTGTTTTCATTGGTTAACCACCGACTATGTACATAGGGCATGTGAAGATTGCTAACTTTAATCCAAGAGAGGATTCTAGAAAGGAATAGCAAAAATCCATAAAAGAAAAAAGTGGTTAAAAAAGAGAAAACAACATTCTTGAGGAAGATGAGCGTCATATGTCCAATAGGGAGGACACTGGCGCAAGCAATTGTCTTGGCTCCTTTGGTTTTGCTCCTTTGAGCCAACTACTTAATGTTTGAGCATACATTAATGGTGTGCTTGTTTAGACCTTTGGGCTATTAGAGAATTAAGATTGGGTTCTTAAATGGTTATAGCCTAGCTTTATAGATTTTAAATTTGGGTTATATTATGAAACCTTGATTATTAAGTAATTAAATTATGGACTTTAACTATTGGTAAAAATAATTTTTTGATGGGTCATAATGGATTATTTAATTCATAATTGATTTATTTTCTATGCATAATATACATTTTGTATCATATTATGTTTTAATTGGTACTTTAACTATTTATATTAGGCAATGTTTGGAATTAAATTTTCCTATTATATATTGAATGTAGTACATGACATTATGGAAATTTAGAATAGTTTGTTAGTCACCAAAGTGACCAAACTAATTCAATTAAATTATGTTATGTATGATAATTATCCAATTAAATGTTTATTGCACAGAAAGCTTGTTAGTCACCAAAGTGGCCTAGCTTGAAAAATATTAGGCATTTAATTGTGATTTGTTCAATTGTTCAATATGATGTGATGCTAAAATGATATAAAAGTTGAAGTGAAAAATTGAGATTATTAATTATAACGTTAGGAGATCACCCAAAGGTGGACCATTGCTTATAATTAATGACATTAAAGAGACTTTATCAACATATTTAATTAATATGATTGTATATCTAAAGATAACATGCATGTTGATTAGAATATGATTGATTGTCCATTATAGTACATTATATATATGCATCAGAATAGGTTACTACAGTGTATTTAAATTTCACCCAAAGGATAATTTAAATGCATAATCAAAGTGTATTAGTTAGTTTGAATTCATTTAGGTTTACTTAAAGCATTAACGCTTGAGATATATGTTGTGTTTGCAACAACATCAACTAATTTGTTTACTTTAGGAAATGGGCTTATCAAGTTCAATGGCCTGAACTTTGCTGATTGGTTCAAATAAATCCAATTCTAACTGGGTATAATGGATTTTTAACTTGGCCATAGTTTCAGACATTAAGCCCACAGCCATAACTCTAGTTTGAAGCTGATAAGTCTTATTATGAGGCTTGGGAACGGTCTACCAGGCTGAGCTTGAATTTGATGCAAATGATGATCACAGAAAATGTAAAGTCGTCAATACCTAAAACAGACAATGTAAAGGAGTTTATGTTGAAGCTTAAAGAATACTCCCAATCTGATATAGCTGACAAGTCCATAGTAGGGACCTTAATGAGTGAGCTGATGTCCAAAAAGTTTAATTGGTCACAGCCTATTCACGATCATGTAACTCATATGTCAAACCTAGCTGCAAAGCTAAAATCTATGGGTATAGATGTGAGTGAGTCTTTTCTGGTACAGTTCATTATCAACTCCCTTCCTCTAGAGTTTGGTCAGTCCCAGGTAAATTATAACACCATTAAGGAAAAATGGAACCTTTAAGAAATAAAGGCCATTTTAGTTTAGAAGGAAAGGAGATTTAACAAAATAAAGGAACACTCCATTTATCTCACGTTTCATCAAGGAGCTAGTAGTAGCAAGAACAAAACAGGAAAGAAAAGCAAAGATAAGGATAAAGCTCTTAGCAAAGTTAATAAGAGTCGAATCTATAAAGATAAGAGGTATCACTTCTACAAGAAGCCTGGTCACTTCAAGAAAAATTGTCTTAAACGAAAGACTTGGTTTGAAAAGAAAGGTACATACTATGTTTCAGTATGTTTTGAATCAAATCTTATTGAAGTGCCTAAAAATCTATGGTGGTTAGATTCTGGTGCAACTACTCATATGTCACATATGAAACAAGGATTCCTTTCAATCCAAACCATAAACGGAACTGAAAATTTTTGTATATGGGGAACAGAATGAAGGCATGAATAGAGGGCATTGGGATGTATGGATTGATCTTAGACACTGAATGTTCCTTAGATTTAGAAAAGTGTCTTTATGTTCTTGATGTGCTAGGAATTTAGTTTCTGTTGCAAATTTAGATGATGTAGGATTTCAAGTTAAGATTGGAAATGGTGTTTTTTTCATTGTATAAACATAAGTACTATTATGGTTCTGGTACTTTAATTGATTGTTGATATCGTTTCAATCTTGATGATGATTTTACTGAATTTCTGTTTCATGTTGATCATATTATAGGAAGTAAATGTAGTGCACAAAACGAATGTTATACTTTTTTTATGGAATAAAAGATTAGGTCATATATTCAAGGAAAGGGTATAAAGGTTAGTTAAAAATGACATCTTACCTCCATTGGATTTGTTGACTGGGATATATGTGTGGATTGCATTAAAGGTAAGCAAACCAAACATATATCAAAGCATCTAGCCGTAAGAAGTATCACATTATTGGAATTAATACACACTGACATCTGTGGTCCTTTTGACGTTCCTTCTTAGGGCGGTGAAAAATATTTCATTACCTTTATTGATGACTTCTTACAATATGGATATATTTATCTACTACATGAGAAGTCTCAGTCTGCGGACATCTTAGAGGTGTTTATTAATGAGATAGAAAGGCAGTTAGATAGAAAGTAAAGATAGTGAGGTCTGATAGAGGTGGTGAATACTATGGAAAATTTGATGAAAGTGGACAATGTCCAGGTCTATTTACAAAGCATATTACCAGTCGAGGCATTTGTGCACAATACACAATGCCTAGTACACCACAACAAAATGGTGTAGCTGAAAGGCGGAATTGTACTCTTATGAAAATGGTTAGGAGCATGTTAAGTAATAGTACCAAACTTTTTTTATTGTGGATGCATGCATTAAAGACTGCTGCGTGTATGCTAAATAGAATTCCTAGTAAGGCAGTTCCTAAGACACCTTATGAGCTGTAGATAAGAAGAAAACCTAATTTACGACACCTTTGCATTTGGGGTTGTCCGGCAGAAGTAAGGCTGTATAATCTATATGAAAAGAAGCTTGATGCGAGAACCATTATTGTTTATTTTATCAGCTATCTTGAAAAGTCAAAGGGGTATAGAATTTATTATCCTAACTATAGTACCAGAATAGTTGAGTTTGGTAATGCTTGGTTCATTAAAAATGGTCAAATTATTCCAAAGAAATAATTCTATAGTCATTAAGAATTTATTATGATAATTCCGCAGTCGTATTCTTCTCTAAAAATGACAAATATTCAAAGGGTGCGAAACACATGGATTTAAAGTATTTGCCTGTGAAAGAAGAAATGTAAAAACATAAAGTATCAATTGAGCATATTGGTACCGATCTCATGATAGCGAATCCGTTAACGAAAGGCTTACCACCCAAAATATTTATTGGTAATATTAAACGGATGGGCCTTATAGATAATTCCTTGTAGCGTTTTGACATGTATATATATGCATATAATTGTCTTGCTCAAATTGTTATGACACTTATGAATTCAATTACAGTAATATATTTTTGCTCACTTACTAGTTATCCATATTATGTTGTATACAATAATTATTATTTGTGAGATAACAATTACTGAATTACCCACTTAAAGTTTATTGAGTTGAATTGATTCTATTATACATGGAAGGAATCAGGTTATATAACTTGTGACTGCCATGATCCCATCAGCTTAATTCAATTAAGGATGACTTAATCGATTCCATGTATTATATGCACTTAAAGTTTTATTGTTGGATCACCAAGTCGTAACATGGGCCAAGTGGGAGATTGTTGGACTATTTAATGTCCCATGTGACTTATAGATTTGAGTCCCATGAAAAGCACCTAAGATAATGGTTATTGGATATTACAGAATGGATCTCAAATATGTCAAAGACCCTTTCTCTCTCTCTTCCAACAATGAACCAACATGATGGTTGGTGAACCAATATGATGGTTGGTGAATGGATATATAAGTTTTAGAAAACTTATGAATTGAATCTCTAAACCATTGGAGAAGCCACTAAAATTCACGAAGAAGAGAGGAAATAAACTTCTATCAAGTAATGTCAACATCTTATGAAAACAAAAGCAATCATAGATACAGGTACGTCGACAACCATCGATCCATAAATGTTGCACATGAGTGCCTCAACACCGTTGCCAAATGCAGTTAAACCTCCCATACCTGTTCCCACTAGCACTCCAATTTTTGTTTTGTCCATCTACAAGACAACAAAAATATAATTCATTTTAGAGCTTGCTCTAGAAAATTACCATATACCAAGATATAATACTTGCCTTTTTTAACACTTCAATCCCTAGGTTGGCGTCATCAAGGGCCTTTTTTCCTACAACCAAGCAGTATCTCTAGCAATCATCAAGACTTTGGTCATTTTCCCAATCAATTTATCCTTTTGTACAAAAATCTCGATTTTGACCTACAAACCCAACTGAAAATGTCGATGCGTCAAACCTATCAATTAGGCTGATCCCACTCTCGGCCTCCAGCTGTCACTACAAAAGACCTAAGAAGCACAGACACGGATGCGCCACACGACATGGACACAGACACGGACACGAGGACACATCAACTTCTAAAATTTGGTGGACACGGACACGACATAATTATATATATATATTATAAAATTTGAATTAAGAAAAAAAATTCAGAATTCATAATATGATATATATTGATTGATGTGTTTCAAGACTTCCAACATCTTGATAGTTTATATATATTTGGTACTTTATAAGCCCCTCTAAAAAAACATGGAGCATATATTCCATTAAGCCATGTCTGAGCCGTCTCTAGACATGTTCTATGTCCAAACTAACAAAAATTATTTTTTAATTCCGACATGTACGGACACGTGTCCGACACACAAACACGGCTCCATTTTGCCTTGTTCGTGCTACATAGCCCCTGCCTAGGGCCCACTATATAAAGTGGCCCTTTAAGGGTCTTAAGCATTTAATGGGTATTTAATGGAGGAAACATTGGTGTTGACTGGTGAGTAATAAAGATTCTTAAACATTTAATGGAGAAAATGTTGGTGTCTTGGTGAGTAATAAAGGCTTACAACGTTATTAGCATTTAATAAGTTAACGTTAACTTTGATGTTGATAAAAATAAAGAAATTAGAGTTAACGTTAACTTATTAATTATATATAGTTTTGAAGTATTTAGGTTATATTCTTACCTTCTAATTTAAAGTTAACGTTAACTTGTTAATTATAAATAGTTTTGAAGTATTTAGGTGATATTCTTACCTTTTAATTTCTTTATTTTCATCAATATATGTATTTAAGGTACTCCTACCCAAAAACTAACAGCAAAAAATTTCACGATTCTGTCTTCTTAATTCTGAGTATAATTTAAAAGTAAAGTTTTTGATTTTTTAATGTATTTTTAGATAATTAAATATTTGAATATGTTATAATTCATTTGTAATTTGTCATTAACATGGACTTTATATTAGAATTTTAAATCATAACATTTATATTAAATGATATTGTATTTATTTTTGTATCTTTTTTAATTTTTAGATTACTTATTATTTATAATAATTTAATATTAATAAATAATTTAATTTTTGTAATTGTAATTTTCATTAT
>JANZLD010000237.1:52539517-52559431 GCA_026413575.1 Erythroxylum carthagenense
GCTATTTAATACTATCATATTTAATTCCTATCATCTTAATTAATGTTAACTCAATTTCTTAATTAGTCTAATCATGCATAATTAATTATATATAAAAAAAATTTCGGGGCTAACATCTTTAATCAACATAGTTGTGTAACTTTACACAGCCATAAACATATATATGTTGATACGTGTGTTACTCTTTGTAACTTTTTAAGTTAGCCAATTTTACACCAACTTTTTTTATGAACCAAAACACAAACTCAAAGTATAAAAGATGAAAATAGTACCCATATAACCATAAATCAAATGAAAATTTTATACTAAATCACAAAATTTACATAGATAAAAGTTAAATTATGAAAAATTAAAACTTAAAAACCTAGAATAAAACTAATGGAAATAAAATTATCATATTAAAAACTTTGGTGCCTGTTGGGTGTCGTTGCCGGAACCCAACTCTTGCGAAATCATGAAGCCTTGAGCGTATTATCCGATAAGGTTATTTGTAAAAAACCCCTATGGCATCATCCCACAAGGGTGGCGTGCCCATGACAATCAAACGTCAAAACAAACTTATTACTTTAATGTTGGATCCTATTTTTGAAAGTGAAATCCAACTCTTGTGGAAAAATCATAAGACTCTCATATCTTTATTTCATCATACTCTTTAATACATTACATACAACTAATTTTCATCATTCACATTTCAATACCTCAAAATAAATGGTTTTACAAAGCTATAATGGCCTTTCAAGCCACATTACAATACAATCCGAAATCTCAAAATATGAAAGTTACATGAACTACAAATTCTTGAAAAGTGACTAAAGCCTTGTGTTTCCCAAAACTAACTCAAACTACAACCTAAACAAAATGGGAGTGATGCCTTGACTCTCTTCCACTTCATCTCTTGCTCATAACCTAAAGGTGGGGACAGGAAGGAGGTGAGCTTGAAAGCTCATGGATAACAGTTTATAATAAAGATTTAAGCAAAAACCTTTGAAACCGTTTTACTTGCCATAGAAAACTTTCATTGAGTCCATAAAATACATGTTTCTCAAAATTCTTGTCTTACCAAGTAATCCAAAACACAAACAACACAATTATGCATTTTTCAACTTGTTATGCATTTTTTATAAACACATAAGCACATTAGAATGGTTTGAGTGGATCCAAAATAGAACATACTACACATTCCCCATAAGGGTCCTGTGTAGTCGTGAACAGAACGTACTAACATAAGCCCACATAAAGGTTTTGCGTAGTCGTGAACTTATGGAGTCCATGAAGGAGCTCCATGCCACTAGCAGCATGCGAGAGAAGCCTTCAACTTGGGTCAACGTGCACGTGACTTAACTTAGGGGACCATCACATACTCACGTAACATGTAATTCATGAACTGAAACGTTTTGCCCATATGGCACATTTTCATAAAAACTTGCTTTTCATATGCTTGACGTATATCTTAAAAATCATTCTTGAAAACATGATTTCATAAACATGCATGTTTTCCAAAAGATATCACTCAAACCATGTAACAAACATATAGCAAATTTCATAATCATTCATGAGCAATAATGCAGCACTTATGATGCAAATGAAAATAAAAAAACTTCTTTGATTTAAGAAAACAGTAGTGGATTATTTACTCTATTATAAACATGTACCCACCTTGATTTCCTTGCTTATAGACTTGTTCAAAATGTCTCTTCTCTTTGCAAACAACCTGAGGTCTCTAAGGCTCTTTCCTGTTGTATCTTTAATGTGTGCTTCTTGAGCTAATCTAACTAAAATAGGTATCTTCAATCCCCTTTAGTTCTTCACCAAATGAAGAGATCCTTAGCTCAAATGGAAGCTCTTCTCTTCCTTTACCTTTTTCTCTTCTTGAGCAACCTCAAAATCTCTTTTATAGGCTAAGGAAATTGAAACCCTAGCTTTTTTTCTCTTCTTCTCTTTGTATTTCTCTCTCTTTTTCATGACATTCTCTCTTTTCTCCTTTCCCTCATTTCATTATTCTCTTTTGCTTTTATAAGCAAGACAACACGTCTTCTTCCAATTATGCCCTTAATGATTGAGAATTATCTCATTTACCCTTCCATTTATGCCTTATGTGTCTTGCCAAAAGCTCCCTTGAATATTCTGACATAACTCTTTCTTCTAGAAAAGTGTTCTCCCTTGTCCTAAGTTTCCAATGACACCAAAATCAATCTATTTGGTTCAGTGATTTGAAAGATACATTTCAAACATGTTTGGACTGCTTTTGTCCAAATCAGTATACTATGCACAACTTCTATACGAAATTTAAACATATTAGAAATTGAATTAGATTTCAACTTCTCCATACCATTTGTAGCTCCATGTCTCTAGTTTATCTTGAAATAAGAATCATCTTATTCGGAGCTCTACTAATCCATAAATCATCAAAATACTAAAGTATGTTCAGTAAAATATCCAATTCCTACTCTTCCAATCGATACCCTTACTTGATTTAATCCATCTTCTTTAAATAAACATCAAAAGCTATGACCTTTCATATAGATGCAAAAAGAAAAGTTTTAGGAATCTAAGGATTTAAAAATCACTTCATTTGGAGGTCGGACAGACAAATTATGGCCGAACGAAGCAAATAAGATTTAGTCCTCACTCATATTGAACTTGTCTCGGGAAAAATGACTTAAGTCTCACTAGAGATGTTGGATTAAGATCATCTTAGGATGATTTCAAAGATAACTTTGAAATATACAACTTTGAAGAAGACCTTGAGGTCAGATTTTTATCATCTAAAGGGTCAAAATGGATCAGACGATAGGATTAGACGAAGCCAAAGGAAAAAGCAGACGAATGAAAAAAGACAGAAGAAGTGGAAAAATTGCTATAACTTTCCCTACAGATATCGCATTAAGATGTTCTTTAGATGATTCGAAAGATGACTTCAAGAGATACAACTTTTATGAAGACCTAGAAGACAAATTCCATCTTCTAAAGGAGCAAAAATGGAATAAAAGATATAAGATGAATAGTAACCCAAAAGAAGTTTATGAACAGTAACACAGAAGATGTTTTACAATTGTCATAAATTTCTCTACAGATATCTGATTTAGGTGTTCTTTAGAAGGTTTGAAAGAGAACTTCCATAGATACAACTTTCATGAAGACCTCAAAGACAAATTCCATCTTCTAGAGGATCAAAAATGAAACAGAAGATATAAGATGAACAATAACCTAGAAGAAGTTTATGAACAGTAACACAGAAGATGTTTTACAATTGTCATAAATTTCTCTATAGATATCAAATTTGGGTTTTATTTAGATGGTTTGAAAGAGGGCTTTAAGAGCTACAACTTTCATGAAGATCTCAAAGACAAATTCCATCTTCTGAAGGATAAAAAATGGAACAGAAGATAGGTATAAAGAAGTGAAAAGACAGAAAAAGCAAAAAGACAGAAGATAGCAAAACACAAAAGAAACAAAAAGCAGAAGGAATAAAACATAGAAGAAGACATGTCAGCAAAACACAGAAGAAGACACATCAATAGAACATAGAAGATAACGCATCAACAGAACACATAAGAAGACACGTCAGCAAAACACAGAAGAAGACGCGTCAGCAAAACACAAAAAAAGACATGTCAGTAGAACGCAGAAGAAGACACGTCAGCAAAACATAGAAGAAGACGCGATAGCAAAACACAGAAGAAGCAAAAGACAAAAGAAGCAAAAAATAAAAGAAGCAAAACACAGAAGAAGTAAAAAGATAGAAGAAGATGTTGTCATCACAAAGGAAGCACAGAAGGAGATGACGTCATCACAGAAGAAGCGAAAGGTCGAAAAAGTAAAACACAGAAGAAGCAAAAGGAAGAAGAAGTGAAACTTAGAAGAAGCAAAAGGCAGACGAAGCAAAAATCAAAAGAAGCAAAAGTCAAAAGAAGCAAAAGGCAGAAGAAGCAAAACTAAGAAGAAGCAAAAGTCAAAAGAAACAAAACTAAGAAGAAGCAAAAGGTAGACGAAACAAAACTAAGAAGAAACAAAAAGACAGACGAAACAAAACTAAGAATAAGCAAAAGTCAGAAGAAACAAAACTAAGAAGAAATAAAAGGGCAAAAGAAGACGTGTCAACAAAACACAAAAGAAGACACGTCAGCAAAGCACAGAAGAAAACGCTTCAGCAAAGCATAGAAGAAACGAAAGGCAAAAGAAACAAAACACAGACGAAGCAAAACACAGAAGAAGATGACATCATCATAAAGAAAACACAGAAGAAGATGGCGTCATCACACAAGAAGCAAGAAGGCAGAAGATACAACTCCTCTCTTGCACATTTTCCCTTATAAAGACCATGACTTTCAGCTCAGACGTCCAAAATTTCATACTATATATCGTTGGAAATCTAAAAGAAAGATTTACAACTTACTAATAGACACACTTGCCTAAATTCAACCTAGATTAATCAAGTTTTTTCCCCAAATTCAGAATACGTACTTTACATTCATCCAATGTACTGCAACCAATTCTCAACTTCATGACAAATTTTGAGATTCTTAAAGACAAAATTTAAATTTGATGTCTTTACAAGAAATGTAGCCATATTTTCCTAGTTTAATCCAAATCAAGAATCATCTTGTTTGGATATCTAGAGAAAAAGTTGTGGCTGAAATACTGAAGCATATTCCATAACATTTTTCATATCAACCATCCATTTTGTTTCACAATCTTTCCTTAACCCAACTCATACCAAGACCACCTTTTCTACTTCATTTACTCCTCATTCTCAACTCCATCTCAAATCAATATCATCCAAAGAAAAATATATAGTCCATGATTAATCATGAACACCAACAACAGAACATACACATATGTACATATTCTTCATCAACTTACTACACAAATTCAACTTCATTTTTTCTTTCATTCTACTTCTAACTTTTACCTTAATTCTTCTCACTTCAAAATCTTTTATCCGCCAGAAACATCAAAGCAAAACTTAGACATATCCACATTTCTCATTCGTTACTTTAACCTTGACTATCACTTCTTGATGCAAGAATTTTCATTCATTTTCTCTTTACTCATGACTACTTGTCAAAATTTCTCCTTCAAATAGTTCTATCTTCTATGAAACATTCAGGGTCCAACAGTGCCTCCCAAAAAGCACTTGTTTAAAGTTATTATCTTAATGTTTCCACTTTAGCTTAGTCTATTATAACTTTGGAGATTAAACTCCTCTCCTCAGACTAAACATAGGTCCAAAGCTATATTCTATTACTACCTACAATATGATGCTTGAAGCCCAAATTGTCCAACAGGCTAGTGTCACCATTTGGCCAATTGCCAAACAAAGTTGATAACCTTAGACAAAATTACATCACTTCAATATTAAGGAGTGATGAGTTATTAGATAGCCCATGGTTAGAGAAGCTTAAGAATGAGGATAGTGAGGAAGGAAAGACACGTAATGAGTAGAATGAAATTAAGGGAAAGAAATTTAAAGATGATAAAGAACCCAAATACATTACCTATACACCTTAGAACCTACTTATAACTTATCATAAAAGATTGGTTTAGGTAAAAAAATTGGATAAGGAATTTGGAAAATTTTTGGAAGTTCTTCAAAAATATATGTTAACATTCCTTTTATTAATGCTTTAAAATAGATTCCTTCTTATGCCAAGTTTTTGAAAGAAATATTATTTAATAAAGGAAGGCTTAAAGAGTATTATGCTATAACTTTATCCAGATGGTATAAATTCATGAGCCAAAATGGATTGCCTCTAAAACTTAAAGATTTTGATAGCATTTCTATTCCTTTTATTATTGGAAATACGAATTTTAACCATGTTTTATATGATTTAAGGGTAAAGACCATCCTTTATGCATCTTTCTATTTATAAGAAACACGGTATGGGAAACAGAGAGCTTCCTAATTTCTTCTTTAAATCCTCATTGTACTTATCTTGGTTGGTTAGAAATTTCTTTACAAAAAACTCTAGGTTAGGCTTTTAAGGAGGGGGCTATCTTTTTTTTTAGGTACAAGATTGGACCTATTTATATAGAAGAAGTCTGGGTGGTTCCTCCAACCAAGGATATAAGTGTTAGAGATTTGGTTAGGATTATTGATGAAGTTAAATTGTTCAATAGTATAGTGATATAAAAATGAGTTCCCTAAGCAGTATGGCTGACTAACTTACAACCTGTAAGAAATCGAGCCCTTACCACGAAATGGTCCGTTGATATAAAAAAATCCCATACCTTTATAAGCTCCTTATATACCTAGGAGCTCGTGGCATTCTCAACGTTAGAACATTGGGTTTAAGGATCGAACTATACCCGAGTCAAATAAAGTGAAGTCAGAGGCATGACCCATTGCCAGAATGGCAAAGGCAATCTTTGTAAATAGAAAAGAGGTTTGGAAGGACCTGCTTCATGACCGTTCTCCTAGATTACTTCAAAGGAATCCAAAGTAAGATTGAGCTTTTTGCTATTGATCACAGCTTGGTCCACTGCCCGAAATGCGTTGCAACTGATGTTGGGGGGCCAGGTGAATCAATCTATCTTCAAACGCCTAATCTTATTCAGAGGGCCAATCTAATTTCTAGGTGATCCATATTGAAAATCCATGCTAAATGTTCTATAGATCTATTGATGTCATAAAATGTGACAAAAGCACCAATAGTGATAACATTTACATGGTTAAACTTCTAAAATAATGCATCTACCTTATTAGTTAGAAGATTTGAAGACATAAATATCATACATACCAAAAGTCTTCTTTGAAGTGACTCTCTCACAAAACCTCTAGTAATGGTTTTGAGCCATTTCCTTTGTTAGATTATATGCTTTATGAGCTCCACCAATAGTTGCATCTACAAAAATTTTTGTGTTTTAAGTCATCCCATTATAAGAAGTTTGGACTATCAACCACTTCTCTAATCCATGATAGGGATATGATCTCAATAGCTCTTTATATGAAAGAAAAAGGGAACAACCTAAGTTTAATGGCATTATGAGAGACATCATTGAGCTTCAGTGTATCTTAGTACTCTAAAAACATCAACAAATGTAGGTTTGGGTCTTTATCCAATCCTACAAACCAATTTTGTTGCACCATGGAGAGAAGGGAGGGTTTTAACTTGAAGTTAATGGCTTCAATACTGGGAATGGTAATGCTTGAGCTATCCCTAGGCATTTAGTGCGGCAAAAACTTTTGGAGACTCATATTTTCTGTGGCAATCTTTGCTTCCTAATCTTCTATTCTCCTTTGAATTCTTCTTCTAATGTGTAAAGTTCACTTGGTCTCAGGGTCTAAATCAATAAGATTTACAAGATCGTTAGACTTACGTATACAAGAATTAATTTACAAAAGAGAAAGAATAAAGAAAAGTAAATAAATAATAATGAAACTAAATAAAACAAAGAGTTTGAATTAATAAGATTTGGAAGATCGTTAGACTTATGTATATAACAAGCAATTTACAGAAGAGAAAGAATAAAGAAAAGGAAATAAAAAATAATGAAACTAAAATAAATCAAAATAAAAATCCTAGTCTAATTAATTTACAAATATGTAAATAACAATGCCTAGTCCGTAACAACAATGAAAAAACCTAATACTTCATCTTTAACCATAATGACATGGTGTAGTTATAGTTGACACATACAAGTATAGTTGATCCCATAAGTATTATCAACTAATTACCAATTAGTCAATTGCAATCTCTTTCAAATCAAAATAACATAACAATGTATTGATTTGTTATATGAACTCTCTTAATAGGTTTTATCCTAACTAAATAAGATCTTGCAGCTTTCTCTTAAATTGTTTACACTTACTTTTTATCCATGTTGTGATCTAACAACATGTCTTATCTTATTTTTATAGAACTAGTGTTTACAATATTTCCTGAGGGCTTATAATAGCTTCCTTTTGCCCAATACCATAAGTCCTATTTATAGGAGAATCTATCCAAGTTGGTTACAAACCAGTTCCAATTGTTTTTGGACACTAGCTGCTCTTAACTTCAAGGATAACCACCATAAAATAGAATTATAAGGTGGTTGATTTTCAAAATCTCCCACAACACTAGGAAATTCAAATATAGAAAATTTTATAGTTGTCCTAAATTATCAAAAAGTAGCATTTAAGCTTATTCCACTAAATAACTAAGTAATTGACTTATGCCCCTAGCATTTTGTTCATGTCTATCCATGTCCAACAACCATTTTCCATGCCAATACCTTGTGATAACATTGACTTAATGTGTTGAAACATCATTAAACAACCCAAGTGTTGTCTTTCCATCCAAATAAACAACTAATGCATCTTAATAGTTTTTTGGCACTTGTTAATTTTTTTGAGCAACCTAGCTTAGACCATTTTCTTGCTAAAGCATGCTCACCATAATGCCAATTGAATTGCATAATTGTTAGGTTGTCTAATTTTTGAAAAGAGGTTCTTGTAGAAGCACTAGTGCGAGGTCGATAAAAAGTATATAAGAAGGCACATAGACCTAACTAATTACAGTGAGAATTTCATAAATATTTGAGCATACATAACCGATGTCCATCTTGTTTGAACATCTTATAATAATTGACTATATTATTGACATTGTAATAGCACAATATTTTACGTTTAATAACACAATTTAGGGTCTCATTTTGTCGTGCTTTTGCTTTTGGATATGTTTTAAAATAATAGATAAAGGCTCAATTAAAGGAACATCATAGAAATAAGTAAATTGAGAATGGTTTTCAGAATTAGAAATCCAATTTAACAAATTCAGTGCCAATAGATCTGTGATTTACTTTTTGGAAGTTAAAAATAAATTATTAGTAGCCCTATAAGGGAAGTAAAAAGACCCAGAGAATGGCCCTTAATAAAAATAAACAAGAAAATTGCTACATATCCTACAAAAAGCCATTTTGATAGTTCACAGGGGAATACAAAGCTTGAACAAGAATGAATGTGAAAGGTGCAAGTCCCTTTATAAAAGCAACAATGCAAAATGAGGATTGGGAAATTCAAAACCTTTGCTAATATAGATTAAGTTTTTTAATTCTAGACTCTTCTATTGTATGCTCCCCATATTTGGACCAAGTTCCAGTTAGTATGATTGAATTATCCATATACTCCCTTTCCCTTGCAAATCCCTTTATGAATTAAGGCTTTTAATTCTCTAAAAGAAGCAAGCTTCAGCTTGGCACATCAGATTAGGTGCATTAATGTAACAACTTTTACTAGTAGAAATGAGTTACAAAAAGTGAGTTTGAGGATTCTTTCAGCTAATTCTCCAGTTGGAAAACTATTAATATACTTTGATCTCCATTGATTAATGTGTTTTAATCTCCATTGGTGCACTACCTTTATCCTATAGTCAGTCTTATATCTCCTGTAATAAGTTCCATCTCAATTTCATCACCTTACTGGTTTTATTTAAGTTTTGCTGTAAAGAAAAATTTCCCTTATCTAGTTAAAACTTTTAAAGATAAAAATTGTTATATTTTCTATTGCTTTTCCAAAATTTTAAGTATTTCTCTCCATCTATACTACATTATAGAACAACATAAGGCCACTTTGAAGACTTCTCGTTCCCATTTAGAGTTATAACTAATTTTGTTTACCCACTTTGTTAGGTTTTCCTAGCTTGTTATTGAACACTTAGGGCTACATCTAATTGGCACCAAGTTCTAGACTATTATAAAATATTGATAATCAAAACACAAGTGAGAAAAAATTTGCATTTTCCAGCTTATATAGCTCACATTTCAATTTTAAACTACCTTTAATTCTATCCTTGGTTTTTAAGCCTCTTCTCTATTTCTAGCAAAAATATGGAAGAGTTTTTTAGAATGTTTGATTTCGTCTATTGATAGATGCATATTTGACTATAATTTTACCTCATATTTGATTTGATTTCTTCTTGATATTTGATATTTCTGTTATATATTTGGTACCTAATTCGCTTCAAATGTGTATATAGATAATAATTGCCTTCATGGACTTAAAGGAGTAAAACGAAGATTCTACACACAGAAAGGATCCACGATTGTACATCTACCCATGTACTTTTAGGATATTCAAAGATTTTGGTTATGAACTTTCTGATGCACGACCATGCAAGAAAATGTGCATTAACCAAAACCCTAGAATTCTATATTTAAAGACATGAATAGAGACTTGAGAGGAGTGCAAACATTAAGAGGCAATTTCCATACATGAAGTTTCATTCTCAAGGGGTGATATTGATCTAAGAACATGGGAAACAGGAAGAAATCATTGAAATATCCATTAAAATACAAGATCCATTAAAATACAAGACCAAGCCTTTACATTACGAGAATATTCGATAGAAGACAATCAGGGAGATTTATAACTATAAACCCATTGTTAACAACTCATTTTTCTTTCTATTTACATTTAATTTGATGTTCGATAATAAGTAACTAAAGGTCCAATTAGCATTTAGGTTAGAAGAACCTTATGTCAATACTTTGATATGAATTTATTCTTTTATTAATGCAATTGGTTTGATTGATTATTGCGATCCAATTATTTGTTTTATTTATGTTTTAGTAATATGAAATATTATACCCTAATATGATTTCATACGTAGTGATTGAGACATCCTAGGTTGAATAGATCTACGATAATTGGAAGGAATTGAATGCAACTTTAGAGATAGAATGACATAAATCTGTTATATTGAGGTCAAACCTAATAAAGGGATTCATCAGATAGTAATGCAATCTTATAAAATTTAACTTGATTAATTCGGTTAGAAACCTTAGGATTAGCTATTAGTAGACTTAATTTCAACTATTAGCATATCATAAGAGTCTCTACAGTCTAATAAATCAATAAAATAATTGCGTAACAAAAATCAATCTGTTAAGGGTTTAGAGGGATTCGAAACCTACATACTAATTCTCAATATTGATAAATTCCTAAATGCTTCCTTAATTCTCTATTCAATTTCGTTACTTATTTTATTTTACTTGCATTAGTTTTTGTTTTCTTTTTATTAAAAACCTAAAATCAATCCTCAGGATAAATAATGGGGCAAGGGTAATTACTACTATTTATCGTTTTCATGGGATCGACTCGTACTTTTCAGTACTAACTACAGTTATGCCGTGCACTTGCAGTTATTACAATATTGACTTAATCATGAGATAGGTCAATCATCTATACTAACTTTAACCAACATACTTTTCATTGTTGTTCCCAAAGGAAATAAATGTAAGATATATTGGTGAATTTACCTTATTAGTACCTAAGACATATCGTGTGATTTGTAATGATGGAATTAGGCATATAACTTGGTAAGTTATCTTTGATTAATGAGAATCCTCTTAAGACCCAATGGCATTGATTCCCTTGTATAGTCTCCTTAACTTTAATGTAGTTAGTGAGCATATCTAAAAAAGATTGCACTTAAAGGAATTTGTGCAAAGCTCCCAAACCACTCTAATTATCAAACTAAACCTAAATGTCATTTCCATTGCTTATAATTGCTTTGAATTCTATCCTTGTAGATTCTCTCAGCCTTAGCGTATGATTTAAGGTCCATTAATTATTAGGATTTGGTAGCTTTTAAGGAGATGTTAAATGATTAATATGTTATCTCTAGCGTTTCTTCTTTTGATAAAGTCTCTTTGACTTAGGTTTATTGGATACCTCATAGCTTCCAATCTTCTTATAAACGTCTTCGAGATAGTTTTGTACCTTACATTATAAAAAGTGAATGTCCTAAAATCATAAAGAGAGGTTAGATTAGGTAACTGATCGTGGTTTTCTGATGTGTGTAAGTTCTAATTAATAACCTTAATAATCCATAAGTGTACGGGTCATTCGCATAGTATCTATGGTGTCGATCCCATGAGGAGGGATAATCTAATCCTAAAATTTAAGGCCAAAACTATTCACAGTAATTCAAAATGTAACAAAACTAAGGCATGAATTTAATTTAAGCATGTAACTCAATTCGAATAATCAATTATGAAAATATTAATAAAGTAGCAGTTGTGACAACACTCAAAAACCAACCTAAAGGAACTATAAATTCAGAGAAAGGGGTAATTTTACCTATCTTTAACGCTAACCTAATTGATTATGAATTGTTGAATTATTGGTCCTAGATGATCTTAGGGTTGATTATTCTCTCTCTAGTTATAATCATTAACCCTAAATTATAAACCCTAATCAGATTATGGAAAATTTCAATCTCTCAATCAACAATCTATCTAAAACCTTAATTAGATCTGAAGTTGTCCAATAAACTATCAGGAATCTATATGAGATCTCTTTTCACACAATTATCAATTTGATTAATTTCTTGTTCTTATTAAATCACTTAACTCTCGTTAGCTCAATTCAATTATTTTTCATTTGATTCACCCTCTCAATTTATTACCAAATTATGCAATCATAGAAATCAATCACAATAAATCCAATAAATGTAAATCAATCAAATTTTATTAAATCAAAGATTAAAAAACCCTAAGGTGAGTATAAAATATCTCAACATTCACAATCCTATCATCAAACTGCTATTCCCAATTCTATACAATAATAACAATAAAAAATAATAGGAAATACAATTTTAAACGGAGGCGAGAAGTAGCAACATTAGGAAACTCCAAATCCTAGAAGTATGTCAATGTTGACTTCTTCTCCACTTCTCTCATCCTTCTTCTTTTTCTCAATCTCTCAGCAATTCTCTCTAGGATTTCTCTTTAAAGTGGCTGATGCAAAAACTCTTTCATCTTCTTTGTCTTATTCTAAACAAACCTTTTGTGTTCTTGGAAGCCCTAGGATTTTTCAAGATCTGAAAGGTCCAAAAACTCCCTCAAAACTTGATGTTTTTTAATGTCTGAGCATCTGCTTAATGCAGGCTACGATCGTGGGCCACATCTGAGCTTTCTGTCACGATCGTGGCAATCAAGCCACAATTGTGGGCTTGTCTTGGACTTTTGTCACAATATGGGCCACAATCATGGGTTGATTCCAATGCTTCTGTCATAATCGTGGCCTATTGTGCCACGATCGTGGCCCGTTGTTTTGACCCGAGTATCTTTGAAACTTCTCCATTTTTTAATGTTGACCCTAAAATACTAATAAAGCTCAAAAGCTTGTATTAACCATAAAACACTTAAAACACAAATAATTAAAAAACTAACACAATTCTAACCTAAACACATACTAAATGAACGGATTAATGGATAAACACATATCAAGCTATGCCCTAAAACACAGCAATTTATATCTATCACTAACTTAAGATCTAGCCTTATGTAGTTTTTTTTTCATTTCCTTTAACATTCTTCTACAAGAGAAGATTTCTAAGATGGCTTCTATAACCATACGACTAACCTCATTATAACTCTTTTCAAAGAACAATATATTATATCTATCTAGCCTTGGGGTTCTTTTAAAGTCTAAATTAAAGAATTCTTCCTTATCATCTACTTTAGTGAAAGGCTTTACAAGGTGTACATCTAAATTTTAATGTATAAGATCTTTTATGAGTAGTTTAATACTTTTTTAAAAGGAGATACTATAAGAGGATTCCCCGAAGATGTCTTTGAAAAAGACGTGGGCTAGTTTTTTAAGCTCTTCTTATTTAATGACGAGGTTTTCTTATTGATCATGAAGTATGGTAATCTTGTTATAATTTCTTCTAGCATTGATATAATGTTGTAAAAAATTTAGAGCTTTTATCTTCATCTTTGAGCCAAAGTACTCTTTATTTTTATCTTAATAATATACCTTAAAACCTCGAGTGTAGTTGTTAAGGTAAATTTTTTACCATCTCTTAGCTATTCATCATTTGGTTAGTTATACAAATCTTTTTATGCCTTAATAAGAGTCTTTATTTTCCTCTTCATAGTCACTTCAGTATTTTAAAAGAGTAACTTATTAAATATCTTTAATTTCCTTAAGTCTCTGTACGTAGACATTGGCCTTTTAACCCTCAAATTTCTTCTTGATTACTTTCCTAATTTGTTCTATATAAACTTTGGAATTAAGATGATAATTATTAAATCTTTAATTCCTTTGCATTTTTTATGCAAATAGCTTTCACTAGTTTTCCATTGTTGAAGTTATTCATCTTCATGTAAGAGTGATTAGAGCTTATTGATTTTCCAAAATTAAGTTATATGAAAGTTTCATAATCCATTCATAATTTCATTATTCTCCAAACCCTCACTTTTTTATCCTAATTTTCTCCAAATAGGTTCTATGATCATCCTTCATATTTCTTTGATTATTTTTACGCTTTTGACCTCCTGGGAGAGCATTATGTTATTGAAGTCTCCCATAATAATTCAATATGCTTGCTTTAATTCCCTAATATTTATTCTATGATGTGTTTATTTAGACTACTAAGTTCTTTTTATAAGTAATTGATACACTAATTTGCATTGGAATCTTAGCGATAACAATTATCAAATGTATCAAATGACTAGTAGAGTACGTGTGTAGCAATTGTATTTAATTTTTTGAAAAGCTACTAGGATTCCACTATTGTAGTAGAGTTAATGATTTGTAAGCATTGCTTGATTCTCTCCTAAAAACTTATAAGCATTTCCATTATTATTATTCTCTATCTTAGTTTCAAGTAAGCCCATGAGACATGGCTTTTTTTTAGACAAAATCTCCCAAACCATTAGCTATTTATTAAGGTTATTAAGATCCCTTACATTCCATTAAAAGCGAAATTAGGAAGAAAATGAAAAGGACCTACGAGATTCTTTTGCTTAGTCTTTATTTTAAGGCTTTTTTTATTGTAATGAAATTTGCTTAATACTTCTTAATATCCTTTGTCTTTGCTGTATAATCTGATAAAGGCTTAATAGTGTCATCTGATATTCTTGGTTTGTTAAATGATTTCCATGTTAATTAAGTTTTTAGTTGGAGACTTAGGAAATTACTAATGAATTGTTGGTAGTCACCTTAAGTATGGATGGTTCCCATTCCTTACTAGACAAACTATTTGAGTCAACTTAAGATTTAAGGAATTTTATTATTCCTTATTTTATTAATAGTTTGTTACTGAAAAAGGCATTAATGCAGATAATTAGATTTATAAATTTTACACATTAATCCTTATTATTATCTTATAACATGTGGCTTATTTACGAGCTATGAAACCCCTATGTGGAGAAACGAGTGGAAGTAAGCAACTAATCGTCGACTCAGGGTGATGGTAAGCATGAAAGGTATATTGAGCTAATGACATCAAACAAACGCTAAAAGATGAAATGTCTCGAAGAGTATCACCTAGCCAAGGTGTGCTTAGATTGAGAAAAAGATGTGCTCAGGTTAGGAAAAAGAATGAACTAAGATCGAATTGTATTAGTCCATATAAAGTTATTAAGAATAGGATCATTGACTTATAAGTTAGTATTGCCAATAAAAGATGTTTCTGATTTACACAGTGTTATATGGATACGTTTAGGAAATATCGTTATGATCCGATATATCTGTTA
Source organism: Erythroxylum carthagenense (assembly GCA_026413575.1). Taxonomy (NCBI): domain Eukaryota; kingdom Viridiplantae; phylum Streptophyta; class Magnoliopsida; order Malpighiales; family Erythroxylaceae; genus Erythroxylum; species Erythroxylum carthagenense. The sequence continues at coordinate 52,554,989 of JANZLD010000237.1, forward strand.
TTGATACTGGAAGTGAAATTGTGAGTAATTTGAAATATATTGAGGAAATAGTTAAGATAGTGTAGTATCTGAATAAGTAAATGAAAGATCGATTGATTCCACTGACTATAATCAATTGGAAGAAATTATTTGAGTGGTATAGCTAAATGAGAAATGGAGGAGCATATGGGGAAACAATGCCCCTACCTTTTTGAACAATTAGATAAGAATTTCGAGGACGAAATTTATTAAGGAGACAGAAATGTAACATCCCGATTCCATATTAAGGATTATAACCCTAGATTTCAGTAATTGAGAAATAGCAATGAGAAATTAGAAAAATGCATTTCATGCTCATGTATAATGTCAGCACACAGAGATGTGAATTTGATTGTTGCACACATTAAAATGATTGTACATGCGTTCATTGACATTTTCTGAGTATAATTGTTTATAAATGTGATTATATTGAGAATTGTGGTTTTTATATGTTGAAAACTGATTTGGAGAGTGTATTTAGTGATTTAGAATTTTTGGTGAAATTTAGGAAATTTCTAAAATTTTGAGTATTTTTGGATTAAGAAAAATATCAAGTGACAGAACCATTGATATTTAGTGGTAGAAATAAATGTCAAATGGTAGTAGAAATTTTAATATGTGACATTAAGATTTATAACTTATGTCATTGAAGATTAGGAGACAATTGCATTAGAAGTTGGAAACAAATGGACTAAATAATTAAGTGTTATTAAGCATAAATCATTTAAGTGGAAGGCCTAATGACAAGTGTCATGACACCCACCAAGTGTTTTTGTAAAACCTATATTATTGCCATTTGAAAGACAACTTCGTGTCTTTCATCCCTAACAAAGACATTTTCATCTTCTCCATTCTCTCCATCTACGAAACTCACTCTCACGTCACCATGTTGATTTTTATCCAACTCCTTCACTTTGTTTCTTCAAGATTCATTGTCTTCTCATTCTTTTCGTTAAAAGACCCAACCTATTTCACCTTGAAAGTTGATTTTCGTGGGTGTTGAAGGAGCTAGGGTTTTTGGAGATTCTTGAAGAAGCCTTGGGTAAATCAAGTAAGTAACCTATTACTCTTCATAACTTTGAAGAATGGTGCATATTTGATGATACTTAGAGGTAAATGATCATAAAATGGGGATGGGCACATACTAAAAATTTGAACGAGGAATGTGGTAGATTCATGTCTTGCTTTTACATAAATGATGATTAATGATTCATGAAGTTGAATATGTGTAGTAAGCTGATGATGAATGTGTATATGTATGTTATGTTATTAGTGTTCATGATCAATCATAGACTATAATTTGTTTATGGATGATATTGAGTTGAAATGGAATTAGAATGATGGGAAAATGAGGAGAAATTGATTTAGAAGATAGACAAGATTAAGGTAGTGAATCTCCAAATTATAATTGGAAGATAAGTCTTGATTATGCTTTTGTGAAAGTTTTTCACGGCCAACTCCTTATTTCGCCGCGGCCAACTTGCAGGATTTCTTTTCGGGAAAAGTTTGCCACAGCCAATATCTTGTTCTATAGTTATCCAAATGGAATAATTTTTTATTTAGAGTCAACTAGAGACATAAGGCTACAAATTGTTTGAAAAAATTGAATTTTAATTTAGTCTCTAAGAATTTTAATTTCTGAATGGAAGTTGAGTACAAGGAACTATTTTAGTATAAAAATAATATGAAAATATTTGGGGTATAACTCTCAGATTACTGAACCTAATTGAATGATCTTAGTGTCATTAGAAACTTAAGAGATAGGAGAATAATTTTATAGAAGAAAGTATTGCTAAATTACTTCATTTGCATTGTCTAAATAATCAAGAACAGTAGACCCGAAAGTTAGTTTTTGGAAAAGACAGAAATGATTCATTGGGTTATGAAATTAGATTCAAAGTGTTTATTTAAGGTATAAACCTTACATACAAATGATACTTAAGTGAGTTTTGATATTGGATTGATTTTGTAACGAGAATAATGGAAAAATACTCGAGATTATCAGTGAGCATGCATAAAGGAATACTTATAATTGTGCAATTATTAATGTGTGTGTGCAATGTGTGTATTGCATCATGTTGATGTGCAGGATAAACGTCCACATTTAGACGTTTATAGATCATGGAAACTAATGATAATCTGAAGTGTACTATGAGTTGACCTAGATGATCTAACTTTTCTGATTGTTATGGTTATCTATTATGGATTGAATGATTATGAAATGTGAATGAGATTGTTCTGATTCCGGACATTCAATGTCTGAGGAGTTTGATACATGTGAAAATTCTTAAATGTGAATTGGATTGAATAAGCGATTTTCAACTTTAATGTTGAATGCCTGACCAAGGTCTGCAGAGAATTGTATTCCGAATGTGAATGTGAATGTGAAAGCTTGTGATTGATTGAGAATATTATAATGTAAAACATTTCAATGTATGAATGCATGAAAGATAAAGGCAGTTATGACCGGAGTTGCCAATATAAAAAGCTTAAAGCTCAAATTGTGATAAGCGTCTCTGGCTTAGTTGTGAATGTACGTAATATCCACTAAGAGATATGGGATATTATCTAATACAACTCGATATCCATTAAGGGATATGTGCAAATAAAAAGGCACTCGATCATAACGACAATAATAAATAAAAGTAAGTCTCACATGTATTGTATTTATAATTGATATGTGTATTTTTTGTAAGATTGGTATTATTATTCAAAATGTGATATGTGTTTAATGTTAAATGTGAAATGAATGCTCAAGTGATATGCGATGATTCATGATTATCAATGAAATGATATAAATTATATGATTATATGAATTGTATATGTTATATGATCGAGTAAGCTATTGAGGATGATCACTCATTGAGTTTGCAAAACTCACTCAAAATTTACAATATTTTTCCAAGCTCAAAAGAATGCCCCGTTAAGTAAACGAGAATATGCTCTAGCCCGTTAAGTAAACGAGAATGTACTCGTTGCATTCAAATAAGAGATAGAGGTAAGAATCAGTTCGTATTGTATTTTTGTTTTTTATTTCTGTATCAAATTATGTTTTCCACAATAATTGCATTATGCATGTTTAAATAATTTTGTTTTGTAATAACTTCCAAAAAAACAAAAGTTTGTAAATGAGATTGATCTTGAAAATAATAGTAATAAATGTGGCTTTAATGTTACGAAAGAAAAAAATAGGCCCAAGTTGATTATTGTTTTCCTCATACGTGCGTATGATAAATTTGAAAATTTTATACTAAGTTTCAAGCATTTGACAATTTTAACATGCCATCCTTGTGAGATATGTACTCAGACATTACTCAAGATGTTAGACACGTATCTTGCAAAAGTAAGGTGTTACAAAGACTATCAGTAACCAAATATTACTGATGTTAAAAACGAACCTCATATTAGACTCCCCCGATCACTCTCCTCATTTTTGTTACCTGAAAATAATTCTGACAAAAGCTTAGTAATTTGGTATCGTGGAGAAATTCTTCAGTTAGCTGGACTCCAAGTTGGCACGAGTTGCAGGGAAATTGTTCAGATCAATGCTGGGATGCATACTGCCCACTATAGTCTTAAAAGACAATATTATCATCCATAGCTTTCTTTTTTGTTCTTTAAGTTATTGCCCTATCTTTTGGGATTATCTAGTTAATTAATTTCCTTTCATATACCCGATTACTGAGAATTGACAGGGATATGGAACATGGACAAAATCAAAAAAGCAAACAATGAATAGGGAAGTACGGATCTAAAGGCTTCTGTTCAAGACAGCAACCTGATCTTTATATTTATGACCGGCCAAGACAAACCAGCATAAACACAAAATGGACAGCAACACAAAAGCATCCGAACGCAGCATCCTTGGGAAAAATCAACAGCCAAGTCAAAAGTTCAAAAGATGACATCACCTGAGCAAAGCCCAGAAACATCTATTCCAAGCTGCATCTTCAAAATGCATGCTCAAATCACTTAACTCTGTCCTCCATTTTCCGAACGGCTTTATCTATGGCAGGTATATTCTTCTTCAAGATTGACCATTGCTCTTCTTTCAAACTTATACCTGTGAACATAAAATAAGTAAATTGTCCATAGAATACGTGCTATTGGTGTACTTGTCTCATATTTCAAAAAAAAAAAAAAAAAGCAGGAAATCGATCAACTTATAATAACTTAAGCTAACCTTATAAACAAAACAATCCTACGCATACACTGGAGAATAGAGGGAAATTTCTACTTTTTCTTTCGTTATAGTACAGTGGGAGACAGAGGTATTCACAGCAATCAAACATAGAACAAAAAAATTCGAAACACGAATTTTTTGTAGATTAGGCATGATGGCAAATGTATTATAGATAAATCAGACTGTATTGTTAACTTACAAGATGCTTCCATAAACAAGGACTGAAGTATAACATGTCATGT
>JANZLD010000237.1:52586062-52599082 GCA_026413575.1 Erythroxylum carthagenense
GTCCTATGAAATTCCAATCTAACACATCCTATGCCAAATTACTATTCTACCCTTCCAATTGAGGGTGGGATGTTACAAAGGGAGTTACATCTCATTGCCTAACCCTCTCTGCAATGGATGTAAAGTTCTCTCAACATTCTTTATTAATACCATTAGAGGTCGGACACTTGTGAGGCTAAGAAAGTTAAAATGAGACTACTTTAGAAATGGTTTGAGGGAAATGACAAGAAAAAAGAGCAAGTTTCAACAAAAGGTACAAATTATAATTCATAGTTTATTATATTTTATATGTTAATCATGTTTTATATTTTAAGTGATCAAGAATTTTGAGAATGGTTTTGTAATTATTCAATATATCTAGGATCAGATCTTGTCTCGATTTCCTAATAGTGTTATTAAAGTTAACTTTAATTTTATAACTTTATTAAATTATTTGATTAGTATTAATTAAAATTTTGGAATTGAAATTAAAAGACAAATTAGATCTGACAATATCTAAAAGTTTATATTATAATTTTTAAAACCTACAGATGATCCAATTTGGATTTAAATTTTCAATATGATTGAAAAACTATTTAATAGTTAAATAATATATGAGATCAATTTCATTAAACATAATATTCAAGAAATCCAAAACCTAGAGACTGGAAATACACAATAATCTACAGGAGGCATGTTAATCCAATGATTTTGGTGAAGAACTTGGAGTGGGTTTTGTAGTTTTGTTAAGGACTGAATGTGGTGATTGTTGTTGAATAAGGATTTGCCCATTATTGAATTGTTTATGAATTTTCTTGTCTCTGGTTACATTTGTTGACATGATTATTGATGAAGGCATGGTTGTTGCTAGCTCGGTGAAGGAGGCGGCTATTAGTGGACATAAATTAGAGATGCCAATGGTTGTTGTAGGCAGTTGGATGGTGGTGGCTTCTAGTGCAGATATCAAGCTAACAATTGTGTCAGGCAATGGCAGATTGAGATTATTTTCTTAATTTACAACAACAACAACAACAAGTAACAATTCCACTGACATAAGGGGTTTGGGGAGGTCTCGTAGTATGCAACATTACTGTTAACTAGTAGAAAAGTTGTTTCTAAATGACTCGTTTGAAGAGAAAAAAAGAAATGAATATTAAAAGGGAAATAAAAATAAATAAATAAAATAGGAAAAACATAATAATAATGATGATGATGATGATGATGATGATGATGATGATGATGATGATGATGATAATAATAATAATAATAATAATAATAAGAAGAAGAAGAAGAAGAAGAACAACAACAACAACAACAACAAGAAGAATAACAACAATAACAACCATATCAAGCTAGGTAGGTAGGTATAGGCTAAATCCCTAAGAGGTAAGTACTTATTTACAAGTTTAGGTTAACTACATAAGGTAAAAGTTAAAAGACTTATGATAATTTCAAGAATCTTTTTATAAAGGATACTTTGTTTGAATTCTAATATATCAAATATTTTTATTGTGGGATATGTCCTCGGTAAGTTCTAATATTGTCATATCATTCTTGATTTTAAGCCTCCCTTTTTTCCTCTTACAGTCTCTAAATATGATCTTCTCACGTCTTTTTATCGGAGCATCTAGGTGCCTTCTCTTAACATGTTCAAACCAACTAAGCATTATCTCTCTTAAATTTTAAATAATATTAACTACCTATCATTTGTTTGTTATCCTTACGTTTATGACCTTATCTCTCTTAGTAAGGTGGCACATCTAACGGAGCATCTTCATCTTTGTCACCGTGAGCTTATGCCTATGCACTTGCTTAAATGGTATCTTTTTATCGTACCAATCTCCTAATGCATTTCTCTATTTAAGCCACCCTGATTTGGTTAGGTGAATTATGCCTTCATCAATCTCTCTGTTACTTTAGATGATAGATCCTAGATATTTAAAACACTCTTTTTATTGTATAACTTCTGAACCAATACTTACCTCCACATTGGTAACTACCCTACGTCCTGAAAAATTACACTACACATATTTAGTCTTAGTCCTACTCAATCTAAGGCCCTTCGACTATAACGTATCCCTCTAAAGTTTAAGCTTTTTATTGACGTCCTCTTTTGTCTCATCCATTAATACGATGTTATCAGCAAACAACATATACTAAGGCATGGACATTCTTAGTAAGTTCATCAATGACTACTATAAACAGAAAAGGGATCAAAGAGGAGCCTTAGTGAAGCATAATATCTATAGAAAATATCTTGTATCTCCTCCTATCATCTTTACTCTAGTTTTTAAACCTTCATACATATGCCTAATAATTTGTATATAAGTTACAGGAACCTCCTTGACTTATAAACACCTTCGTATGATTTCCCTTAGTAACTTATCATACACCTCATCTAAATCTATAAAAACCATATGTAAATTACTTTGTCTTTCCCTACAATATTCCATTAGCCTTCCAAGAAGAGCAAAGCTTCTATTATGGACAGTCCTAACATAAAGACAAATTGATTTTTTGAGATAGAAACATCCTTTCTCACTCTATTCTCATTCACCTTCTCTTACAACTTCGTGGTATGGCTATGTAATTTGATGCCACTGTACTTATTGCATCTTTGGATGTCCTTTATTCTTGTATAAAGGAATTACCATACCAAATTTTCACTCGTTCGACTTTTTGGCAGCTTCAGGATCATATTAAAAAACTTGGCAAGCCAAGTAATACCCTCTTCATTATTTATATAACGAACTTAATCAAAGTCTCTTGTTTTTCATTCCTTAGCTTTTTTCAACTTGAAAATATCCTTTTCTCCATCTTTAGTATCCAATTGTTAGTACAGTTTCTCATAAGCTCTATTTTTACCTTTTGAGATTATCATCCTCACCTCTTTCTTTACTAGTTTATAAATTTGTTTATTACTAACCCTTTCCACCTCTATGGTGTTATCCACTAAAGCTTTATAGGCAGTCTTCTTGAACTTAACTCTTTCTTGAACATCTTCATTTCACCTCCAAGAGTTCCTTTTACTACCCCTTGTCCTTTTATAAGCACCTAAGGTCTCTAAAGTTGTATTTCTTATAAAAGTTGCAATTTTTTCCCATATCTGGTTAGCCTCTCTTACCAAATTCCATTCTTTTCCATAAATTACTCTATCCCTAAATTGTTTCACTATATCCCCTTTCAAATTCCACCTTCTAGTTTTGATACACCTCTTATGACTTCTCTTCTTCCTCTATCCCTTAATAAAAAGATCCAAAACTAGCATTCTATTTTGAGTTGACACATAAGCACTAGGTATCACCTTGCAATCCTTACAGCTAGATTTATCACTTCGCCTTATGAGGAAATAGTCAGTTTGAGTTTTTGTGGCTCTCTTCTTAAAAATCACCAAGTGCTCCTCATTTTTCTTAAAAGAAGAGTTGGCCATCACCAACTTGAACGCTACCATGAAATCCAACAAAGTGATCTTACTAACATTCATTTCACCATACTCAAAATTTGCATGAGTTATTAAGTAACCATCTAAGGTTGCTCCTATATGACTATTAAAGTCTCCTACTAGAATAACTCCCTCGTTAGGGGGTATTTGTTGAATCACCTCATCTACTCTTCCAAACAATGATTAAGTTGTTCATCTAACCATACTTGAGGTGTATAAGCACACACCACATTTATAATGGAACCCTTCATGACAATCTTTAAGGATATAATCCTATCATTAGTCCTTTCTAACCTTCCCCTCACCCCCCACCCCACATAAGTTTCTTGGCAACCAAGATACCTATGCATTTATGTCGTCTTAATCCCCCTAAATACGGAAAGTTTAAAACTATTAATATCTTTTACTTTAGCCCCCATCCACCTTGTCCCCTAAATACTCACTATATGAATCTTATACTCGTCTAAAGTCTTCACTAATTCTAAAGACTTCCCCACAAGGGTCACAATGTTCCAAGAACATATTTGTAATTTTTCAACATCTTTTCTTCTACACTCGAAACCTATAAGCAACTCTAATAATAATTAAGGAAGAGAAGCAAGGAAGCATTAATACTGAATCACAAAAAGGGAGTTGTAATAAGCTAGTGTAGAAATTGCTAAAACCCCTAATTACATGACAATCTAAATTAAACAATCCAAAATCAAACCACTAATGACAGCTAGATAGCTGCAAAATGCTAAAGAATGAAATCGAATCGTTAAAAATAATTAGTTAGTCATACAAACCTCTAACAGAGGAAAAAATATTTAAGATACTAATTAGTCAGAGGAAGAAAATAATAAAATCTATCTGATCTGATATGTTATAGATACCACATTAGGAAATAAACAACACTAGGAAACAAATAGCAATATTAAGAAGGAAGAAAGAAAATATTCATAGGAGATAATTAAATAAAAAAAGTCACACCAACCAATTTTTTAAATCTTCTTACTTTTTTTGTCAAAAATGAAAATAGACCTCTAATTGATAATATCAAAGTGAAAAATAGAATATTAAATCCAAAATGTGCATGTTGCATCTAATTTTTATTGACTTTGTTAGCTTTTATATTTTGATTGTGGTTACAAATTCCTTTGTTTTAATCCAAATTTTAATGAAATGAAATATGTGGTTAATTTTGTGAAGGTCTCAGGAAAAACAAAGAAACTGGGCAAAAGAGTGTGTGACCCTTGGTCACACCCATAACACGCATTGTCATAGGGACAAAAAGTGACGCCCATGACAAGTAGTGTCATGGGCTTGACAATGTCACTCACCACTATGACAAATTTGTCACCAGTGTGCATATTCTAATATCACGAGTGTCACACATACAGGAGGACAGAGATTAAAAACCTAGATTCTCTATAAATAGGAAGTTTATAGAAAGAAAAGAGGAGTTGGCAGAGCAAGAATAGAAAAGAGAGAAGCGAAACAAAGAAGAAAAAAGAGCAAAGAGAGTTGTTGGCATGAGAAAGAGAGAAAAATAGCAAAAAGGTGGTGAGAATGGAATAGAGGCAGAAAGTGAGTGCTAAAGCTGAAGCCTAGTCGATGTGTAAGATCAAAAGAAAACAGAGCAGTCAGTAAGCAACCATTATTTTGGGGCAGAATATAGTAGAGGTACAAAGCGGGAGCAGATGTCCAACTCTTCCTCATCCAGAGTTCTTCATTCTTATTTCATCTTTTGTTTGTTTACTCTGTTTATCGCTTTTATATTTCTCCATTTACTGGTAAGCATAGGTTTGAAGTTTATGAACACGATGAACTATTTTTATACCAAAATTGGCTTATTGCTTATTCTTGATAACTAATGGAATTGATTTAATTGATTATTCATTATTGAGTTACTTTTTATTGTCTAGTTACTTTTTATTGTCTTCTTATTTCCTATTATTTATAAGCTTATTAAATGTAATAGTTTGGCCAACTTTTGCAATATTTTGATATTAAACGAAGAATTGAGAGAAGAAGCTCAATATTAGAACAAGAAACTATAGACACTTAAGTTATGAATTAGAAATATATTAACTTAAGTGAGTAATTATTAGTTGGGTTTACATAATTGATTTGGATAATAGAGTTATCAAATACGAAAGTTAGATTTAGTTTATTATTTGAATTGATTTTACAACTAATTGTTAATTTTAGCAAGACAATAATCCAATCAATTTTCCTTAGTAATGTATAGAAGAGTAAATTAGTGAAGTTAATTTCTTAAGAGTTCACCACATCGATTAATAAAATCATTCTTTGCTTCCAATTAAATTAGATTACTTGTTCATTTAGTGAACCAATTTAATCTCCTTAAGAGATGACCATAGGTATTCAACTATAATTATCTTATATACTTGCGAGTGAGATAGCCTAGGTTTTTAAAACTTATTTTAGCGCAACAAATATATAAACCTTGCTCGAAGCCCACATCCACTTCAAAATTTTATGCCGATCATCAATATAATTAATAAATAATCAATTTATAATATATTGTTAACTATTGAAGCTATTTCTTATCTCTCTTTAGTCATATTTATCAAAAAGAACTCCAATTTAGTTAACCTTAACAACTAAATAACCTAAGTCACACATATAAAGATTTAACTTAGTAATTGCTTTTAGAATTAAATAGATCAATGGAACAAAACAACACAAGCATAAGCTATTGCTTTTAATTCAATCTAAGAATTGTAATATAACAATCCATTAAACCATTATTAATTTACATATAAGAGGGATTAAACAATTAGTTGAAGATTGTTCCAAATAATAAACCAATAAACCTCCTAGTAATTAAGTGATATAATCATAAAAGATAAACATAGAAGAATATCTTATATTCACATGTAAATTTAATCATAAGAACAAATCATATCTCACCACTTAATACATCCTAAAGGTTCAATTTCCTTCAATCAAGAGAAGAAGTTTAGTCACATATGGCCATAGATGAGAAAAGAGAGAAAAAGAGGGAGGGGATGAGAGATGGCCATCTTCACCCAAACCTAGCAAAACCTAATAAAGGAACTAACTTAAAAATTAACTTTTAATTTTAAAAACCTATAAAAAGGGGAATATTCAGTTTTCATAGTGAAAATATTTAGAAACACGATCATGTCCTAGATCATGTATTACATTGCTTTTCTAATATCTCTTTTGCAAGGAGGACGTGGGCTTTAAAAATGCTCATGTCCTAGGTTATATGTCACATTGTATCTCTTTGTAATGTCAGATTAACTTTAACCCAACCATAGGAGGTTGTGTCTTCTATACTAATATTCTAATGTTCAACACGCCCTGACATATAAACTTTTGCCATGTTGTCTTCCTCCTTGTCATATGTTTTTGTCTAGAGACGAACATACCCTAGCATTTATTTATGTGCTAAGTTATGTTTAATCAAAATTCATCAAAACTAAAAAATATAAGAGTTTTGGAGCTCTTCTTAATATTTTCATAATATCTTGAATCATCTTAATTAGAGTTTGATGAGCAAGTTATGCCGCATTTAAATAACATTGTCAAAAACTGTTCATAATTGCCAAATATCTTCATTTTCATTTTGTCCTTAACACCTCCATTTGCATCCTAAATAAAAATACAAGAATAATAAGTATATTTATGTATAAAATAAGTGTAAATGACTAAATATTAATATAGGAAAATTGACAATTTGGAAGCTTATCACCTTTTACTCGCACTTATACATATATTTTTTGGAATAAATTTTTATTTTTTAGGTAATTTTATATTGACAACATCCCTAATACCATTTGTTGAGGAGGGTCCATTAAATCATGTTTCCTTAAAAAGTTCAAGATGTGATATAAAGATGCATTTACCATAGGCAAGTCTATATATAAAGATGCATTTACCATAGGCAAGTCTACACTCTTCCTTTTATTTTATCCCTAACTCTATTTCATTTAGTAGTTTTATTATTTTCTGAAAAGGAAAAAATATATATTGAATAAGAACCCCAAAAAGGGAACTACAAGATGCATACCAAGTAGGCTTACAAGCATGATTTATTGTAGAAAACTTTTGACTCTAATTCAATATAGTTTGATCAATTCCTCGTAAGAGCCTTTTTGGCTACAACAACCTACCTCAAAATGGTTAAAAGTTGAGAGGAGTTAGACTAAACAGGGTACAATCATTCGAAAGCGAGTTCGCTAGTTAGGAGCCCTATTTCACTTCTTCAAACATATAGCTCGAAAAGCAAGGTTATGTATAAGGAGCTACTCCTTTAACCAAGCCTTAAATTCCAAAATCACTCTGAGAACTTTTTATATATATAGTATTTGACAAAGTTCTTAAATTGTTTAAGATCAAGTTCTTGTCAAAGGAATATTTCTTTTCAATCTTTTAAACTTAAAAAGTTTTGAAAAACTTATTTTAAGAGATTTTTTCAACCTATGTTATGGTTTTAAAGTGATTTGTGCATTATATACATAAACTAGACCAATATCCTTAAAAGAGAGATTTTTCGTAGTAAGAATTTCCGCAGAGGTACTAGTTAACACTTAGTCGACCATAACACCAGTCGACCTGTGTCATTGAATGAATTTTGGAATGAGAAGGAACCCTGGGAAACTTTTACGATATTTTTGTGTATAAACATAATATGATCTAAATGTATTATGTGACCAAAAAAAAAAAAGAAGATGTTTTAACTTATATTTAAATAGTTGAGTATCGAGTGGGAGAGCAATTGAATTAATTAAGATTTATCTTCTCATGTATCAAAGAAAATTGTAAAATTAGTCCCCTTCACCTTAGGAGAAAAGGAAGATTAAAAGTTACTCTTTAACATAATGAAGAAACGTGTATAAAAGGTTTTTCTTCGCTTATTGAAGAAGAAAATAGTAAATTCTGATGTAAAAATTAAAAGATAAATATAAACTAAAGATTGTTTGACTGAACAATTATAAATTAGAATTATTTCTCTTTCCATACTTTTTTTTATTATTCTTACATTTGTTTTATATTTATTTTATACAAATTTGTCATATTCATTCATTAAAATAAATAATTAGTTCCTAATCTTCAAATAGATTAAAAAAATGATTCATTCTACCAATATCATGCAACAAATACTTTTTAAAAAATAAACATACAGCAAAGCCAATCACAGAGTTTATCATACATTTACCCAAGATTAGGTAGCTAACTACTATTTACTCCCACTAATAAGTACATATCTTCCAACCAACCATTATAAGAACCAAGTAACTTTAACCAAAACCGAAACAAGTCAAATTTGAATCAAAACAGCTAGCAAGACACTGAAAATGGATTGGATAAGTCAAAATGCTAAGCTTACCACTTGAAGCACCAAAACAACAATTGTCTCATTGCTCTTGTTTAGTTTCAAATTTGTGCTTGAGTTGATTCCAGTTACGTTCTTCTGGTTTCAGACATGAGTAATAAATAAGATAATTCAACCTGTTGAAAATTAGAACACCTTGAATTCCACAAAATTCTCCAAATCATTGTTGGTGCAACAAGTTCAATTACTATTTTATTGGTGGAATAGCTTCTGCCCAAGGCATCCCTCAACAGTAGCAATTTCAAACCAACTTCTTCATTTCCAGCTTCAAGACAGCAAGTTTTCACACTTGACTTAATCAACAAGTTCAAAACTCCAGAAAATCAAAGATGCCATGACAGGAGCACAAAACAATCCTTGACAGACTTATATGCATAAGAATAGCAGCAACATTTGCTTCATCCTGGCAACACATCACTGAATTAAGCTTGCTAGGTGCCTAGCATGATGTTTCTTCACAAAGTATCAATTCCGGCAATCTTGAAATGTAATGCACTTTCCAATCAGTTTCATGATTTGAAACTCAGTTACACTTACTTCATCTGTACAGCTCATCGTCGGACCTGTCCCAATGATAAAGGCCCAATTGCTAAAGGATAAGGCCCTTCAGCCATGAGGCTCACGATTCAAGCAACCTGAGGAAGTTGTTCCACAAGTTGTAGTCTCATGCCAGATAAAACCGATATACACAAGGAAAAGAAAGAGTACTAATACCTAGTTCCCAGTTCACCAATCATCAATGACTAAATGCATGGCATATTCACCTGCACAGAAACCAAAAGATCTCAAGCTTACTATAAATCAAGGATATACAACAAGGTCATTGGCAGATTTTAGGCATTCAGGACCGGTTTATTAGTGTCACATTTTAAATATCTGAGAATGATTCGGATATATTTGTGACCATATGGTGTAAATGTCAACAAAGTAAGGGCATTACAAAGGAAAATAAGTTCTTCTATACATATCAAAGTGAAGTATTTTCTCATTAGTAATCTACGTTCTCACCCTTGGATCTCTTGAAAAGATTCCTAATACGAGCAGGACCAATGTAGATCAAAACTTCAACAAATTCAGAACGTGGGTAAATTGAACTCCAGTTTCACCAGCTATCATCCTGGCGACAAGGATCTAGTTACTACAAGACCTTAACTTTTGCAGTGAAAGTACCGCAATTGAATGCACTGACCGAATAATCAACCTTGCCACATCCAGGAGGACCTTCAAGGAACACTATACGTGAAGGATTTATTCCCATTTCAACACACAATTGTGCTTTCTTCAAGTACCTTACCAACTGAAAGTAAAAATGATAAACACAAATCTAAACAGAAATTACAGCTTTATAATGATATTTGAGTGCATATGAAGACAAACAATGACAAAGATAAATATTGCCGTGACACCAGTGATAAGATTTTTGTTATTAAGGAATGAAGATCTCATTATGTTTAAGCATTTTGGAGAAGATTCAAACCTTTATATTCCTCTAGATACATGGACAGAAAATTGTCATAGCGAGAGAAATAGAAGAAAATGATTATGCAATCGATCCAACTAGTTAGCAGCTTCATGAGTGAAAGAGTATAAATTGGGGGAGAAATATTAGAGAACATTCTAACAGTCATTATACAACGTAAAGAAGGTTTTAGCTTCATTGGAGAAAAAGGAACTTTTGATGTCACCCTGTATGTCTTGCAATATCCAGATAATGGTTTGCACTCACCGCTTGAATTTGAGACGCAATGATTAGTCCAATCATTTGATATTGTTTGCATAAAGATCTACTATTCCTTATGCGCTTAGATGGTAAGAAATGATAACTAAAGGTTTAAATAATAAATACGGAGATGATGTTTGTAACATAATAAGGATTTCAAGAAAAGAAAGTGCTCCACAAGAATACCTCGTGAATTTGCAGAAATCCCTTTATCGGCCATCTCCCTAAGAACTTGATCTGCCATAGAAGTGTCATTACTTTGATGCAGACCTGAAAGCATTGCCGTGTAAGTCCAACTATCAGGTGGGCAACCATCACTTTCCATTTGTCTAAACAACCGATATGCTGCATCAAATAACCCTTCTTTACAAAGTCCACTGATCATTTTATTATATGTATGGATGTTACGTTTCAATCCTTTATGAAAGAGACTCAAGAATAATCCTCTTGCAACTTCAAACATCCCAAAGTTAAACATTCCATGAATGAGGATATTATAAATCACAACTGTAGGATTCGTCTTCCTCTCTCGCATCAATTTGAATACTGTCAATGCCAAATCTAAATGACCCTGTTTACATAAGCCATCCAGAAAAGTTATGTAAGTATTCAAATTTGGAGGTGGGCCATTGCAACACATGTTCTCAAAGACTTCTTGTGCACCGTGGATTCTCCCTGCTTTGCATAATCCTCCTATGAACGCATTGTATGTAACAGTGTTAGGTAACCATCCTTTATTACACATTTCACTTAGAAGTCTAGATGCCTCATCTATCCTTTCTATGTTCAAGTATCCATTGATTAAGATGGTATAACTAAAAGTATCAGGAACATAACCACTCCCAACCATTACATCAAACAGTTTGGTGGCCTTCTCCATCTGGTTATGTAAACAAAATCCATTCATCAGTACGTTATAGGTGAGAAGATCATGTTTGACTCCTCTTGAATTCATCGAGTCAATCACTTTCTCGGCCTCAGTTACCCGGCCATCTTTACATAGGCCATCAATAATTGTATTATAAACGACAATATTAGGCTCCAGTCCACTCCTTTCCATCTTCTTAAGCATTTCAAGACCCAATTCATTGTTGCCACTCTTGCACAAACCATTTATCACAGCTCCATACATAACTACAGTAGGTTCCACAACCTCAAACAATTTTAGCGCGTCATGGACTTTACCATCAAGACAAAGCCCGTTGATTAGGGTGGTAAACGTAATGGCATTTGGGTGGAGGCCAAGTTTCAACATCTTGGCCAAAACAGAGAAGGCACACCCCAAATGGCTTAAATTGCAAAAGCAGTTAATTAGAATGGTAAAAGTATGAACATTGTGAGCAATACCCGACAACTCCATTTGTTTACATAAATCAATCACAGTCGTATAATGCTTCCCGCGAGCAATCGAACCCAGTAGACGTCCGAATTCGGACATAGACGGGTGAGGACGCATATGAACCAATTGATTGAAAGAAGCTAAAGAATCATCAAGATCAACAGCAGTAGACAAAGCACCAGCAAATTGAGGCTTACCTTCATGTCTAAGGGTAGAAGTAGCCGTAGAGTAAGCTTCCGAATCAAAAGTGGGAATTGGGTTGTTGAAAAACAAGAAGGCAAAAACTTTAATGTCAAAATCACAGGTACCCATTTGTCGAAGAAGAAACCTGGCAGAAAAAGAAGACGTAAAACTGACTTTGGGCATCGCAAATCTGTCAGGCTCTCTCTCCCTCTTTCTGCTCGAAGCTTGCAGTGAAGAAGACACAGGAGAGATGACTACTTATATGCGGAGTTATACCTGTATATATGTTATTAGATGCAAATTCGTCGGCTCTTTTGTTGCGGGGAGGCGTAGTGAAAACTGGCTAAATCTATAGTTTCCTTGTTTCCGAATCGAATCAACAACGCAACTGCAAATTCGTTTTTTGTGTTTTCTCCATTAGGCTGATGTTTTGATGGAATATAATGTAATATTGTTGACGAAGATTTATAATATTTTTTATTTTCTCCATATATTTAATAGCCATCAAAATGAAGTGTTTGTATGCTCCTGTTAGCATGCGTTCTCTCTACTTGTAGTGTTTTTTTTAGTGAGTTCTCTGGCATAGACATGGAACGTGAAAAAAGTCTGCTGTCATTGATAGAAGAGGAGGATGAAGGTTTGTCTTTCAATATTGCCTTTGGATGAACCGGCTCCGACTTATGAATAGTATTTGGTTGGTATGTTTCTCACCTATAATTCCACTAGCAGGTTAACTCTGCGCAAATGCGCAGTAAAAGTGTCCAATGAATTTATATATAGAGAAAATTTTAACATCATAGTTAAATAAAAAATAATATGAAAATGTAATAAAATAATCATCGGTTGGGAGAAGAAATAAAATGAAATGACTTTCTTTGAGATACGATTAAAATAGCAGTATAAAGATATCTTAATCTATAAGTTTTTTAATTTGTGCTTCATAAAATTTCCTAGTCTCGAAGTTGACTTCTTTGAGATCGTTGGCC
>JANZLD010000237.1:52650892-52677346 GCA_026413575.1 Erythroxylum carthagenense
ATCTTATTTATTATATTCCGGTTTGATAGCGGTTCACTACCGGTTGAACCTCTAAACCTTAAACTTTTCCTTCGACCAGTTCGATGTCCAGTCTGGTTTTTAAAACATTAGTTTTTAGGAAATTAAAATGGGAAAATTTTTCATATTTATTCCATTACAGCCGAGATAAGATCACGTCCAAATTTTCCAACATAAGGATTATAGACTAATGGACAATGGACTGATCTCAGACTTGAAATGGTAAGAATCAACTCTATAGTGAGTGTTGGGCAAGAAAAACAATTACTATATAAGGGGGGAGCCAGAATTCGAGTTAGGGAAGGGAAAGTCCAACAGAGAGCTAATTTTTCTAGTATTGGTATAACGTTTGTCCAAAGTCCAAACACAAGGATGACAATGGGGAACTTATAGGCTTAGATTTAAGTATTTTTAATAAGTCGACTCATATGACAAATCTGAACTTGAGTAACACAAACCTAAACTTAATTTTTAAGAATATTATTTTATACTTTTAATTCTAAAAATAATTATTTTTAAAAAATTAAGCCGCTTATTATCATGCTAATGAAATACGAGATTAGATCCTCTGGCCTAGGTACTCTGTACCTAACTTGTATCAGAAGATCTGAATCATCCATTTCACTTAAATAGATAGCTCAAATTTTCTAACACAGGTTAAATACGGAATACCTAGACCAGAAGATATGAGGGCACGAAATACACAGCCGATATAAGTTGGCGGCATCTTTATGATATGCATCAACGTTGTTCAGACATCATCTTTTCGAAAACAGTTAAAGCGGGAGATAGGACGGTATAAATAATTGGTGAAATGATAAAGGCGGAGAATCAAGAATGACATTGTTCATAAAAGAGAGACTACGTAAAAGCAAACAAAAGAATATAATGGAGAGGGACACATGTAAAAGCAACTTCTGGGACAATCGTTGTTTGTACGGGAATAACGAATAACGACTTCTTTCTCTTGTTCTCAAACTTATTTCTCTTGTTCTTGGTCCCACAATTTACTGACCTTAATTGCAATTAGGGTTAAACTAAAATGATAGCGACAAATTGTGCAACCTATCAACCTCAAAGCAATGGTTGTTACAGCTAACTCATTTATTTTTTATAAAATAAAATAAGATAGATTTTATTGAATGCAATTAGTTGAAGATTTACAACAAAAAGGCCATTTAGCAATCAAATATAACCCTATATATATATATATATATTGGTTGCCGCAAACAATATACGCAGAGCAACTGAGAGATGAACTTTGTGGCTACTTTATATTATCACATATATATAACGGGAAAAGCTGCAAATGCTAATAAACTCTTGATATCACATAATAATGTTAAGTATATGATCAGAATCGTCACATAATAATCTACCAATTATATTTTCAGAATATAATAGAATAAACCACTCAACAAGTGTGCGACCCAGAGCTTCAGAATAAGTTAGCGCCAAGCTGCTTTCTAGTCCACCATAACTTTACATTTGAAGTGGCAACCATGCTTCATAACAAATGCACCAGGTTTACACATAACCTAATACATGAAACTGCAGTAACCCAACCTTGTATAAACACATTCCTTGTCAACACTATAACAGGACCATAATGCTTCAACACAAGAATTTTAGTTAGTTCATCGTGGACTGTTCCTCCACGCTGTCAGGATCTTAGCTGGGCAAACATCACCAAGCCTATTTTCTCTTCGACTATGATCTGCTAGTGCTAATATTTCTGCAAACGTTGCTGCCTTTCTACCTAGCTTTACAGGTTTGCTTCTGGTTTGAGGTTAAGGAGCCAACTATAGGGTAGAGGAAAATCAAATTTCCATGAAACATTTAACTTCCAATTCCGTTGAATCTGTTGTACTTAGCCTGCTAAGATTCCTCTTAGCATTGTCTGCTCACACAGCAGCACAGGCACACACAGTGTGAGGCAATTGTTAGTACCATAGATTGATGCCACAGAAAGTTGTCAATTTTTGGTTCCTGTCACGTCATATTTTTATCTAATTACATATTTTTGACGGAGCATCCAAAATGGTTTTGTTCAATCCATGGCCATCCAAGAAAGAATTCCAATTGAACAGCAAAAAGACAAGGATTAAACGTCTTCAACAATGGAGGAAATGAACAGCTCCCAAGAATTTGAGGATGATTAATTAGTGATTTATTCACTCTTTTTCCTTCCACTGTGCTGCTTCAACATATTGCTCAGCAAGTTTTTTCACTCTCTCACCTTCCTTGATCAGGAAATTTGCATTCTTGGCGTTCAAGTGGTATTTCATAACTTTATCAGAAGTTTTTGCCACAGCCCATCTGTACTGCTCAGCAGTGATTATGCCACTCTTGCAGAGTGGCCTTATGTGCTCTTTGATGTAAGCTTCAACCTGAACAGAATAAGTGCGACCAGTCAACACAGAAGTTTGAGAAAAACATAGGTCAAAAATATCAGTTTTAAGAGCATTGTCATCTATTAAGGTGAGTTACAGAGGGATACACTGCAACACATCTCAAATAGGAAAGTAGAAAAGTCACGATCATGAAAAGACTACAGACCTTTTTTGAGACAGAATTGATGTTGTCACACTGTTTGTCAGGAACAGGTTTATCTGCCCGAGAGACATGATCACTCATTTGAGAATGTTTCAGTAAACTTTCTCCACCAGAAGAGTTGAGACAAACAGCAGTAACGTTTGAACTCTTGGACTGGCCTGAAAATTTTATTTCGTTTTCCATGGGAATTTTATTAACCTGTGCAGCTTTAGTGTCGACAAATCTATATAGCCTTCTTGACGCTTCTGGAAATTTATCTATCAATGGTTCTGAATCTGGACCATATAATTCTTCAAATTCTTCAGCAGATGGATCTTCATCTTCTTCATGAGGTGAGGACTCAGAAGGTACACGTGACCTGAGAGAACTGCTCTCCACAGTTGAGCTAGTGAGGGATGTGCTGAACTTACTATTTTGAAGGGATGATGGATCCTTGGTTTCATTGTTCCCCGATCCCATATGATCAAAACCTGTATTATGATTCAAACTTTCACACTTAAGAGTAGAGAGGACTACTTTCATTCTTGACTCACAGTCTTCTGATGCTAGCTTGGACACATTCAGAGTGGCACCTATATAGTCTTCATCTTCCAAAGTATATTCAAAATCACCATATATATCCACCTCCGGAAAAGAATCCATTTCAAGTATATTATCAGGTCCATCTTTGAAAGTGCCTGGTTCAATATGTGGACTGTTTGGAGGAGATTCAGATAAAAGGCCAGCATTTCTTAATGCTTCTACAACTGCAGGATCAGTTGGAGGTTCCACAGCTGCAGGACCAGTTGGAGATTCATCACTAATCTGTTCTAATCCGTTATTGAGGGCAACAGATACCGGTGAAGAATTTGATTCTGTTGCCCTAATTGGCTTGTTGTTATGTGAATAATGTGCTATTTCCTGTGAGCAAAGGTTTAGGTATACTGGTTTACTGTTAGACTTATCGGCAACCTCCCTCTCAATATTGATTGCATCAGCAACAGCTAACTCTGTTTCTGCTGTTCTGCGAATCTCAGGCAAATCTAATTTCCTCAAGATATGGTCCGTCAAGCGATAAAGTTGTGTCTGTATAACCATTAATAGGAATTAACTGAAGGACAACCACATTGCCAACTACAATAATAAAAAGTAAATAACAAATGAAACTGTTGAGAAAGGTTCATGTTTAAGTGGTAAATATTAAATAGGCAAGCGAAAAAGTAGAATTTTATTCAAGTTCAGCTTCATTAACAATCAGCAAGTATAATTTTTGGATCTAGCATTTGACGAACTGAGAGCCCAATTAACCACAGCCAGATACAGTCAAGTGCTTTGAGTATTTTGCTTCAGTATTTCCAAGTTAAAGCAACTAGTAA
This sequence comes from Erythroxylum carthagenense, assembly GCA_026413575.1. Taxonomy (NCBI): domain Eukaryota; kingdom Viridiplantae; phylum Streptophyta; class Magnoliopsida; order Malpighiales; family Erythroxylaceae; genus Erythroxylum; species Erythroxylum carthagenense. Next base: position 52,654,822 of record JANZLD010000237.1, read on the forward strand.
AACAAACAGTAGAAGTCAAAAGTTTTGTGACATATCCACATGATCATATAAAGGTGAGCCTATTTGTAAGTCTTTTGATTAAAACAACTTCAAACCATCAGGGGTAATAACAGCGGGAAGACCCCTCTCTGTACAAAAGCTAACACAGAATTAGCTGCTCACCTGCCTAACTGATACAGGTATCTTATTATGCCGACTAGGTGCCAACACAGGTCTCATGTCTGCCGGCAGTTGAGCCTGCTCAAACAATATGAACAAAAAACCAAGGGAAAGATAACTGTGAGTATCAATCTGTCGAAATGTCTTGTCTCTGACAGCTGGCTGGAAGACAATTTGTGGAGCAAAAATACATACCAATAAAGGATATTTTCCTTCAAGTGCTGCATTCTCTTCATCTATGTCATGTTTTGCATCATTAACTGCAAGTGCCTTTTTTCTAGCAAGCACCTCCAAGGCCCACTTTCTTTTATCAATCTTTTTATCTTCACATTGAACATTCATTTCCTTCTGCACCATAGCTTTAGAACTGCCTAATGAAGCTGTTGTTAACCCCTCTAGTCCCCTGTTAGAATTTGCTTCAGATAAAGAAGCCTTATCCTTTAAACTTAGAACTTTATCCTTAAGCACTCCATCAACAACACTAGCAGCAGAGTGCTTTGATCTACTTCGGTTTGATTCGGGAAGTTTTGGAGTATGGTCATCAAGAGACAACTTCTGACCTTTCTCCACTGAAAGCAGCTGCACGGCATTCTGTTCAGAGTTACTGGTGGATGAAAGAGCTGAAAGAGGCTTAATGTCATCCTTTCTTGGGAAGACAGATGTATCAGCTATATACAGACGGGAAAGAATAGGATCAGATGCCTGGCATTCAATTGACTGCTTCAGGCCTGATCCGTCTGAATTCACTTTAAGAAGGCTAAGAACTGACTTTAAAGTTGAGATTTTCTCGGGCTTAGTAGCCCTCATACACCGATGCTTCCAGAATTCAACCTCACAATCCCGATCCCAAGCACGCTTTCGCCGTCCATTGGAATTTCCATATATTTTCTTAGTCAGATTCTCACGAATTTTTCCTTTCTGCAGCATTGACCTTTTTGCTTTCATTGATAAAGCAGGCAATTTGTTACTAGGTTCTGCTGGAGAAACGGCTACAGCATGTCGGAATGCAGCAAGAAGCTTTGGGTTTAAAATGTTTTCTCCAATATCTGCAGTAGACTTGTTATGCACAGCTTCTCTTATTTCTTCTCTAAGTTTCTGAACTTCAATGGACGACTCCTTGTCATTGGTAACTCTCCTCATTATCTTTTTCACTCGCAAGCCAGCTACATTCTCCTTTTCTTCAGAATATTTCTTTGCAGGACTCAGGCATGCAAGGCCCTTGGAATATCTGCAGCTTGTCCCTCGAACCACACTCATTATATCTGACATATCATTTTCTGGAGATTGTTTTGATTTGAGTTCCTTTTGATGTATAATCTCAGTTTGTGAATCATCTGAAGGAACTGTGCTCAATTGTGCCTCTGGAGAAGTCTGATGACACATGTAATCAGATCTAGTTTTCTTGGTAAAAGTTACATCTTTATTTCTAGAGTTGGCTTCTTCATCAACAGCCATGAGAACATCACTGAAAAGTAACACACGAAATGAAAAGTTTAATGAAGTTCAAGGACTTCAGATTTAGAGCAATCAAAAAATTACTGACACGACTATGTATATAGAATCCAAAAATTATCGTCATAGTCATGTATGTATAAGATTTGGTTGCATGGAAATCTTTGCCCCTGGCATTTCCTGTTTTTCTTAGTTTCAAATTGTCCTTTCGATAGAGAAGGAACTTTTACATCCCTGATTGATCAACAGAATTGCAGCTAAAGCAGGCATATGACCCATGATAGCAATTACATCATAAGTTGGAATTTTAGAGAAGCCAATGCACTGACTTGCTTCCTCCTGGAACAATTTTTTAGTTGTGTTATCAACCAGTAGCTGGATATTCATTTCCCTCACAGCATCCTTGACAGTAACATAACTTCCAAGATATAATCATATGGCCACACGGATCTAGTAAGTCATTAGACACTTGAGTAAACCAGAAGAGGAAGAACACAGCAGGCAAAAAACTAAAAGCCAAGTGAAGAGTATTTACATACTTGAATAAACCAGAAGAGGAAGAACACAGCAGGCAAAAAACTAAAAGCCAAGTGAAGAGTATTTACAATCTTCAAATAGTACTTTAGCACCACTCTCTTGGAAACAGATTGATAAACTCATAAGACTAAATTTTGGAAATCTCAAACTATAATTACCTGTCTAAATGCTTTCTCTTTACTCCAATGGTATTTTTAGCATCCACGTTAACATTGGATGGAATCTTATCATCTGCAAACATTTAGCAATACAATAGCAACTTGAAATGTCCATGCAAAACTCACTTTAGCAAAGATAACACAACTTAATTCCATGCAAAACATATTTTTACCAAAGCCAAGATGACCAATACTAAGTTTAAATAAAAAGAAGAAAGGAAGAATAATCTCTTTGGCACCTCTTGAAAAAAACTCTTTAGAAAAAAATTCCTCATTTACGATGTTGGACACTTGCTCTCCAGTCTCATTAACATTCATCTGATCAACTGTGTAAGCATCAGCACACAAAGTGAAAACTAAAACGTTATCATCAGTATGATCAGTTAAAAAGAAGAGAAACTAAAACATTGCATTTGCATAATTACCAGACAGAAAACAGGCCGTAGATAAACCAAGGTGAAGATCTAGAGTCGATTCACCATCAGGTTGCCGATTTTCAGAAGAGGAGTTGTCCACCAACTTCTGTAGAGAACATTTAATACCATCGGCATAAGTGGGTGTCTTTACTTCACCAGCAGGAATGATCTTTGAGCCACTAGGCACCAAAGATACAGAAGGTTGATTAAAAGATGTATTAAATGACAAGGACAGTTCAAGTCCCTCTCCATTTGTTATTGACTGAGAATTAATGCTCTGGCGTGTTGGTGCTTCTCCCTTCTGGTCCTTGCTGATTTCCAGGCTAGGCTTAATGGTATCACATTTTTCTTGGTTTAATTTATTTTCACCAACCATTGAGACAACAACAGCTGTTTCTCCAGTATCAGCAACAGACACAGATACATTTCCAGGAAAAGCAGATTCAGACAAACCACTAATATGAGATAGTTCTTTATTGCAGTGCTGCTTTGTCTGCTGTGTTGAACTCTCATTAGAGTTCTGTACTACCTTGTTAACGGAACATCTATGACAAAGTCAACAAAGAGATTTTTAAAACAACTATGAGAGGACACCCGGAAGTCCAAATAAAGTAGTAGAACAAGACAAAAGAAATCTAGAATCTATTGTATAAGGCCTTCAAGGCAAGAGGGTTGGAGGAATGAAATTATGTCCAATCCTAGAATCTTTCTAGGCCAGGAGAGTAAGTGGATTTTGATCCAAGAACTAATTACAGACTACTCCTCACCTGATTTCAACACTACACACACATGAAAAAATAAGAATAGAGATCACACCCCAAGGACGCTATAAGGTTGACAACTTTGAAACATATTTCATTTTTTTGTTAACTCTATGAAGCCTTTCAACCAAGACTAAATTACTCAGCCATATACATCTAAATTATGGGAATATTGAGGTAAAGAACATACAGCGAATAATCCGCAGCAAGATAACCACTCCCCAAATTTTACCTTGGACATAGCCATGAATCCTCAGACGTGCTTTCTGGATCAAACCCCACGCAAAAGGCATGATACCTGTATCCATATATGTCAAGATGATAAGAGAATGGTATTTCCATTTTAAAAATGCAATTGAGAAGAAGTGGCGAAATCTAAGAGAAATCAAAAGGAAATAGTCCGAATGATTGTCTCGTAGAATATATTATCTGATGAAAAACATAGAGCATACGAGATTAACACTAGTTGTTAAAGATGAGATAACATAAACGTAGAGAGCGAACACCAAAAAACAGAAACCTACCTAGTTTACAAAGTCATAAATTCGTAATATAAGTGATTAAGGAATTTAGAACATACCATACATCACATGAATCGCAAGCAATTGAAGTATCAAGATTGGACTCTTCATCAATTGCTGCTGATCCATTACGAATTCTGCAGCCATCTCCGTCCAAGCAGATAACTGCCTACAAAATTACAAGGTTCACAATTTCTATCACTGATCATAAGAAATTAACAGAATTAAATCCTTGAATTATAAGCAGCTTGACTTAACCCAACAGTAATTATTGACTCCATGAATGATTTTTGGTTCAAATGCAGTTCTTGTTGAGGTTCTGTTCATACAGAAGCTAAACTCTGTTGAATTGTCATCTTGCCATAGTGTATTTGGTAAATTAATGGTATTATTTGTAACCCTAACAATTATTTTAAGGTCATAAAACTACGTACAAATGTTTAAGCAGAACTCTTGGGACCAGATATTTTTCTGATGAGCACCAGCGATTACAGTATTTTCTGACCAGTCCCACAATTCAACAAACAATTGAAGCAATAAATATCACCACAGCAATAAATATCACCACTCATCGTATATCCAGAAAATTCTAATGACTAATGAATGTGCTCAATGACATCGGGTTCAGAGGTCAGTGCATTTATATAAGCTAAAGTTAACCATTATTCCAGATATCAGTTGAAGATGTCCTGAAAATCAAATTATTTATTACAATAAATGGAAAAAGAGGCAAAAAAACTTTACATTTTCGTCAATATAATAAGATGGAAAAGAAAGAGTGTTGTTCTTCCCTTCAATAGACCAATCATCATCTCTGCACCATAGGAAAAGACTAAAATAAGTAATTGATTGGGGATCAATTATATACCTAGGTTCAGGAATCCAATCCAAAATTTTTCTATATGAAGAACAGATATCAATTACAGGTGAATTAAGAACGAAATGTCAAAGATTTAGACGTATAATTCTGAAAAACAGTGAAGCTTTTTGACTGTCTGTGCATCTCAAATATTACAAATAGACAGTGATAACATGAATGGTAAAGATAAGAAAAGAAGAACCTGGAAAGCAAGTCCTCATCAACCTTGTTATTTCCAACGGTATCATATACCTTCATATACAAAAGGACAACTTTCATCCATCAAAGTATTCCAGTTTCTGTACAAAGTTAAACACGTATCTAGAAGAAGTACAAAACCCAAATAGGATTATGACTCCAGGAAACATAGGGACAGAAAAGAAGTTCATTAACAAAGTTCCACGGAGATGAAAAGAAAAGGCAATGCTTCAAGAACCATCCATGCTCACCGGAACACAAGTAATCAACTGAAACTCATTCTGACACAGTGGACAAAGGTTTGTGATTGTAGCCCAGTTGTCGATGCAACCAAAGCAAAACCTGAAATTAAGTAAAAATTAAACAGTTTTACGCCCAATTGCGTCCAATAAGAGTCCTGGAAACTGGAATTACAGCCTGCACAAAGGTTGAAGGCACATACCAGTGCGGGCAACAATCAAGAACCCCTCGGTCAATAACTATGTCCATACATATTCCACATCTTCCACCCTCAAAACTAGAAGTGACCTGTTTATTGACAATCTTCACACAATTTAGAGCTCCAATAAAATGTCACATACATAAAGCAAATGTCGTCCATCTATCAACAAATAGATTCAACTGAACAAAGAACTGGAAGCATAAGCCCAATCACAATCAATTTATCAAAATTAGCCCACAAAATAGTAGTTGCAAAGCAATTATATAGGTCATTTGAGCTTACTTTAAACTTAATCGAGTAAAACATAAAGTATTACTCATCTATAAACCTCCGCACCCGAGTATTAAAATTTTAAATCAAGGAAATCTTAAAACAAAAGCTGTTAAAACTTAATTGGAACTTACAGCATTAAGATCATCATCGATTTCAAGATTCTCTTCTTCTAATATACCACTAGTAACGAAATCGACCTCCATTCCAGAACACGCACCAAAATCAAATAAAAATGAACTATGAAATCCAAGACAACATGATTTTCATCAATTTGAGACTGATTGATTTGATTCAAAGGGCCAAAAGTTAAATTTGGTAAGTAATAAGGGCTAATTATGTCAATTTAGGAGAAAAAAGAGAACGGTCCGGCGTTAAGTGAAGATCAGACGTTGGCAGCTGAGAAAATCCGGCATTTGTGGTCGATGTGCGACTGATGCTTTTGCGTGGAAGGAAGGTGATGCAAATAGAGAAGAAGGCGAAGGGGAAAGCTGTGATTTGCTGGTCCTAAAGGACATAATTTTCTCTTGATCTTGAGTAGAGACGGGTTTCGGTGGCTAAATGCCGGGAACCAAATGCACAAGCTCTGTTTGGGGTTTTCATTTTTATTTTTAATTTTTGAAATTTTTTTATTAAATTTAATAAAAATCATTTTTTGAATTTATAATTTTATGAAAATTATAAATTAATTTTAATAATTATTAATAAATATAATCAAAATTTCAAAATTTTTATTTATTTATAAAATAATTTATTTGTATTAACTTTAATAAATAAATAAATAAAATTTTATTTTTATTTAAAAATAAAATACTAGAAATTAAATTAAAATTTACAAAAAAATAAAAATAAAACTAAACAGGCTCGTATATTAAATTAAGTGAATTAAACCAAATTTAATATAATTATAATTTATGTGTACTATGGATACAATATCCATCAACTTATCATTCACGAAGTATTCTCTTTCTTCTCGTGCCTTATTCGTGGTGGATTTTGTTTTAGAAATCAACTAATTTTTATGTCGTATTGGCTGCTGACTATAGTTTCAGAAATCGACTAGTGCATGAATTTATTTAATATATATATATATATAGGTGACCAAAAAGTGTATTTCAAAATGTTTAAAATGAATTACAATATTTATAAATTTTCGTTTCAAATCTTAAATAGAAATGTCACGCCATTTATTATGAACTATATCAACGTTTTTTTTTATAAATCAGTAATTTAAATAAATCAACAAAGAGTTATGTATAAATCAAGAGACTGCTTTAGAAGCAACTCTCTATCCATCATAAAAGAAAAAGTCACACCTATAGATACGAGGAACTCTACATCTAATAAACCGAACATACCACAACAAACTACTTGTACATATCTACCTACCAAAATCACCTTATAGAAAGGTACACCTTAACCAGAACACATACTTAGACTAACGTAGTAAAGCAAAAGTAAAAAAGACAAGTATTTTCTCAACTAAACTAGAATTTCGAGACCCCACTTCATTGGTTGAAGCTTCTGAACTATGCTCTACAATTTGCTGAAGAGGGTGGGGTGTTCTTTACTGAAACTACCGAGGATAAGGTAGCGCCCCTTCTCCCAACTTCTTGCCTCCATCTTGTCTCTAACAACATGATCCCAAGTTTGGGTTGTCCATCGTAAGCTAGCATAGTTTTCACCTATCCCTCCTTAATGAAACTTGAAGGATATTTCTAATTCTTTAAGAAACCAGCAAAGGAGGGATGGTTTCTTATTGTCAAGAACTAGGATAACCTACAAAACAAACATTAGCGAAAATAATCCTTATACAAAATTACCTCCCTTCAGTATTTGCACTGAGAAATTTCATAATTTGGAATACCACTCTAGTACTTATGTTCCCAATCTCTAAGGCTTTATCCTTGAATGCTCGGTAGTTTCTTTCGGTCCAGATATTATAAACAGTCATAAATGATAAGAAGGTTGAAGTCAATATTTGAGTAATTTAAGGGGTGGTTAATCCAACTTAGAAAGGTTTAAAGGGATATCAGATTTGATAAATGGATCTAAAAATGGTTTAAATAATGTGTCTATATTGTTTTTGAGTAGGGACATTCAAAGAACATATGGTCAATGGACTCATTCTCCAAGAAATACAAGGAGCAATGATTTGGGACATATGAAAAGAAAAGTTTGTCCCTCGTTTGTAACTTACTAAGAAAAGCTAGCCATAGAATGAAGGAGTATCTTGGGCTAGTTCTTTTTTGCTAGACTAATTTGTACCAAGGGACACAAAGATTGGGAGGTCTCAGCGTAGAGTAGGTCGAAGCATTTGTGTAAGTTTTGGAGATGCTTATGTTCAAACTCTTGCTAAATTTGTTTCTTGAAGCATTTCAAAAGCTAAAAATTACTTCATGTCACCAACATATTATCCACATATAAGGACACAATTAATTGTTCTTTATCAATGCCTCTAATATAAAATGTAGCTTCATTGTCGCTCCTCATAAAACCTTGTTGAATTAAGTTAGAATTGATTCTAGCATACTAGGCACTGAGAGCCATAAAGACAAAGTTTACATTTAAAAGTTGTAGAACATAAAGACAAAGTTTACATTTAAGAAGGCCTACTTAACATCTAAATGATACACTTCCCATCCATTTTTTGCAACAAAAGCGAGTAGCATCCTAATGTTGTCATGTCTCACCACAGATGCAAATGTTTCTTCGCAGTCATCACCAGCCATTTGTGCATAACCCTTCATTAGTAACCTAGCTTTATGCTTGAAAATAGAGCTATCTAGGTTTAGTTTTGTTCTATAAACCCATTTGACACTAAAAACATTTTTACCCTTAGGTTTCCTAATTCTAAAAAGTTGACTCATCCATTTCAACATCTCTACAATCATTACAATCTTCGACAATAAACTATAAATTTTGTACCCCTTCGAATGAACTGTAAAACCCAAGAAAATACCCAATTCTGCCTTTTCATCTAACTTGCTTATTTTCACTATTGGTACATGAACATAGCATGCTGAACCAAAGACTTTCAAGTGTTTGACTAATGGCTTTACACCATACCATGCTTCATAAGATGTCATGTAATATCTCATTCTTGTGGAAAGGTTAAAATGGGAAATGTGAGTGATTAATGAGAATTAAAAATGCATTTCCATGTTCAGGCATACTATGTCATGCGCATGCATATGAATGGTGAAGTTGTGACACATGAAAATGATTGTACATGCATTCATGAATAATTTCGGGTATAATTTGATTGTGTTGTGATTTTTAGGTGTTTTGAGAATTTTGAATTTATTTATATGAAAAATTCTATTGGTTAGTAAGAATATTGCAATTGTGAATTTTGGTAAATTTAGGCATAAAGTTCGAAAAATTATACAAATAGGAAAAGACATCAAATGAAGATTTTGAAATAGTTGAATTGAAAAGATGAGAGTTTAGGGGAATTAATTTCAAAAGAAACTAAGTTAGAGCTTAGATGTGAGGGAAGTGACAAATGTCACTTAGGCTTGGTACCTTGCTAGAAGTAGGTCATTGTTTTCTGAAAGTTGAAAGGTTAAGTTATATGTCTAAGTTCATTCTTCATTGGAATCATCTCCAAATTTTCTTCTCATTTATAGAGTTTTTCATCGAACCCCTTTTAAAAGATTGCTCTGCTTTTCCTTCCTATACTAAACCCACTTTGCTATTCGTGTCTTCAACTCTAAGAAAAACCAGAAGCTGGTCATTGTCTTCAATAAAGTACGTAAATTGCATGGAGTTTAGGGCTTGAAGGTTTTAGAGTTTTCAAAAGGTAAGTAGTGAATAAATCCTTTAGAGATGAGGATTTATGAAAGAACGTTGATGAATTACTATCATCTGCATGGAAATGGAATTTAAGTATATATTCATAAATATTGTGTGGTTGGGAGGAAAAATTTGGATATAATGTTAATTTTAGTTTTTGAAAGATTATTAGTGATTAGGTGAAGAAAAAGTGATGTTGGAGTTGAGATAGAAAAAAATTGATCTAAAATTTCAGTAAAATTTCTGTACCAATAGATAGATTGGTCAAAATGACCTTTATAAAAGTTATAAATCTTTCTTTTCATCTTCACAATAGTATATAGTATGAAAACTGTGGACATCTGAGCTGAAAGTCAGGGTCATTATAAGGGAAGATGTTCAAAAGTAAAATTTACTTCTTCTGTCTTTTTGCTTTTTCTATGATGACGTCATCTTCTTCTGTGTTTTGTTCCTTCTAAGTTTCGCTCCTTCTATGTTACTGTTCATGAACTCCTTCTGTGTTTTGTTCTTTTTGCTTCTTCTTAGTTTTGTCCTTCTTAGTTTTGTTCCTTTTGAGTTTCGCTTCTTCTGTGTTATTGTTCATGAACTTCTTTTGTGTTACTATTCATTAACTTCTTCTGTATTACTGTTCATGAACTCCTTCTGTGTTTTATTCCTTCAGTGTTTCGCTCCTTCTGTGTTTTATTCCTTTTGAGTTTCGCTTCTTCTTAATTTTGTTCCTTCTGAGTTTCGCTTCTTCTGTGTTACTATTCATGAACTCCTTCTGTATTACTGTTCATGAACTTCTTTTATGTTACTGTTCAGGAACTCCTTTTGTGTTTTGTTCCTTCAGTATTTCGATCCTTTTGTATTTTATTCCTTCTGTGTTTTGTTTCTTCTGAGTTTGGCTTCTTCTGTGTTACTATTTATGAACTTCTTCTGTGTTGTTATTAATGAACTCCTTCTGTGTTACCGTTCATGAACTTCTTCTGTATTACTGTTCATGAACTTCTTTTGTGTTTTGTTCCTTCTGTGTTTTGCTGAAGCGTCTTCTTTTGTGATTTGTTAATGTGTCTTCTTCTATGTTTTACTTCTTCTGAGTTTTACTTCTTCTGTGTTTTGTTTCTTCTGAGTTTTGCTCCTTCTGTCTTTTTTTCGCATGGCCATAACTTCTTCTTTAGACACCCAAATGAATTGATTCTTGAACCATGGGACTCGTAACACATTTCCCTACATCTCCACCTAAAAATCTTAGCCATCGAAGATGAATTGAGAAAGATTGAGTGAGAAATGTGGAACGGGTATAGTGAGTGCGCTCTTAAAGTTTTATGAACTGGGGTTATTCCACTGAACGTATTTCGATGTTTTGATTATGTCTGAATCTATAGGATTCCAAATGAATAATGAATTATGATTTCGATGGTTTTAGTAAGACAGAAACCTAAGTATGAATCATACTTAGATGAGTTTTGGATATAAGACTGATAATGTGATCGGAATAAGAGAAAGATACCCGGGATTGTCATGAACATGTATTGTACATAAATTATTTCATACACGTGCATCATTGGATACTTATGATTGAAGAAATTGTGATATTGTGTATATTATTTGTTATAGAGAAGCAACTGGAACGTCAACTTCCAGACGTTGCCGGATCTTCCAAGTATTAGCTTCGGGAGAAACGTGTGAGTCAACTTAGATGATTTTCTAGGATTGATTTACTTTGAATTTATTTGATGTGTTAGCTTCCAATTATAAATTGTTTATGATTTAATTTGAATTCTGGACTTAAAGTCCGAGGAGTTTGTTATATGGATATAGTTATTGTAAATGCTTTGATTTGATCTGAAGTCCTGCATGATATGTGAATTCTCAACGAAAGTTGAATGCCGGATTTAGGTCCGATGATAATGAATTTCTGATTAAACATCGCATGTGATTATCTGATATGGCATAATTAGTATTTGATGCATTTCATAAAATGCATGCTCAGATAAAGGTGTTGTGACTTGAGTAGCTAGTATGAAGTGCTTCCATGTAGAGCTTTGCTTCGTGACTCATGCATAACTCTGTTCTGTAACTCTGTTCTGACTGAGCCCTATGGGCCAATATTTGTATAAGTATGTGATAGGCACTCAGTCACAACAATAAGAACGAATGTGAGTCTCATGCATATAACATTATAAGATTGATATCTATTGAATGAATATATGTGAAATATGTAATATGTGCTTATGATCTGGTGAACTCATCAATGATGGTTCATTCATTGAATTCGCAAAACTCACAAAAATTGCAACGTTATCTTTTCAGGATCGAGAGATGACTTTAGCTACTGAGAGGCTCCACTACCGTGTAGATTGTGTTTCAACAAGAGCTAGGTTTGAGAGGCTAGTCTTTCATGTACTACATTTGTACTAGGTTTTGTTAATGTACGTGTGGAAAGGGTCGAAAGACATGATGTAGACTCTTGATTTGAGAAATGAAATGAGGAAAAAGATGGTTTTAAAAATATTGTAAACTTCTATTGATGCTTAATAAGTGAGTTATGATACGATGCCATGTGAAGTGAGTGTAGTGATCGATCGTAGCTCACCCTTATTGTAAGATATGTGCCGGAATGATCTCCGGGCGTTCCGGTGGGTATCCTGCGGTAAGGGGGAGCTACATTTCATGCCCTCCACAAATGTTATTGTAAGTTTGTTCAAAGATAGACTGTAGTGTTTATAGCTTCGGCCCATAAATGCTTACGAAAACTCTTCTCAATAACCATACATCTAGCCATCTCCATCTCGATTCTATTTTTTCTTTCTGAAACCCTATTTTGTTGCAGAGTGTAAGCCACCTTAAATTGATGATTGATGCCTATATCTTCACAAAACTTCTGAAATTCACATAACTTGTACTCCATACCATTATTTGGCCTCAAAAACTTAATGCTACATTCACTTTAGTTCTCAACAAAAGTTTTAATTTCTTAAATGTAGAGAAAACCTCATGTTTTTTGCCTATAAAATACACCCACATCATCCTCGTGAAATCATCAATAAACAAGATAAAATACTTACTTTCATTCAAAGATGAAGCATTCATTGGACCTCATACAAGTATGGACCAATTCTAATTTGTTGGTTGCCCTCCAAGGCTTGTTTATAGGAAAAGCTCTTCGATGCATTTAGCCCTTTTGACAGCATTTACATAAATCATCATTTACATGAGTTTTAGACATAGCATTCACCATATCATTATCTTTCATAAATTTCAATGATTTCAAACTATAGTGCCTAAACCGTTTATGCCATAACAAGGTTTTATCAGTTTAGACATTACAAGCATGCTCTTTATGCCTTTTGAGATCCAATGAAAAACAATAATCCACCACTTTCACAGTCAAAATTTTACAATCCTGAGGATTAAAAATTGTACACTTGCTCCCTTTAAAAATGAAAGTATACCCTTTCTTCATCATTGTACCCATACTAAACAGATTTTGATCTAAGCAAGGAATGTCACGAACACAAGAAATAAACTTAGTACCTTCTTTGGTAAGAATTGCAATGATCCCCTTGGATCTGCACATAATCTCCATTGCCCATCTTTACAATTGATTTGTATGATCTGTCAATTGAAGTAAACAAGTTAATATTGCTTGTCATATGGCTTGTACAAACGCTATCAAGAAACCAAATGTTACTACCATAAGATTGAGAAGATTGAGTGACCATGAACAAACTTTCCTCAGGCTCTAGTTGCTCTTCAGAATGATTAGCATGCTTTATGGATTGCTGTTCATTTTTTTTCTTTTTAATTTGAAGTATCTTTCGATATGCCCATACCTCTTACAATATCAACACTAGTATTGAGGTTTACCTACAGGGTGAGGATTTACCCTTTCTAGAAGACTTCTTTGAACCTTCAACTAAAGCCTTGCCCTTGTTTTGCTTGTCAACATTAACTTTTTTGCCACCTTTTCCTCCATATTTCTTGCCTATTTACACTATCATAAGTGCTCCTTCAGTGATTTCCTTAAACCTTATAGAGTTCCTTTGTTCTTAAGCTTGGAACTTGCTGATTAGTTCCCTAATTAATAACCTTTCAAAGTCACATGACTCTTTAACTACTGAGATTTTAGACTCGAATCTATTAGGCAAGTTAATCAACATTTTCTCCACCACCTTAAAATCTTCACAGGCCTCCTTATATAACCGAATTTAATTCACAATCTACATAATCTTTGAGGAATAATCCTTTATAGTCTCCACATCCTTCAATCATAACATTAAAAATTCTGTTTTCAGAGTAAGCAACTTGAATGTTCTAACCTCTCTTTACTTTCAAACTCCTCCTTCAATTTATTCCAAGCCTCCTTAGTAGTCTCACGGGCCATAATTCTTGTAAAAATAACATTTGACACAGTTGAGTGAATACATGAAAGAGCCTTTGATTTCTTTGCTACATCTTCACTATTTTGCTTGATTTGAGCCAAAGTAGGATTTTATGGCAAAGACAGGATTTGCTCTAATTTCAGTTGTTGTCTACAGGTCAAAAGCCCTACGATAAGTTTTCATTTTCACAGCCCAAAGATAATAGTTTTTCCCTATAAAAATAGGAAATACAAGAGCAAAAAAAATGACTCGAGGCCATTTAGAAAATCTTACTGGTGTTTAACTCTGGAGTGTTTAAGCTCACATATTTACATTCAATGAAAAACCTCACAGTCCCTTAAAAAGAGAGCTCTGATATTATTTGTAGAAAATAAGAACAAATAATTTGAGAGAATTCAAAAACTTTTTTCTCCAAAAGCATATTGATTTCATTCCGTTGAATTGAATATATACAAAATAAAAAATCCAAATGGGAGATTTGAGCTATACATATCTCAACCTCCTTATTTCAATAACTAATTGATGTTGTTCCTTGATTCAAGGATTAACTTTGACCGAAGAAAAATATGGTTTTAAAAAAATTAAAACAGAAAATAATAAACCAAGTCACCCATGATCTTCAAAAACAAAGAAAATCTCGACGCATCAACATTTATCTCATGACTTTATCTTATGCATCTATGTATATGATAAATAATGTCTTTAAATAATTATCACTAAAGTATAACAAATCAATTAGCTATAGAGCTAGGTTGATGAAGTCTGGCGAATAGAGATTCACATATTTGAATTAAATGAACGGTAATTCATAGAATAACTCAAATAATTTCATGTTAGTTATGGGTTGAGACAGAGCTAGTCCAATACGGATGAATTCACGTGTGAGGAGGAGATGTTAGAAATTTAAAAGTGAAGCAATTTCACTTTAAAAAAAAGGATATAAAGGCAAAATGAGTTATATATTAGAGATTATCTTAAAATTTTGAATGTAAGATTCAATGTTTTTTGCAATGACAAATTTGTTTCGCAAAATTCTGGTGTAGTATCAGATTCTTAACTTTAATTCGGAAGGGTATAGAAAATTGTGCTGTCTAGCTTCGTCTGCAGTTACGAGGCCAGGAGGCACGGTACAATCACAATGCACCTGCTGGGAACATTTGCCGTGTCCTTGCAACATTCGTGAAGTCTAGAAAGGCATATTTCAAATATTCTAAAAAGAACACAAAGAAACCGGTGATGGACACAAGTTCGGCATATTTGTTATGGAATTAGCATCAGAATGTCACCTTGCTGATTAAATATGCACCGACGGAGCTTCATCTGGTTTCCTGGCCTTCCAAATTGGCGTCGCTGAAAAGTCAACAGAAAAACTCTGTAGATGCCCTTAAGCATTACATGACATGGCTTTTTTTTCCCTGTCCATTAAGAATCAAATATGGAAGCGCAAAAATCGTTCGTAAACGTACCACGAATAGGGCATGCATTGCATAGACACGCAGAGCTGGAGGTATCCGCTGACAATTTACGACACGTTGACGTAACCGCAAAACAATGTTGCAAAGTATATAATCTCTTGCATATCTAAGATTAAGATATAGCATTTCCGTCTCTGAGGAATTTCATTGATGGGTTGCATTTGTGTGAAGCATCGGCTTAAAAGTGAACGAAGAACTGATCTTGCTACCAAGACTTGTTGCAAGTTTATTAGTTGTACAGGTTGCAGTTTCCTTGTCGTTGCACTCATTTTTAATCTTGTTTTTTTTTTGGCAGTTAGCGAAGCTGAAATTGGAGCTTTGCATGAACTATTTAGGAAGTTAAGCAGTTCTATAACAGATGATGGGCTTATTAGCAAAGTATGGTTTGGTTTGGTTTTAGTTGTACGAAAAACAGTAATCTTGGTTTGGTTTTAGTTGTACCAAAAACAATAATCCTTGGGATTTCTTTCGTTCATTCAGGAAGAGTTTTGGATTGGCTTATTCAGAATTAACAAGAAGCAGAGTCTCCTCGCAGACAGGGTAACCATCTTCGTCTCATTTTAACTAGTCCATAAAATCCAAAACCAACAATAGTTGAAACTTGAAACTAACTTTTTCATTTCTTAGATCTTCCAATTGTTCGATTTCAAGCACGATGGAGTGATAGACTTTGAGGAATTTGTTCCATCTCTAAATGTCTTCCACCCAGAAGCACCCCAAGCAGAAAAAGTTGCTTGTAAGAATTTTGTTTTTGGCAGATTTTCCACAAAGAGCGCATAACGTCATTAACATTGGATTATCTAATATCGCAGTTTCATTTCGTTTGTATGACATACGTCAAACTGGCTACATTCAACAGAAGGAGGTAACGAAAATCTACCCGTAGAAAAGTGTTGTACAAAAGAGACAGATACTCTTCTTGACAGGTTTCTTTTAAAAATTAAAAAAGAGAAACAAATGTTTTTTCCAACCTAAGTGTCACTCAACTTCAATTCCTTCAAGACCAGTACCTGATTTTCTGTAGACAATGCCACAAAATTGAGGCCGACTGAAGAGATCAATCAAATATGCTTTTTAATTTTATCCTATGGGAACCTGGTGAACAGGTCAAGCAGTTAATTTTGGCACTTTTAGATGAATCAGATCTGACCTTTCCAGATGATGTTATTGAAGCCATTATTCGTAAGGTAAGAGTAGCGGGACCGCAGGCGGTCAAAACAATTCATAGTACAAAATGGATTTCGATTATAAACTTTACCTTTCTTTGTGCAGACATTTATGGATGTTGACAAAAAAGGGGATGGGAAGATTGATGTGGAAGAGTGGAAGGAGTTTGTAATTCACAATCCGTTGTTGCTGAAGCATATGACTGTTCCATAACTGAAGTAAGTAACTCCACTTTCTCCCCCAAATATTTTGAGTGCAGCCGCAGAAATCAATTCATAAGCTCTTGATAGATAGTTTATTTCTTCTTCGCAATTCACTGCATAGAATCCTTATTTCAATTGTTGGACGCATCTTATTGATGGATACTTTCAAGTTCAAATTTACACTACGCCTCACGCTTTGGCTTCCAAATATAGCATCACCTCATAAGAACCTCACTGATGGGATTTCAGTATTGCAGGGACATTACAACTACTTTTCCTAGTTTCGTGGTGAGCCCAGATATTGAAGACAAGTGTAAAGACTAAATCTTTCGCGTATCCTACTAGTTCAAGAAAGAACACTTAATCCTGTCCTTCCCTGCGATTGCCTACTATTTGCTTATACATGTCACTTTTTGTGTTTTTCTTTTACTAAGCCTAAGTAAAAGAAGGCTTTCTCTGACAGGACTCGCAAAGTTGGAAGACTGGATCATAACAGAAACCCAAAGATTTACAAATTCCTTCAAAACTCCATTTCCTATATGACAGAAGCACTTCCAACCATGACCCTTCAACCAAAATGTGGATATCAACTGTTTTGGTCCATACCATACCATGCTTCATGTGGTACTTCTTCCTAATATTACACAATGTTATTCTTCAATCTATGTAGAAATCATATGAAATTTATTCTTCTAAGAAGCATGTGATGAACCAGAAATATGGAATACAATATGCAAAGATAAAGTGTTCTGCCAGAAATCAGAAAATCTCCATTGGTCTATCTTCCCTTGGGAGCAATCATGTCTTCCAAGCTCATGGGATAGCACATTTTTGTATGCAATCCATTCCACACATTATCTGCTAAAATGGCATTCACTTGATCGGTCGGATGATATTGATCCCACCAGATATGGTTGGAAGCATTGCTGCAAGCCATTTGTGGTGAAATGCACATAATCCAACCATTGTACTTTCCTAACCCGCAGCAAGCATCTGTAGTAACATTGAATCCTGAATGAACAGAATTATATAAGTACGAGATGTGAATGCCACAAATTAAGGAGAAACTAAATATAGGAAAGAAAAAGAGGTTGTATTACCATAAAATTCATGTTTTGTAAATATATCCATGGAACCTTCATACATATCACAGAAGATGATTTTGCCATCAGGAAGCTCCTGGTCAAGCTTCTTAACCATATGCCTCATGAGAAGGTTGAACTCCATAATCAAGTCATTTATCTCCTCAATGCACTCTCCATTCTGGCTTTTGTACTTCCACAAGTAGTGAGGAGCACAACCAATAGGTGGCAGCCCCATGACCACCACTTTCCTGACACTCATGGTATACAAATTCTGCACCAATGTTGGAATTTAAGTTGCAAATAAAAGATATTACCTAGAAACAGAAATTGGTAAATATTGCTAAACGGCACTCATTGAGGGGGGAGAATAAAGGAAGTAACTAGCTACAGATTATTAAACACAAAGTAACTGGTGGAGATAAAAAAAGAATAGGTTTGATACCTTAATTTCCTGCCTTAATGAGGATGCTAAGAACTGGTTGAAACTCCAAGGTAGGTAAAGGTTTTGCACATCAGAAACATTAAGCAGGTAGTAATGAATATAGTCATTGATTCCAATTGAAAGGTAGAAGACTGAGTTTGATATTAGTTCAGTTGCAGCATCTTCACCCATGCTTAAAATAAATGATTGAAAAGTATCTGCAAACTGCTGAATTTGCTGTGTGAAGGAGATTCTCTGACCCTGGAGAAATACAAATTAAAGCGAAATTATACCATTACTTTTCGAGATATTTAATTACGAGATTGTAAGTACACGATACCAAGAAACCAAATAAAGTCCTGTACTTGAGAATATGAGACTGAAAATCGAGCCTGAGGCATGGGAAATTCTAAATGTAAATAAGCATAGAAACGAGTAACAAACAGCATACCATTTCTGATCCACTGGAGAATATAATTCCAGCACCAGCAGACGCATAATTCACTCCTCGAATCATGTCTTCAACAGTTCCATTCTGCTCAAGATAACTCGGCACTAATGGTAGTCCAAGACGCGAGGCTGATCAGGGCATTCAAAGCAAGTAACAAACACAATGAGCAAAGCTCCAACATAGCTGAAGCATTATACCTAATCTTGGTAAGTTTTGCCAAGATATTATCAAAAAACGTTTTTTCTTTCTTTTTTTTGGAAATTTACGATCACAAAAAGTTGTTTCTGTTTAGGAAGAAAAAGGTATCAATTATAAACGAATTCAAGAAAGTCTGGGGACAGACATGTCACACTGCTTGGCCAAATAACAATTGACTTTTGCCTACTTTCTCAGCGCCCAATAGAGCACACCAAAAGAAAAGTGTCCATTTCTTGCAAATCATATGACAAACAGACAAGGCCAGTAACAACTCAAGATACGAATTTTCTTGTTTCTTCGCACAATGTGTATAAAGATAAGGGAAAACAGAAGATACCAAGAAAATCAACAGGAATTCTGCCATTGGAGAACCTTCCTGTGGGTTTGTGAGTGTCAAAGTCTCTGCCATAAGGAGGGCGGTCTGCACGAGCAAAGGTTCCAAGGTAGTTGTTAGTACCACAGTCCACTGAAGAGTCACCTAGAATGAAGAAGGCAGGCACCAGAGGACTTGAAGGCTGAGGGCTGAACACACGAGAGGTCCAAGAAATGTGAAAATCAGAAGACGATGGCGATATAGTAGTGGACGTGTCATCAAAGGTGATGAGGTTCTGAGAGAAGTTGTAGAGTTCTTGAGGAACTGCAAGACTACTTGCTTGAGCTGCAAGAAAGCAGAATAAGCGAAGGAGAAGATCGATGGACATTGTTGGATGTTGGATACTTAAGACTGAGAGAGACCAAGAGAATAGGTGGCGGGCGCGGCGAGCATTATTTCCAAGACTTTGAAGAGACTACGATGAGTATCTTAGGCGAGCCTCCTTTTCAGGTCCCATAACAATGTCTTATTTATATAAATTTACACATATAAAGGAAGTAACCAACAACTTGAACATATCAATTTAATATACTTGAAGACTTATTTGTTTATAATGTACCGCGTACTTCTCCTTTTTCCCTCTCTCTCCCTATCTCTGCGACTATATTCACCTTCATATTGTTTTCCACTTCAAAACGAGGGTTTTTAAACATAGTATTGCTTAAGCATAATTTCTTTCCATCATGCATTGAAACGTATCAAATTAAAAAGAATCATCGAATAAATTATTGTTTTAGTAAAATATTTATTTTCTTATTATAATTACTAAAAGTGCTACTAATAATAAGAAAGTAATGGACATAAAAGAGCAGCAAAGTTTGATGTAACTTGATGAAAATATTTAGAAGTTGCAAAATACTGGGAAGAAAAATTACTTGGCGGTAGAAATGATACTTTGGTTGAAGGTTTGGGTGACAAGAGGTGTATACATAGTATACAATTAAATGCTCGTAAAAGAATGGTAGACAAAGTGGGTCTAGCTAAGGTCACATGCCGAGTCTTGGTAGCTAATACATGGCCATTAAAGACTTAATGCTTTGCTACATATATATTTATCCTGCAAAGTAATTCACAATCCAATTCATGCACATCTCATTTTCATATTAAGAGTTAGAACCTAAAAATACGGTACATGTAAGATCAATGAGAGATTAAGAAAAATACATTTTCATGCTCATGCATATTGTTAGCATACACGCACGTGAATTTGAATTTTTGCACACATTAAAATGACTGTACATGCATTCATTGATATTCCGGGTATAATTGACTTATATGTGAAAGGTGATTTTATTGAGAATTGTGGTTTATGTGTGCTGAAATTTTAATTGGAAAGTGTGTTTAGTGATTTTGAATTTTTGGCGAATTTTAAGAATAAATTTTCAAAAATGTGGAATATTATTAGACTAGAAAAAATGTCACTTAGCAAGTAAATTGATGGAAGGAAATAGAAATAAGAAACAAATGGTATTGAAGAATTATTAAAAATAAAAATTGAAATTATTGAGAAAATGACTTCAAAAATTTGGAGATAATTTTAGAATTTGTGAAACAATGATATTGAAAATTAGGAGATATTTGAAGTAAGAATTAGAGATGATTGAACTAATTAAATGAGAAACTAGTTAAAGTCTTAGGAATTGGACAAGTGTTCAAATCCTAAGCCCACCTTAATTTTAACTTTGACAGACAAAGATACTGTTTTGTTTTGCCTTAAAATATCTTCTTGGTGACTTTCTTCTTGAAGCTTCTTCTTCTTATTCGATTTTTTGATTCACCGAACTTTCACTAAAGAAAAACCTTGTTTTCCTCTACCTATTGTTATTCCACCTTGCTATTTTTTTCTTTTACCCTAAGAAAAACCGAACCCCCTGTCAACCTTCAAGATGATGTTCATGGGTGCATGAGAGTTAGGGCTTCTTTAGATCTTGAAGAATTTGGAGTTTTATCAATTAAGTATTATGTAAATTCTTATGAGTGGTAGAAATATAAATCAAATTTGGTGATATATTTTTCATTACAAGATCATGAGAAAATAATCATTCCATGAACACAGTGAGTTTAAGATGAAAACATGGAATTGTGGTTTTTACGTATTTGATGATTAATATGTCCTAAGAGTGTTTGAAAATGATTTTTGAGTTGAAAGATCAATGTAAATAGGAATGAAATGAGTGCAAAATTTTTTGGAGAAGAGTTGATATATATATATATACACGTGTATGCTCTGTTATATATATATATATATATATATATACACACACACACACACACACGTGTATGCTCTGTTTTCTTCATTGTGTATACTTGAGCATTTTGAGTATTTTTAGAGATGATTAAAAATGAATTTAGAGTTAAGAGTTAGTTGTAAGATGATGTTCTGATATGGGAAAGTGAATTAAAATGAAAGTTTGAGAATAAAAAATGGAAAATGTACATAAGATGAAAGTGTAGAAAATGAGAGTGAAGAAAATGCAGAAATGAAGAAGATGCGTGTTAATATTTAGTGTTGATTCTTAGTTTTTGGTTTGTTTTTGAATGTGTTGGGTTGAATGATGTCGAAAATGAAGGTTGAAATAAGTTAGAAGAGATAGACTAAGCAAAAGAGATGAACTTAGATGAAAATAATGATGAAGAGTGCTGGAACATGTGCAGATGCAGTGTCTTTATTGAACAGGTGTCTGTATTTTTGTCATTTATTGACCTATAGACATCCAAATGGGATGATTTCAAGTTTAGATTAAACTAAAGACGTATGACTATATTTTTTATGAAGAAACCGAAATTGAATTTTATCTCTAAGAGTTTCAAAATTTAGCTCGAAGTTGAGTTTGTGGATTCTGTCATGGTTTGGAATAGTCTTTAGTATTTTTGGCATAACTTTCAGAATATTGAACCAAATTACATGAAATTAGTTTCATTAGAAACTTAAGACATAAATTAACAATTATTCAGAAGAGTGTTTTGCCTAAATCCTTTATATTCCTTGTCAAAATGACCATGAAAGATTGACCCCAAGGTTTGTTTTGAGAAGAAGAGACTCAGCAGTGCGTGAATTTGGAGAAAAAAAGATGGGTTACACGATTGTGATTTTTTGAAGAAGTTTGGAAAATCACTATGCACGATTTTGACTTTTTTGAGTCAACTTGAATCTCACGATCGTGACATTGAATGCTTACCGAAGTGGACTAATGTGCACATCCTTCACTCTTTT
>JANZLD010000237.1:53006470-53016602 GCA_026413575.1 Erythroxylum carthagenense
TATAATCAGTCAACTTGGGGATCAAGAAACTATGATTAATCAAAGGTTGACATATACCATGCCTTGTGATTAATCTTGATATCGAGTTACAAAGGGACTTAGCTTATAACCATAGTTACAGGTTAAATTGGATTATCAATCCTCATTGATTTAGGTAGTCATAATGTCTTGATAGAGGCCACTTATAACTTATGGGCCTAGAAGTGTGATCAAGTCCATTGTCAACATCAAATGAGCCTACAGGGTCACACACAAAGAGTGATGTGATCTGGGCTTATTCTCTTGGGCCTAATCTATTAGGCATTGAATAAATATATGTGGATATATTTATTGGCCTAGATTGAATTAAGTTTTCGGGCTTTTATTATATGAGATATAATGGGCCGAAACTTATAGGGTTTCAATAGGATTAGGTTTTCTCTATAAATAGAAAAGCTTAGGTCTCATTAGTGGTATGACACTATTTTGATATGAAACCCTAGCCACCATCCGAGAGAAAAATCGTGCGACATTCGGAAAGAGTTTCAGGACATGTTAGCATACCGTAGCCGCAGCCCGGATCGTGCATACTCGTGTGGATACCGGTAGAGGGCATTCGCGTATTGCAGTGTCTTGAAATTTGAAAAGAAACAACCAATCCACGGCATAAAGGTATTTTCGTATATTTTGAGTTTTTTCGGTTATACTTCACGTTGTTGTATGGTCTTTCCGACAATGTATTTTGAATATTCGGGCCATACTCGATCCAACATATCGGGCATCGGTCTCCCAACTAAACTTATCAGTCTTATTATGAAGTGTGTGACAACGGTCAATGTAGGTCGATTAGCAAGGCTCTAAGTCTCCTTCGTTCAGGCCCTCACGAGGTATTCGCCAAGGAGACCCCCTCTCTCTGTACCTTTATGTCCTGTGCATGGAACGATTAGGTCATTTCATTTCGAAAGAAGTAGGACAAGGTACTTGGAAACCGATCAAGGTAGGTCACGTAGGTCCTCCCATCTCGCACTTGTTCTTTGCCGATGATCTGGTCCTCTTTGTCGAAGCAACATATTCCCAGGTTCAACTTATCGCTAATACCCTGGCAATTTTTTGTATGACTTCATGCCAAAAAGTCAACACTGACAAAACCAGGATTTTCTTTTCCAAAAATGTTACTTTTGGGGATACACTTCGGCTTAGTCAACTTTTAAACGTCACTCGTACGAACAACCTGGGGAAGTATCTAGGAGTTCCGCTCATCCATGAACGTAGCACTAAACGCACCTACCAATATATAATGGACACAACTCACAAGAAACTCTCTGGATGGAAGGCCCAGACTTTGTCGCTAGCAGGGCGGGTCACACTCGCTCAATCTGTCATCTCGGCTCTCCCTATTTTCACCATGCAGACGGACAGACTCCCGCATCAACTCTGTGATAAGTTGGAGCGACGAGAGCGTTTGTCTAGGGAGATATCGGTGATCACCGACAAATTCATCTGATCAAGTGGGAGGACGTTTGTAAACCTAAACAAGTAGGGGGTCTAGGATTAAAATGTCTCCGCACGTCTAATGACACCCTCTTGACCAAACGTGGCTAGGATTTGCTTACAAAGCCCACCTCTTTATGGGTCAAAGTCTTACGGGCTAAGTATTGCATAGACCAGGATCATATCCCCCTTACTCTTCATAGATCAAGGGCCTCCAATACCTAGAGGGGTCTATCGGCTATTTGACAATTTGTCAATCAAGGCCTCAGATGGAAGTTGAAAAATGGGAGGAACATCTTATTCTGGTTGGATCCCTGGGTGTCGAACTGGGGTCCCGTCTCCATGGTCACCTCTCCAATTTCGGAGACGGCTCTGTACGCCACAGTGGCCGATTTCATAAATGGGGAAGGCTCTTGACAATGGCACCGGTTCCAACAATATCTCCCCTCCACTGCCTATATGGATATAGCGGCAATCCAGTTAGCTCAGTCCAGCACCTCCGTGGGTACTATTCTTTGGGGTCTTACCAAGAACGGCAAGTTCACTACTGCTTCTGCTAACACCTTAATAGAGGGTACCGACTTCGGTGTAGCTGGATGATCCTGGGCTCCTATTTGGAAATGGGTTGGCCTCCAGTGAATTCGGGCTTTCTTTTGGTTATTGATCAAGCAAAAGCTTTTAACTAACCAACAGCGGGTAGTGCGACATCTCACGATCGACAACAAGTGCCTTCCTGTAACTTTGAAGAGTCTATGTTGCACGCCTTTCGTGATTGTAGCCAAGTCAAAGCTTTCTGATGTAAATTTCATGTTCTAATGGACCCGAATTTCTTTCTTTAGGATGTGGAACAGTGGATGACTTGCAACCTGCGCAAGTGTGACCAATTTCCACAGATTCAATGGACTACTATTTACAAGATAGCTTGCTAGTTCCTTTAAAAATGGCGCAATAAAACTATCTTTAAGGAAGACTTCACCTGGCCTGATGATGGTCATTGGGCAATCATGGCCTATGTCAACTGGATAGTTAGGGCTAATATCATTGAGCGGTGCGTGTACGGGGAACATGAGTTGGCAGTGGGCCAATTTGTGGGGTGGGACAATCCTCTTAAGGGCTGGGTCAAGATCAATACCAATAGAGCAGTTAAGAATGGAACCAACATTGCCACTGCTGGCAGGCTGTTCAGGGATTGATGAGGCCAATGGTGTGGGGGCTTTTTGCATCACATTGGCCGGAGTTCCCACCTAGTTGCGGAACTTTGAAGAGTCCACTCGGGCCTTACCTTGGCCTAAAATCTTGGATTCCGACGGGTTATTATTGAAATGGATTCTTTGGAGATGATAAATATCCTTTCCTCGGCCAGTTTACTATCGACTAAATATTCTTTTTTGATGACAGGTATCCGGGAGCTTCTGTATCGAGCTTGGGAGATGAAGATACAACATGTGTATCGGGAAGGGAACTAGTGTGTGGATAGTCTTGCCGTTTTTGTTGCTTACTCAGGCCTCGGAGTCCATATTCTTCAGGAGGTGTCGACGCTTGTCTTGGCCCATATTTACCGTGATACTCACGGAGTCCTGTATCGCAGATCTCTGCCCTAGTTAAGACCTAGTTTTTGTTTCTTTTCTCTTGAAATCAAAAAAAAAAGATACCTTTGAGTTCCAGGGAAGTTCTACAGGAAAATGAAATGGCTCAAAGCATGAAAACATTGGGTTTAGAGACGTGATTGTTGCATCCTTCTTTCTTTGTTTTTCTTTTTCCTTGATCAGAATATGATTCAACTTACGTGATCTGCTCAAAGACACGGGCAGAAAATATGGATGGTAAGACACCTACGTGTTCAGAAAAGCTATGGGGGAGATGTTGACCGATAAGATGAGAGAAGGAGACACATCAGTGGTCAAAATCCGACCCAATGTTATTTAGAGCACTTACAAGGAGCCGTTTCCTGGATGGATGGAGGGAGGGAAACAGGTATTTATCTCCAACCCCTTGTAAAACCAACGTCTTTAATAGAATTAATATGATGGCTTCAACTACACTAGCTCTGTTATCACCTATCCAAATAACAATAAAAACACAAAAAATGACCATATTAGGTCATTGATAAACTTACAAGTTACGATAGGAGAAGATGACAATGTACAATGATGAAGCAGCAACGGTGATGGAGCAGCGTGATCTAGGAGAGTTTTGTAATTTGGGTGAGGGCCATGAGGCATCCGATAACTAATTAAGTTAACGAAATCCTTTTCATTGTCCTAACAAAATAAGGTAAAGGGTGATGATGACTAGTAGTAGCAAGTCATTGGCTGTCAGTGTGGTCAATTAAGCAAAAGTCCACTGTTCCTCCCAATTTGAGTACCTAATTGTATCTTATGTCAATCCATAGACAAAAGTTCTCTGTTAAAAATCACCGGATGACTCATAATATATTACCAGTTAGTCTGTTGATAAATTTATCGTTGAGGAATATCTTACTAATCAAACAATCCAACTTGGCATATCATGCTGCCTTGTATGGATCTGCAGATGACTTTTGAGTAAATATAAAGGCCCGGACCATCCCGGCATCAAATATCAACAAAGCTTATGCAGCCCACTCAAACCCCATTTTGACGGTATGGCATGTCAAATATCGGAGGCAAATATATATATATATTTGGAATACAAAAATATTATACTAATGCCCTCGTGATCAATCGCCCAACGTAGTAGTACAACAAGACCCCTTGTTTCCCAATACAAAATTAAAGAATATCACAGCCATCAAACTAAATTACTTGCACAGAAAGGGTCATAATATATCTGCTTGGACCATGCAACGGCATTTTGTATTGGGACCATGCAACTGCATTTTGTAGTTCCAACACTATTTGGACCATGCAACTGCATCAATATCTGCTTGTGCACTCCTGTATAACTCCAGCCTCTTTGCAAGGGCAGAGCGCCGCTCCATGACGGCTGGATCCTCACTTAATAAAGATGATAAGTACTTTTGCTGCAAAGTTCATTCAGACAACAATTATATCCATCAGGCCTCAGGAATCGAGATTGGAACAGCCACACAGATTCAAACGTTAATAACCTCTAAAGTAAAGGCATCACTCACCTCCATTTTTCCCAACTCTGTGAAAAAATGATCAAGGAGACTTCGCTTGGCTTCACGCACTTGACAATAAACAACAGACTTGGGTATGGAGTTCCGAAGGCTTGCACAGACCATATTGACGTATGACAAAACCGTCGTTCCTGTGCATACATGAAATATCAGTAGGAAATTGTGTAGTTGTCTAAATACATAGACATATATAAATATCCAGTGGAGGCAAATTTGTTTATAACAGCCATCAATCTTACCAATTCGCCTAAGGTATGAATCATTGTATCTATCAAAAAGTGAATGTGTTGGGTTGCCACCCTTGTCAACATCTTGAGGCAGCTTCCTGAAGAAATCCACGGTCAAGTAGCTACACTCCATATCAACAAGCTTAAGTGTTGCTTTCTTGCTTTCTTCCTTCATTCTATCAAGTGATTCAATTGCCGCATTTCCAACCTCTGCTCTGAGAGCAGGATACTGCTTCAACTCCTGAGAAAGAAGACAAATAAAACTTATCCACCAGTTATAATAATAGTAGGAAAAAGGTCCATCTAGCACCAAATACTTCGGAAATACTAATATAACAAAGGATTAAATGTATGAAGAAAAAAGATCAACGAGAGAATTATATACACAGGGACAGGTTACGTCTCACCGCCACAAGGCTTGAAAATAAAGTAGGTTATGATTAATCCTTCAATCACGAGAACCAGCCTAAAGCTGTTTTCTGATTCCATCACAGCAAACAGAGTACTTGTCACACTAGAAGCAGACAGTGCCTTTTCCAGATATGCTATTTCAAATTATTATAATTTCCAAGCTTTTACGCTCAAAGTCAAATTTGGGTAACATATATTCTCGTTTTTGAACATAGCTTTCATGACCCAGAAAACAAGGCAGGTAAGGCTTGGAAGAATGCCAACAATATATCATAAGTGCTTGCCAAAATCAGGCATGTCCAACTTGCTCTCAGAAGTCTCAGTTACATATTTTACTCACTACATTAAAAACTTCAACTTAAAAAATGTTTGGAACCAAACACATTTGGATTTCATTTGCAAACGATAATTTTCATTGTAAAACTCATTTTAAAACAAATAATCATGTTCAGAATCAACCACTTAATATATTGTATTCAATTTTATTTCTATATACCTTTTTGCTTAGAACATTAAAAGAGTCAAATTAAAAAGGAAAATTTTCCTTATATAATCTTAACATTTCTCATAGAGAACAATGTGTTAGACTTTATATAGGGTATATTAACTATAAGCAATGTGAAAACCATTTGCATGCTGTACCCACTTTAAATGAATTGGATTAAATGATATAATTTCATGAAATTGAAATGCTAAAATTCAGTTCCACACTTTTTGTATTACAAATATCTAACAAGTGGAATTACAAATGAACTTTTCATGAAACTTATGTTTCAAGTAGACACAATTCCAAAACCTCAATAGATTTGTGTTCGGAGAGCTCCACTAAAATTTACAAGCAAAGCACGAAGACAAAGCATGTGACAGAAGCAAAAAGATTTTGCAAACATAACAACATACCGGTGTCTCACTTATGGACTTGTGAACTAGATCCTTCAATATGCCATGAACCTGAGTATGTGAACAAGAAAAAATCAACTATAATAAGGTTTTTGCATCACATAGTCCACTACAATTCAGAAATAAAATCAAACATTTCATTTTAGAAAATCAACATTACAGAATTAAAAAATCCACTATACCATAAAATTGGAAAAGGTCAAGACTGAGAGTTTAACACATACATCTTCATATATAGGACACTTCATCAAACCAATTTACAGAAGCATTAGACTACATCATACATCCACGACTGCAGGAAAAAAAAGAAAAAAGAAGCATCTAGGTACGTGTGCAGTTATTGATGCATGTAACCTAATTGTCAAGATCAGCTCTTTTTCTAATCTTCTTTCCATCTGTATCTTTCAGCCATTGAAATCAAAGAGACTGCTATTCCAGAAAAAGTTTTTGTGAAAATCCAAGAACTTCCAGTTTAACAGCCAGCAAGGACAGTGCAAGGATTCTTTGGCTCACCTATATGGAACAGTAGCATCAAGAAAGACTAAACATGAAAAACATTCCAAGTTGCCACCTAGTCTGACTCTTAAATACAAATGTGCTTTTAATTGCTTAGCAATTAAGAATCAAACTTTCAAGCAGCAGGACAAAGCAAGAAAAGATAATAACAATTGATTTTGAAACGTAAAAAAAAATAGTGTGTCAAATAAAATGTACCGCATCAACAGAAGCCTCAGCAGGACCTCTAATTGTAACCAAAGAAGATTCAATGAGACGGCGATATCCCTGCTCAGGAGCTATCAAATGAGGCTGATATCCATCTGCCTCAGTAATCAATTTTCGAATATTATCCATTGAAAGTTGCTTGTCAAATTGCAACCTTTTCAGAGCAGCTGGAAGTTGGTTATCAAAAACACTGTAAATTCTGTCACCACCAGGTCGCCTGTGGATGATATCAGACATGTCAAATAGAACTTACTATGATGGATGACAAAGAGTTGAATAAAAGGAGCTTAAATAATTAAGGAAAAATCCAAACGTGATACATACACGCCATCAAGATGTTCCTTATAGATCTGATCGAAAAGACGACAAATCTCCATGATTGTGTATAACTTCCCCTAAACATCAAGCCAAAAATTAATAGTCATTACACAGAAGTCTTCTAGCCTGAAGACATGCTCCAGTTAATAAGCACTATTTAAATAAAGCATGCTTACCCCAGCATCAGCAGCTATAGGCTTTCCAAGACGACTCAATTCAGATTCAAGTTCGGAAATCGTTTTGTTGATTAAGGACTGGATTCCTGGAATTCTGGACTTGATAACAGTTTCCAAGTGCTGAGAAAGTTACCCTTGCTATTAGTTTATCAACTCAAGTTACACCTATAGCAGAGTAAAAATTTTAAATTTGATGCTCAGGGAATACACATGGGAGATAATGATGCCTACCTTTGACATCATCTTTGCTAAGTGTTCAGAGCCCATTCTGTGTGCAAGGTGCTTGTATTCTGGGGTGTTGGCAAAATACTCGCGCTCTCTGCGACGAGCAGCAATCATGTCGACATTCTTATTTATATCTGCTTGTGAGCGGTTAACAACCCCAATCCAGGGAAATTTGAGGCGATAAGCTTTTCCTTCCAATATCTAGGCAAACCCAAGATGCGATTGAGAATGAGACAAGCTAATGACAAAGAAGGCATGAACTACTTCCAATAAACAAGTGAAACAAGCATGTGCAAGGCTCCTCAATAAGTAGGGGGACAGAAAAGAAATGAAGGAAGAGCATAAAAGTTTTCAGAGTTCAAAATTTGGCAACTACTATGTATCGAAGTTTGTAGGTTGACTTGGAAACAATTTAGGAATGATTTCGTAATTGAGACTTCATTCAATTAGAATTAAGACCATTTGCAATATTAAGTCTTGAATTGAGATACAACAACAGAAATTAGTGTTCTTTGTGGATTTAAAGCCAGAAAGAACACAACTTACATCAGCTGCATCAGTGCCCTTATCCATTAGATCTATCTTTGTCAAGACTCCAAAGGTTCTCTCTCCTGAAAACGTAACATGACAACAAGTATTAAAAGTAACATTGCAAAACCATATAATCTAAGAGATTTAGAAGCTTGCATTGACCATAGACATTTTCTACCTGAAGTTGATGATAATAACTGCTTGTAAAAGCAAAAAAAAATGCATATAGGTTACCTGTAGGGTCTACTTCACGAGAGATTTTTATTGCATCTGATGTAGCAAGATCTTGATTGGCAGGTGAAATTGCCAGAATTATACAGTTGGGCTACATTAAAAGATTTAGCAAACAAAACAGTGTTATATATCTTTCATTTTAGCCTGGCAATAAACATTGGAATTATAGAAAACAGTATAAAAGAAGTGTTATATTGTGTATACCATCCATGCCTAGAATATAGGAAATATACTAATAGTAGAAAGTCAATGGTCCAAAGATGCATTTTCCTACCAACTGAGCAAAGCTTTCCATACAACAAAGAAAAAGACCTCCAATTTAAACTAGTACCTACGCATATTGGCAAGAACGACGTATAGTACCTTTTCAATGTAGGAGCGGACCATATTCTCTATATCTTGCACAATACTGTCTGGCTGACCCTCTGTATTGGATAAGTCATATTGTTCATTTAGAAATGGTGCATGATGTTATCGGATATTAATATCATAATAACTGCAGAGGAAACTTCAAAACTTTTGAAGTCAAACAACATAATACATAAGTTGGCCCAAGTATATCACAAAAATCTGTTGAGTACATACAAGGAAAGTATTTAAGCTTTAACGTTTACAAATAGTCCCTTTTGTTAACTCTTCCTAGGATTATCAACAACAAGATGCAAATCCTTTTTATCAGAATCTATGCAACTTACCTACTGCTACCTTTGTCAGTCCAGGAAGATCAATCAATGTCAAGTTGACAACTGCCAAGATTGAAAGAAGATAAGCAAGAAGAGTTAACAAGTACAAGCACCATATGTGAATTTAGAAATGTTTGAACCCAAATTAACAAATTTAAATAGCTAATTCTTACCATTAGGTGAGTATATACTGAGATGAATTGGAACACTAGAAATTTGTTTGGTGCGGCCGGTCTCTCGATCAGTCTCATCTTGAATCTCCTTCCTCACAGCAGCTACATGATAAAACCATCAACATTGTAAAGCAAACTTTGAGAAACAAAATTTTATACAGTGAAACAACATTATATACAACTAATACAAAGATATATCTTCCTATGCATACAAGAGGCATGTTCCTCATATACCAAAACCCATATACCAAAACCCAGTCAGTAGCAAAAGAAAACATACCAAAATCAGTGAATCTTCTCCTAGGAAGATGAAGGAATTCAGCATATTCCCTTGCGCCTTCATCAAGCTTATGAAGCTGCAGTACAAGTGGTCTCCGAGTAACAATCCCTGCACAATATCGAACGCCACGCTCTTAACTAATAAACTAAAATTAGAAACAGAAAAGTGTAACTAAACAATATCAATACAATCTAATTACCAGATCCACGGGGTAAAAAGTCCTTCCCAACAATGCTCTCCAACACGGAAGACTTACCAGAGCTCTATAAGTAAACATAACAAAAGAATACAAAAGACTAAGTAAAAGCCTCTAGAAACGAAAGAAGTAATTACTAAATAAACGTCATTGAATCCATTATAAATTAAATACAAATCGAAGGAAAAGCTGCTAATCACTGTGCATAGCAACACCCCAGCTCAGATCACCAAAATGGAGCTTGTACTTCAAAAGGAAAACACGAAGGGGAATCTAGGTAGAGAAAGGAGGATATGGAGGTAACCTGGCCACCGACGACGGCGATCGCCGGCAAGGAATCCCATAAAGTAGGTAATGCGCTAGCTTCACCGTGATCGCCAAGAGCCGTACATGCTCTTTGTATTTTGTTAACCAACGAAATCAGATTCTCCATCTAATGAAAAAGGGAAAGAAATAACCGCCAC
>JANZLD010000237.1:53023173-53038500 GCA_026413575.1 Erythroxylum carthagenense
AAGCAACAACTAGGTTTAGGTCTTTACGTGTGCATGGGAGTCTCTCGCATGAGGACGGGCTGAGGAGAGCGTGGATTGGGCTTGGGCTTGGGCTTGACATGGCCATTAGGTAGGAGATTGGTCTTTGAAGAATGGACCGATCGGTCCACAGGTCGTGATGATTGAGTCCGGGCCTAACACGGCCGACCCGACCAATTCCTATTTTTAAATTTTTAATATTACACACGGTCATGTATAGTGGCTGTGTCTATCATGCTTCCAACATTTGAAGATGTACACAGTTCTAGTCAGTCATACGGTCCACTCACATGGTCGTGCATCCTAGGGATATCGGCATGTCCGTCTCCATGTGGTGTTGTATGTCTTCGACTCTTGCTATCTGTTGTATACATTTATAGTTACTTGCACGGTCTTCACACACAGTTGTATATGATAATGACTCAGGCGTAGCTGATCTTACACATTCGTCTAATTCATCATCTATCTTGTACATATTTTTTTTAATGAATGGAAATTTCATTTATCATAGCAAAGCTATTTCAACATTACAATGAGCTCATCAAAAAAATGTTGCTTT
This sequence comes from Erythroxylum carthagenense, assembly GCA_026413575.1. Lineage (NCBI taxonomy): Eukaryota > Viridiplantae > Streptophyta > Magnoliopsida > Malpighiales > Erythroxylaceae > Erythroxylum > Erythroxylum carthagenense. The sequence continues at coordinate 53,023,751 of JANZLD010000237.1, forward strand.
TAGCAAGTTAAGCAAGTGGAAAGAACAAATTCTTTAAATTACAAATTTCATCTATACTTCATTCTTGTAGACGGATTATGGTGTGCAGATTTTGTAATTGCTAAGGCTATTATCCAATTGATAGTTTCCTTAGCTAACAGATGCTTGTTTACTTCACCTCCTTGTAGATTCTTTTGTTTCTTTCTTTCCACAAAGAGTAGATTGTAGTTGTGAAAGTTGTCTTATAAAGTGCTCCATTTTTCATATGATACTTAGCAATTTAGGTAATCCAATCTAGAATTATTTTCCAGTCGTATAAAGTATAATAGTCAACCAGCTTGTGCAAGATTTTACCCCACATAGATTTGGAATATCTACATTGAAAGAACAAGTGATTTCTGTCTTCTTTTTCCTCTTTACATAAAACGCATATGAGATCATAAGATCCAAACCACCAATTCTTGGTTCTGAGTTAATTCTTGATGACTAGCCAAGTGATGATTGATGCTTTAGGGTTTAGGGAGTTCTTCCACAGGAGTTTAAACTATGGTGCATTCTTTCTTTCAACTTGTAAACTTTTGTAGCATGACTTATTCGTGAATATTCCACTGGAATCTGGTTTCCAGATAACTCTGTTCTGAGTATTCTAGTGTATGATTTAGGGAAAAAAATAATCTAATAGGGACCTAAATCCTATGAAATCGCCTAACCATCTACCTTTATGTATGAATGAAGAGACTCTTGCATTAAGAGGGACTTTATTCCTTAACGGTGCTATCTCATTTTTTTGAATTCTAACCAATTTTCATGGTATACTCAAATGTTGTCTCCATTCCCCAACCTATGGTTTTATTTAAGGGTAAACTAGCTTTCTCAAAGCCAATATATGAGTGAAGATCTAAGAATACTCCTTGGCAAGTGGCAATTCCTTGACATTTTGATTTCTGAGGTATGTTTCATGAATCCACTTAATCCATATGGCATTTTTATCAACATGTAGCCTCCAGATTCTTTTAAACAGTAGCTTTTTTTGCATTAGAGGAATTGAGATAATCCCCAATCCTCTATATCTCTTTGGAATTGTCACTTCACTTCACTTCACTTTAGTTTTTTTAGAGTTTACAATTTTCCTGGACTATAAAGAGGGTTTAATGACTCAATCTATCTCCTTGATTACTCTCCTTGGCAAGATCATGTAAGCAATCTAATGAACATACAAGTTACTAATGATTGAAATGATCAAGGTAACTCTAGCAACTAGGGATAGGTACCAATTTTCCCAAACATTAATTATAGATTTATATATCTCAATTACAGAAATGCAATTTGAATACTTGGGTTTTGCTTGAGAAATTAGGACTTCAAGATACTTAAAAGGTAAAGATTGTAACTGTAGATTTGAGATCCTGAATAATTCAACAGAATTGCTCACATCTTTATAACCAAACTTGCTACTTTTCTTTATATTTACACTCATCCCTAACCAGTTTGAAAACCTCTTGAGAATATCCTTTAGAAAGTTCACAAAATGAATTTCGACACCAAATAGAAGAATGAGATCATTTACAAACATCAAGTGTGTTAGCTTGTAATCCGTACATTTATAATGAAGTTGATACCTATCATCATTAAAAAATTTAATAAAAAATTATTATTTTAAGTTTTGATCCTATAAAAAAAAATTTTGCTTCCATCAAAATTTTGCCCCCACTAAAAACAAATTTTTAGATTTGTCCCTGCCTACCATTGCAACCAGTGAGCTTGTTAAGGATTTTAGGTAACCCCTCCATTACTAGGATGAAAAGGTAAGGGAAAAGGGGACCCCCTTATCTAATTCCCTTAGCACAATTCAAAGGCTTTGTAGGGGCTCCATTCACAAGAATACTTATTGAAACATCATGATCCAATCCTTGAAAAGAGTAGGAAATTCGAGTGCTTCCAAACATGATTGAATAAATTGCCAACTCACTGTGTCAAATGACTTATAAAAATCAAATTTCCAAAATCAACTTTTGATGTTTAAAAATCAATTTTCCAAAAGCAACTTTTTATGCTTCTCCCTGAATTGTATTCTTTCAGTAACTTACGCATTAGGAGTATATTATCCCCTATGGTTCTTCCAGTTATGAATACTCATTGTGTTACCAGACCCTTTAAAGCTATTTTCAACCTATTAGCAAGGAGTTTAGCAACCACTTTGTAAATTGTGTTGTAGTAGAAAAATTATATTGTAATCTATAAGATAAAAAGGGTTATGTTTCTTTAGAATTGGGCAAATATAAGTATGGTTTAGTTCCTTCAACATTTTAAAAGAGGAAAAGCATTTATGGACAGTTTATGTAAATAATATACCAGTGATATCCCAGGAGTTTTGAAATAACCAGGCAGTAAACCCATCTGGCCTAGGTGCCTTTGAAGGATTCATACTAAATGAGACCTCTTTGATTTCTTGATTTGTGAAGGGTGCAATTAATGAGTTCTTGATATCTGGTCTTAAAGAACAGTCAAAGTATCTTTTAATGTTGTAACCATACAGAGGATCCTTTACTGTGCCCATTAGCTGCATGAAAAATTCCCTGGTGAGCTTCAATAAGGTAAGTTGGTCTAAAAAAGGATTTCTGTTGTTATCTATGATTTCCATAATCTTATTTGTGTTCCTTCTTGCTAATAAAGAAGCATGGGAAAATTTTGTGTTTGAATCTCCATCTTTTAACCATTCAACTCTAGCCTTTTGTTTTAAGATACAATTGTGCAAGCCAAGGGCCTCCCGATGCTCTCTAAGTCTCTATGCCTCTGTATTCTTCAATTGAATATTGTAAAGGCAGTTGTAACAATCATTCAGAGCCTCTTTATGCTTCTTCTTAGTCTCCATAATCTACCTGGTTTAAGTGTTTATAAAGAGCTTCTTCAATTTTGCATTAGCTGAAAAGTTTTATACCCATCTACATTCTAGTTCCAGTAGGTACCCACTAGTTCCAAGAAACCATCTTGTTGTTTTAGTCCATTGAAAAAACATGAAAGGTGCTCCAAAAATCCTTAGTGCATTAAGGTTCAATATAAGTATAAATACTGATCTGAAAAGGAACTAAAATGAGCAAAAGATTGGGAATACATGTCTCAATATTGATTGACATTCTTTATCAATTTTTTTCCTTATCAACTTATATCCTTCTTTCTTATTAAACCAAGTGAAAAGTCTTTTATTGAACCTAAGATTTATAACTTTCTTTTCGGAATAAATTTGCTAACTACCTCCTTGTTACTGTATGAAATCCTATTCCTCCTTCTAATTCATGGTCAAAATGTATACTATTAAAATAACGAATTAACAACCAAGGAGTTGAGAATGTAGCTTTAATAGTTTGAACATTGTCCCATAACATCTCCCTCTAAAACTAGAAGTTTGAAGCATAAACTAAAATAAGTGCGAAGATTAAGTTTTTACCATCCACTTGACATTTAAAGTGAATAAACTAATCGCTTTCTCCTTCTTCTTGCACTAAGAGTTTGTTTAAATTATAAAAACACAGGATTCTTTCATTGCAATATGAAGAGTGATTAGAAATAGCTTTTCATTATGCACCCAAAAGTTTAGAATCACCTAACATTTGTGGTGATTTTATTTTTATTTTAAAAATCCCTACTATGTAAGGCCTCTTCTCTAAAATAATCTTCTTTACCTCTGCTTTTTTAAGAGGGTCATTAAACCTCTAACATTCCCAACTAGTATCGTCAGGAAGAAAATCCCCTTTTGTATTTGCTTTTGCCCTTTCTTCTAGTTGATCTTCTTTTGGAATTGGTCCCTGAATCTTTAGCTTCAACTTAGAGTTCTTTTCCAACATTGTTCTCAATATATGTTTGAGTTTTTTCTACAATATAATTTTGCATTTCAATATTTGCTTAGAGATTCTCAACTTTTGTTGAGTTAGTATAGAAATCATCTGTCAATATTTCATTTTTTCACCATTTGTAGTTACCCCAATGTTTGCCAAGTTAACATGATTAGCCTTATTTATGCTTTCTTGGAAAGCTAACCCCATCAACTCATCATGCCAACCTGTTTTAAAGAAATTCCCCATTGGTTTCCATCTTTTACTCAACATGTTTGGTTTCCGTAGATAGGGGATAGGAACTTTAATTTTCTTAAGTTCCCCATCATCTCCAAGCTTCAAGATAGGCAATATATCAGGTAAATCAAGGTTTCTTTTTATTTAAATATGGATTTTTACAAAGCAAATTCTCTCCATATTAGTAGTTTGAGAATCCATACAAATTGGTTTCTTAAGTTAACTAGCAAGTTAACTTACGCCTTCAATTATCCAAAACTCAAGTGGCACATTATGAAAGTTAACCTATATAAGAAATGCATTAATGTTGGCTTTGTCACATTCTGAACCAAGCTTCCATTTTTGAATGAACATAGGTTGTCCACCTATATTCCAAGCTTGAAGTTCAATGATCTCATTCAAGCTACTTTTTATCAAGAATTTGAATAAGAATGTACCATCATTCATCAACTTGGTTTTCTCCAAGCCCTTCCTAGCCCCTAGCTACTGCCTAAGTATGGACAACAGGGAATGCTAGCCTTTTATTCTAGAAATAATCCACTAATGTCGAGGACCATGCATTTGCTCCTACTTGGAGGACCTCTATAAGAGGAGTTAACACTCCATCCTTTATAACATTTGGAAAATGCTTAAGCACACCCTTGTTATATTGAATGTTAAGATTCTTTTTCTAAGCTCCTTCAGGCTATGTAGAGTCATATTTGACATTTTTCTTGAAAATCACTGTAGTTGAATGTTCTCCAGCTTGTTTCCATTTTTGCAATGCTAGTGAGTTCAGTGAACTCTTCAAGATTCAGATTTAAGGGATAAAGATGGCCTTCTTTCTCTATGTTCCAAGCTTTAAGAGGTCATCTTCGAGATTGAACCTCAATTGTAGAAGATGAAGATTTGAACTAGAAGCGAAGTGTACTAGAAGCGGGAGTTTTGTTTCCAAAAAAGGAAATTATTACGGGAAAAATGGTTAAAGCCGCAAGAAAGAAGGCAAAGAGAAATCTTAGAGAGAGAAGACAACTTGTTCTTGATCTAAATGTTTATGTTACTTACATGGTGGTGTGACATAGGCATGTCCTACTCAACACAGTCGTGTCTTTAAAAAATGGCTTCAAATTAATATTTCTCCATATTGATTTTACTCGTTCATCAATCCTATGATCTACGAGGTATCTAAGATCACTGAAACTCACATTTGCCTTGCTGGACCCTCAACAATCTCCTCTTTTAGCTTATTTTGGGAGAACACGAATCACTCCAATGCAGTTTTTAGAGTCATCCTGATGAGATTTCTATGAAGCTCACGCTTGCTCCTGAGAACCAAAACATATTAGCATCATTCTTATCCTTGTGAATCTTCTTCAATTACAACCATTGTTTCTTAATTATGGATTTTAACTAATGATACCAAACATCAATATTCTTTGTGTGGGAATAGTACATAGTATTCTTGCCAAATATATAGCACTTTAACTATCACAAAATACCACATACTTATTTTGGAGATGATTCTCAAAGAAACTGTTTCAACTAAAGCCTCTCTTTACCTGCTTCCATGATAGCTACATACTCAACTTTAATTATGGATAAATTTGCACACTTTTATAGCTTAGATTACCAAGAAATGGCTCCCCCTATAAATTTAAATAAGTAGCCTAAAATGAACTTCCTGTTATCAAGATCTTCACCCATATCTGCTTCGGTATAGCCCTCTAAAATTGGCTTCCTATTGCCAAAACACTAGCTCCATTTAGAAATGTCTCATAAATATCTTAATACCTATATCACTACTTTCTAGTGAACCTTCCATGACTGGACAAGTACCTACTCACCAACCTAACAACCTGTGCAATATCTAATCTTGTACACTCCATTATATACATCAAGGAGCTCATAACAGATGAGTATGGAATAAAAGACATACCATCTTTCTTCTTTTAAATTAAAGGGCAATCACACTTACTCAACTTAAAGTAAGGTATCAGTGGCATGCTAACTAGATTGACATGCTTTATGTTGAAATTTTCTAACACCCATTCAATATACCTTTCATGTAATTATCACAATTTCATGTTTTTCTTGTCCCCATACGTTTTCACACCTAAAATCTACTTTGTAGGGCCCAAATCTTTCATGTCAAAATATTTAGACAAGTCCTCCTTTAGTTTGAGAATTATCCAAATATCTTGTCCCATAATCAGCATATCATTAACATACAGAAGGAGAATAATGAAGTTTCTATTGGTAAACTTCTTGAAATATACATAAGGATCAGTAAAAGTTAGCTTATAACGATTAACTATCATAAATAAATCAAACTTCCTATACCACTATTTTGGCACATATTTTTGCCCATACAAGCTCTTCTTTAACTTACAAATCAGATTCTTCTTGCCCTAAACCTTGAATCCTTTTGTTTACTACTATATATCTCCTCTTCCATATCTACATGCAGGAAGGTTATCTTCATATCCAATTGTTCAAGTTTAAGATAGAAGTTCGAATTGAAGTCATTTTGACTACTAGAAAAATTTTCATCAAATTTGATGTCATTCTTTTGGTTGAATCCCTTCACCATTAGTTGTACCTTATTCTTCGCCAACTTGTCACCATCTTACATTACCTTGAATACTCATCTATTCTTTAATTCCTTCTTACCCTTTGGAAGTGTCACTAGCTCATAAGTTTTATTTTTCTTTAAGAAATTCATCCCATCCTACATAGTTGTGATCCAAAGATCATAATCTTCATGAAACTAAACCTTTTGAATGTTTTCAAGCTCCCCCTCAATAATAACTAGAAGGTACTATGTACTCAAATACCTTTGTAGAAGGCCTTTTCTCTCTAGATGCCCTTCAAAGTTGATTATCCTCTAACACTGAACTAGGTTGCTTCCCCTGCTTATGATTCTCATCAGCCTCATCTACACCATCACCTAGATGTGGCTCATCACTATCAAGTTATACCTAATTACTAACATTATGAGTCTACTCATATTCTTCGCCCTCTTCACTTATAAGTTGATTAACAAAAGTTGAAATAAGGGAAGCATTAATAACATCATAAGATGAAATACTAAGAGAAATCTTTCCTCTTTTAATGAGGTTTGCGCCTATCTCACGCTCATAGAATACGTTGCCTTTGCTTTTGAAAAATTTATGCTTTTTTGAGTCGTAGAGTTTGAAGCTAAATTGCTCGTCACCATTCCTGCCAAATATACAACGAGCAGCCCTCGAATCAAGTTTAGTCTCTACTCCTTGGGTATATGTTTGAACACCTTGAATCTAAAAACTCTCAGATACGAATAAGAGGGGCATTTTCCTATCCATATTCTCTCTAGAACATCAAGACCTAAGGGGATTAATAGTGCTCAGTTAATCAAGTAAATAAAAGTTCTAACCACTTTCCCAAAAACATCTTCGGTAGCTTAGATATTCTGACCATATATCAAACCTTTTTTAAATTATTATAGTCATCCTCTTGGTAACGACATTGTGTTGTGGAGTACTAGGTTTTGTCTTCTCATTTCCCATACCATGCCTCACATAATAATCCTCAAACTCCTTAGAGGTGTACTCTATTTTGTTATCAATTCGAAGATATTTCAATTTTCTTTATTTTCTTTTCTACCATGTCATAAAACTTCTAAAATGTTTCAAATACTGGGCTCTTTGCTCTTAACATATAGACCCAAGTTTTTTTATAACATCATCAATAAATATAACAAAGTATTTGCTACCTCCTAATGACTCTTCTTCAATAGGACTGCAAACATTTGAATGCATGAACTCTAATTAGTCATTTTCCTTGTAGATCTCCTATTGAAGGAGACTCTATGATACTTTCTTACTAAACAATGGTCATATGATCAAGAGGAATGGTGGTATTTATCATAATAAGAGATTTATCAGCCATTAGTTTGATTTCTTTTTCCACCACATACACCATTCGCTAATGTCATAGATTCGGAGAAGTATTTTCTACAATTACATATAGTTCTCTACCATACACCTTCAGATGTGTCTTGTACAATGTGTAACATAACCCTCCACAGGTAACTATTATTTTTTTTTTCAATAACTTCCACTTTCGATCCCCAAATTTGTGGTGATACCATTCATGATCAAGCATATTAGTTGACAACAAATTTAAGTATAAGTTAGAAATATATCATACATCTCTCGAAGTCAATTAGCATTTGACATTAATTTGAAGTAGGATATCACCCATAAGACAATATTGGTAGAAATTTGATTACCCATCTGCACATTCCTAAAGTCACCGCTCTTATAATTCAAGAAGTACTCTCTCTTTAGAACACAATGATATGAGGCCTCTATATCGACAAGCCGAAGTGCTCTCTCTTTAGAACACAATGATATGAGGCCTGTATATCGACAAGCCACTCGGAACCCAAGTCACTGATATGGAGACATTCGCTAATTGCACAAATCAGTGACACTTCATCATTTATGTTTAAAGCTGTTGTAGTTATATTTTTATCATCCACATCTTTCTAATAATCTTTTTTTTTCTTATCCCCTTTTCACTTATAATAGAAACTTTTATTGAGACCATTCTTAGTGCAATAGTGGTATGTTTTGATTTCTTTGTCATCTTTAGACTTTGATCAATTTTTAGACTTATCACGCCTTTTGGACCTTTACTTTTGCTTTTGGACCTTTGCTTTTGCTTCTTCCCCTACTCTCTACCTTAAGAGCCTGCACATTATTAACACCTTTCTCTTTTATTCTACTCTCTTCATTAAACTTGTGCACTTTGATTACATCTAAGGAGAGCACATCTTCTAGGACTAAGTTGTTGATGATCACTAATAAAGTCTCCCAATTATTTGATAACAAAAACAACAAAAAATAAGGTTTAGAGCTCATCATAAAAAATGATCTTTAAGGTAATCAGCTTATTGATAATGTCCTAGAAATCACTATAGTGCTCTGACACTAATTTTTCAGGTTTTAATTTTAAATTCATCACTCTCTTAACTAGAGAGGTATTATTGTAGGCTACCTTCCTTTTGTAAAAACCTTCCAGATTCTTTTATAACTCAAACAGATTGGTTTCTTAGGACACCTGATTGAATATAATAATTTCAATCTACTGTCAGATAACACATAGAGTTTCTTGATTCATCTTTTCCTATTATCTATTTGTCATCATTTTTGGTTTAGTTAGAACATCATCTTTTACACTTCTATCCATATCAATAGGATCGAAAAGGTCCTTACAATATAAAAGATCCTCCATCATGAGTCTTTAAATATAGTAATTTGTTGATATCAATTAGACCATATAGTTGTTTCCACTCTCCATAACTAATGGTTTTGATACTAGTTTATTAGGCTCCAATCACACGACCTCTCGCCCCCTCCCCTATAGTTAATTAATAACAATCAACTAATCTCAGCAATCCAATCATAATAATCAATCAAATTAAGCACCATAGATGACAGAAAAGTTAAAAAAAACCAAATATATGTGGAAAACTCTTGAGAGTAAAGGGAAAAACTACTAGCCAAATAAATAAGTAAATCTATTAAACCAAATGGCAACTTACAAGAGTTCAAGTTCCAAACTGTTGACCCAAACTCGAAACCATACCAAGTTTCAAGATTGAATTCAAGTTAATATCCTAAATCAACACCACTCTAAAATCAATCCCGAAACAACAAACATAAAGATAACTTGTATCTAAGGAAAATGCTAATTATGGAATGAGAAAGTCTTTTCTGCCTTCACACTCCTCAACTTTTTCCTTTATCAATGTTTTTTTTCAATTATAAAGATGACTCATATGTTTTTCCCTTTTTATAATCTAGAAAAAAGACTTTTGAACCAGACACGATCACTTGTATGGTCATGTATCATAACTGGGTCTATCATTCTTTTAACAGCCGTGTATGTATGCAATTCTAGCTAATCACACGGTTTACATACATGATCATATATGATAGGGACACGTACATGTCTGATCTTACACGCCTATCTAAGTAATCATTAATCTTATACATATTTACAGTTACTTACATGACTGTGACCGTTTCTCTAAAACATGACTTCCAAGAAATGTTTTTCCGTCTTGACTTGGTTCGTTCATCATAGGTAGCTAAGATCACTAAAACTCACATTTGCTTTCAAATGAGGTCAGACTCTCAACATAAAACAGATAAATATAGATAAATATATTTATATGATTCTTATTTATTTTAACAATGCATTGCTTTAAATAAATATTTTATACTTTCTAGGCTTTTTTGCACCTTTTAAATAAAGTCATTTAGTGGTAAAGAAAAGGTATTGTACATTTCAATCTATCATGTTCATACCCAGTCCTAAATTCTGGGGCACAAATGTATAGGTTTTAGGAGAAAAGAACAAAATTTACTTTGAATTTACCGATACGGTTGAGTAATCTAACATAGTTCAAAAGATTTTTTATATTTTAAAGAAAAGAAAAAGCATTCTGCATTAAACACCTTCTTTACAGGGGTAGACAGTTAATGGTTTATGGAATATTGGTATTGAGGCACGTAAGTGAAGCATATCGCATCAAATAGGCATTTCCCGTTTTGAGCTTTATTCTATTCCATACTTTTTGCGTAAAGGATGAGACAAAAAAAGTCGGCTGAAGAGGTCGGTGCCTTTAGTTTCTACAAAGGTCGGTGCCATTAGGTTCTACAACTTAAAAAGCGTTACGTGCAAGTTCAGGACACGAAACCTCAAAAGTATGCACTCCTTAGGGGTTCATACAAAAATATGGAGGACACGCGTCGGGAAACATTAACATAGCTCGACAGTACTTTGTCATGACGTTAAATCGTTCAACTTGTATCAACCATGTAAACAGACAGAAACAAAGGGATCTTTCATTTTTGTTTCCGTATGTATTATGAATAAATTAATAGCTCTGCAATTGGCACAAATAGGCATAATTACTTAATTTTGTTAAGAATAAATCTAATAAGAATATTTCTAAAGTCATATCTAAAACAATCTTTTCTTTAAAAAAAAAAGCAACATAAATAAAGGGTGTGAGCCAAGGATCCGCAGTAAACGCTTCTCTATTTTGTTGACATTATACAAGATTCCAACATTTACAAGTGAGAAAAAATGGCAGTATCATCCGTAAAGAGTTACTTAATCGATTTTTATCATGATTACACAAGCAACTAAATGCTGATTTTCTCAGGTAAACCAGTAACCAATGAGGTTGTGATTGTTCACCGATGTCTGCCACGTCTGTGCTGCTTTTCAGGCTATGCAACCAGAGAACTCTCCTTGAACACTTCCAAGTAAACAAGAGTTGTTTTGTTCAAACACCTGCATTTCTCAAACTTGTTCAGATGGCACAGGTTGGGAAGTCAGAAGTCTTTCAGCCTCATCATTTGCTTCAGCTTGTAGTTTCCATCGCTGCAAACGAAAGGAGAATCAATAATGAAAGCACAGGTATTGCTGTAGAGAAATCAGTTAAAAGCAGATTCACACAACTTCTATTGGATGGCAGGAATAGCCAAACCAACTTAGTGTTCTAAATTCCAATTAAGCTCCATGCATGATTGTTAGTAATGGCCCAAGAAGTAATGAAATGATGGACTCAATATGGCCAATTACGGGTGCGTTTGTCAAATGCAACTCCAGTATTCGGTAAAGTTGAAATGGTGGGCCTTCCAAGTGCAGATTAGAAAATACAGCAATATGGTGCGCTTGAGAAACTGATACCTCAAACTTGAGTTTATTACTATAATTTGAATACAAAAATATAATTATAACTAATACTAAACATTTAAATACTATTAAACTCCTCAAACTTGACAACTACGCCAAGTTCTCTGCCTACTTTAGAGATGCAAAGCACCTTCCTTTACTTGGACATTATAATCATAAGACTGGTAATTTTCAATTCCAAATAACAATTCATGAAAGAAACAGAAAAGTTCACAAACTTGCCTCTTCAAGATTTTCCAGCTCCATTATCTGCTCTATTTGTTCAGCAATGTTTTCCTGTAATAAAAAACCATTCAGTCAAGTAGTTTAGTAAAATTCTTTGTTAAATATGACAAGAAGGCAATCACAGTTATAACTCACAGCATTGCTGACTGCTTCAGCAGCAAGAACATCGGAGTCCATTTCTACCTCAATCTCAATCATTGAAGAAATCTGGCAAACAAAATGTAAATGTTTAGTTAATACAGAGTGACAAGGAACCATAGCTAGTACATTGATATCCTTTTGTGGGTGGGAGTCGGAAACAGGCTTTTGGCCTTATAGGGATGCGGTGCTGTGGGAAACAGGTTTTAGTCTTATAGGGATGTAGATGTGGTGCTGTTTTATGTCATCTAGGGCACATACTCTGGCATAGCTGTCCAAGAGCTCGACCCGACCCTTGAGAGATTTCTCCAGGCCTTCTCGGACCCTTCTGACCTTAGTTCTCCGAGCACTGAACAATTCATAAAATTAGTCAAATGATAAGGAAATGAACTTTGACAACAAATAATACCATTCAGCAGATGCAGTATGCCTAAGTAAGACTAACAGTAGCATCCCGAGTGCTTTACCGATAAGATGGTTCTCCAACAGCAAAAATCTTGTTCTCCAACTGGCACATCCGAGCCAACAGCCAAACCTATAAATGAGATACTATACTTTGATTACACAGCTATCGGGAGCCAGAATTGAAAAATCAAAGCCACAGTTTTAAGGAAAAATATTCCAACTATGGAAGCATACCTCTTTTTCTGCTGCTTCTTTTAAGTCCTTTATGCGGGATTGAAGAACATCATATTGAGATAAAAGCTGCTGCTTAATACTGATCACAGTCACCAACTTTTGAGGAAGCTAACACCACCAAAGATAGTATATTCATTTTGTAATATATACAATAAAAGGATTATATACTCTATATTGATAATAAGCATATTACGTCTGTAAATGTACATCTGCAAACAGAAAAAAAAAATCTAATCTCTTATAATACTTGAACCCTTCACAAAAGGAACAATTGGCTAATGCGAGAATTCTCAGTTGCAGAACCCTAAACTTGTTGAGATAAGGATGCTTGAACTTGAAGTGAATACATGAATCGATGCATGTCCAAGTATTGAGTGAAGGGGCATACTGCGTATCTTTAACTGCCCATTCAATTGCTTGACGTGACTTTGCATCAAATGAAATGGTAAAAGGATTCTAATCTAGAAATAGGGATGACAATGGGCTCACCCATGGGCCCAGATTCAGGTGCTTTCAATGGGCGGCCCAAAACAACCCAAATCTCAACTATTTTAAGCAAAACGACATTGTTTTGCTTAAAAGTTAGGCCTCGGGTAAGCTTGGGCATAGATAGCCTAGGATAGATTCAATTAAAAAAAATATATTTTATATTTTTAATTTTAAAAAAATTATTTTAAAAAAATTGGTTGAGCTGGCCCATGGGCCGGCCCATTGCCATCCCAACTAGGAAGATACAATCCAGTTTAAAATATCAAGAATCCCATGAAGTATTGAAGATTCTAGTCTACAATGATACCATTGTTTTGATAAAAATAAGAACAAATTTCAAGGGAGAGATTTTGTCGAGAATGAACTATTGGATAGAGAAAAAAAACAGTTCAAGGTAAAAAGAGAATATTTCACCTGATTCAACTGAGGAAGTACAAAAGTATTTAGTGTAGCTCCAACACCAAGAGAAGCAACGGCAACAATTGATAGGAACTGAGGCAAGCTGGGATCAACAATGCCAGATGCAGCATCTCCAGTAGCCAGAAGAGCAAGAAATGGGATAAGTATGGAAGGGTTAAGTAAGGATAACTTTCCATCTTTAATAGGGGCTCTTAATAAGACTACAACTCGTCCATTTTTATGGTTTGTGAGGCACATAGGTTCTCCAGGATACGTGTTTGGGGCTCTTGGTGTAAATCGGAATGGGCCCACATTTCTATAGACATTTGTTGGAGCTGCTGATGCAATAGTTACCCTCTCTCCTTCCTGCGCTGGGAGGTCAACCGTTTCAGTGGCAAATCTGTGTGTACGAGCCATTCCCGAAGGAGTCTGAACCTGACAAATAAAGATTTGTAATAAGAAGTCTAGACAGAATGTATAACAGCCTATCAGTTGGTTATGGACATCGTGGACTAATCAGATCACAGGCTATTCCCCTGCATATTATGAGATTATTCTAGACTTTCATGCTACATTAAACAAACAGGCTTAATTCTTAAAAGATAAAACAACAGACTATAACATCTCAATAAAACATCGAAACTTCTCAAGTCCAAAACAACATCATTGCTGATAAACTAAGTACAAGCACTGTACTGACGATCTGTTTGATTTCATCTCCTTTAACTACCTGAAAAAGGTACAACGAACATGATGCCTTCTTTTAATATTTAAACCAGGAAATATTTACCACAATGGAGTGAACAGCTGCAGGAATTCTTTGCTTCATTATTTGCAAGAACCTCAGCCCCTTTTCCCATGCTGGAAGATCCATGCTGCGTTCGGTATTAGGAGTTCCTTAGAAAAAGTCACTATCCCAGGATCAACACCGTACACAAATTTAAATAGGCAACAAAAACAGTATTAGCATTGCAATAGCCAATGTACACCTACTTAAAATTTATAGACTTCATGAAAGGATAACCATGGTCATCTGATTCATAATCAACAGAAAATTTAACAGAAGTTGATTAATTCAAA
>JANZLD010000237.1:53093973-53104528 GCA_026413575.1 Erythroxylum carthagenense
TCTGCGTGGATACCTTTAGAGACAGTCTCTATTGGCTGTTTAGGTTTGAGTTTGCATACAGACACATGGATCCTGGCTTCGGGAAGGTCCCGGTAATAAAAATTTTTGTTTTCCGCACCTGGTACATGTGATGTACCTCCCGGGATTTTCCTACAATAAATCTTCTAGATTAGGGTCAAATCTATTATATGAGTTCATAGAGTGAATTAATTCATTAGTTAGTGTTTTGAATAGAAAGAGATTTGAGTCAATCAAATTAAAGTTAATAACTATGTCTTGAAAAATAATATAGTTTTAACTTCAACATTATCAGTCTAAGAAATTAGGATTAGATATTAAGTCAGGATAAGTTCAAGCATAGGAAGGTTTTAGGGGGGTTCTTTATTTGGATCTAGTTTATTTACTAGATGTTTATTTCTACCTATTTCTTTGATTTGGTTATGATTAATTGTTATTTTCATTTATTTATTTATATTTTCAATCAATCAATCATTTTATTAGATTGGATAATAATAAAATGATTAGTACTAGTGATTATAGTCTTTGTAAGATTGACACTCGAGCTTACTAAAACTGTATTGTATAAAATGATATGTGCACTTATCTTAGTGATTTATTTTAGTATTGTTTTATTTTTTTAAAAATAAAATTAAATACCATCTTCCTAGATCCCTTTCAACTAATCTATCATTGACTTCAACTCCTTCAAAATGGTTTGATGACCTCTACGATATCCTTTGTCCTTGAATTTTTATTGGATATGTTGAGACTTATAAAATTTCTTTAGGTTTAAGTAGATGAACTA
The DNA here is from genome assembly GCA_026413575.1 of Erythroxylum carthagenense. Taxonomy (NCBI): domain Eukaryota; kingdom Viridiplantae; phylum Streptophyta; class Magnoliopsida; order Malpighiales; family Erythroxylaceae; genus Erythroxylum; species Erythroxylum carthagenense. Next base: position 53,094,779 of record JANZLD010000237.1, read on the forward strand.
TGGTCATTTTCTATTACAACTGATAGAGGGATACCATTTTTACAAAAAAAAAATGAATCATAAAAAATTGCTTAACTCTATTTCCTGTAAGAGCCCTAAGTCCTAATAATGGAGTTATGTAGGCATCGGCGAGCCTTAACCAATGTTTGACACTCAAGATGATAGAACAAGGCAAAGACTTACAAAAAGGCAAGGAAAATAAGCATTATCGATAAGTTGGCATGCATTAGTGCACATTGGCAAAAAATTTTACAAAATGCAAGATTTAAGTGTACGACGAAGAGGTAGCTTGAGATGGACATTAAGTTGAAGGTTGGCTAGATCATATGTATGAAGGAGACACGTGAGAGCTCTAAGGACTTAATGTGTGCTCAAATAGACAGACCATGACTAATCGACTAGACATGGGTAAGCATTAAACCGGACCAATGTACTATAAAAGGCTTGAATGAATCATCATTAATGGATAGAGATCAAGGAGAGAACTTGGATAATATGGCATATAAGATTATAGTAGATATACGTTAGTGATATATGTTTAATTAATTATGAATTTAATCCATAACACTTAATGATTATTGCTAGGAAAATGCTTAGGATATTCACTTTAGTTCATATTTGATTTTAGGCATAATTTAGAAGCGAAGAAGCTAAAGTGAGTCAAAAGCATTATAATTGAGCCGTTTTCCAAAGGATCACACTCATTTGTCTTCATGGAACAAGAAAAAGAAGATTAGAGCAAGATGAAGACAAGAAAATGCCAAGAAAGATGAGATATAAGTTGCAAATACAAAGATGATTAAGGTATGAGATGTTCACGACCATGCTGTAGGAAAATCTTGGTGCGTGTATCATATACATGCAGTGCGGAAAATAAAAAAAATTGTTCAGGGACTTTCTCGAAGTCCAGGATCTATGTGCCTATACAACGAAATACCATTAAACCTAGCTGAAAATTCTCAATTAACATACATGTTCATATATATATATAGGGTTGTTGTAAACCACAATGACCAAAACAGACTGTCTCTAATGATATCTACGCAGAGATCAGAGAAACTAATCGAATCAAACTCTGTGATCTAGAAATGGCTAGAACAAAGACAAGAGTGCTATCTCTCTTCTTTGTTCTATGGAGAGCAAAACCATGAAAGAGAATGAAGAGGCAGAAGATGAGAAAGGCTTGAAAAGTTATTTTCTAAACTTGTTAAAAACCATTTTTCTCATGATTATCATCCTTCCTTTCTAGCTTTTCGTTTTTGTCTTTTATCATTTAAAGACAATAATGCATCACCTTTCAAAGAAGCCTCTCTCATCTTCCACGTTGCACAAATCTTTTATTATATATATATATATATATAAATGCTGAGGTGGTCCCGTCACATTAGGGTAGGTCCTACCGAGTCTCGGGTGTGGAAAAAATACTAGAGACCTGTATCAGCAATATCGATGTCGTGATACATATCCTGATCTCATCAGGATCCATTTGATTTTATTGCTCTTCATATAATGGATCTTTATCCAAAACCATTTTACAAATCCTTCGAGTCACTCTTATGTGTGTGACCTATTAAGTTCCCAGTTATGTTAGCCATTTAGATTAATACTTATCCAAGTAAGTCATGAGCGGTATCTAGTAACACATCATGACCTCCAATTAATCGAAAAGTAAGTGGTTTGATGAACAAACTCATGCTCATCACGAACCATCTCACGAACCCTCCTATAAATAATTGCTATGCAATTTGTCCTTTCACCATGCTATACCCCACTTGGTTATGAGTATGAATAAAGTGCCAACTCTCATTAGACTGACTACGTCAAATTTAGTCTAAGTGATATCAGTTCTCGTCTTGAGACTCATTACTCTATATGTCAATGAAGACATTCTTCATGACACATATACTCTATTCAGAGATTTCCAAGTAATGACCTCGATAAGAGGCCATGAGTATCATCTTCTACTATCATAGAAGTGGTGAATCCTCTTTTGGCTACTCAATTACTTTCAAATACCTTAAGATGTACCTAATCACCACCCTATGAGTGACCTCTACAAGCCAACAAGGAATAAAATCAAAGTATAGAATTAGTATCCAAGATATCTTTGAGTACCTCAAGTCTAAGGATACTTACACCATTGCTATGATGAGATTATCACTAACATTAGAATAGGATATCCATGTGATGATCTCATGGTAGGTCATCCAATGTACTTACTACCTTTAGTAAGCATCCATATTTCAACTCTAAACATCTCATGTTTACAGTTTCTGAGATCCACTGCTGAATCAAATCAAGGAGTTTGACATGTGCTAGTATATCTGGATTAACGATGTCTAGTCTCATTAATCCTATGACTAGGGATAATTTAGACACTGACATAATTGCATATGATAGGAATCTCAGTAATATGATCACATTATGATTTCTTTCATGCTATGTCATATATTATAGACTTCATTAATTTGCTTATAGATCAATATCAATTTATAAATAATGAACACCAAATTAATGAAATATGCCTTTCTTTATTATTGAAAATAAAGTTTGTACATAACTTTGTATAAAGAGCGCTAAAGGTGATTGCCTTTAGGGCAATACTCTAGCAAATCTCCCACTTAACCTAAAGCTAATCGCCTTGGTATCTAATACCATAGGCAAGTACATGAGTATCAAACCTATTATGTGATAATGGCTTCGTCAACGGAGTATGTGCTTGGACCGTTGATGAGACCTTGGTTGCTTCGCTTGTGCAATAGTCCCATTGTTGTCACAATACAACTGTATGGGCCCAGTATTGCTAGGAACCACACTAAGTTAAGTAATAACCTTCTTGATCCCAATTGCTTCCTTTGTTGCTTTTGAGTCGCAATGTACTCTGCCTTGGTTGTTGAATCAATAGTCGTCTCTTGTTTGGAACTCTTTCAACGGACCGCCCCGCCGTTCAGTGTGAATATATAACCTAATTAGGATTTGGAATGATCCTTATCAGATTGAAAATTGACATCTGCATGCTCGCTCACTTTTAGATTTCCATCTCCATATATCAAGAAAACATCCTTAATCCTTCGCAAGTACTTGAGGATATTCTTGGCAACCACCTAGTGACCCTCACCAGGATTTGATTGGTATTTACTCGTAACACTTAGAGCATATGATACATAAGGTCTCATACATAACATAGCGTACATGATAAATCCTACTACAGATGCATACGGGATCATATTTATATGTGTCCTCTCATCTTGTGTCTTAGGACACATAGATTTTGAGAGTGTTATCCCATGAGTCATTGGAAGATATCCTCTCTTGAACTGCTCTGTGCTAGACCTCTTTAGCATTTTGTCTATGTACGTTGATTGTGAAAGACTAAGTAACCTTTTTTATCTATCTCTATAGATCTTTAGCCACAGGGTATAAGTTATTTCACCGAGATCTTTCAAGGCAAATTGTTTGGACAACCAAATCTTCACAAATTGTAGCATAGACACATCATTTCTTAGTGATAGTATGTTATCTACATATAGCATAAGGAATACGATTGCACTCCCACCAGCCTTCTTATACACATAGGGTTCATTTGAATTTTGTGAGAAACCAAACACTTTGATGTTCTAACTCCTGGATGCTCGTTTCAATCCATAGATGGATTTCTAAAGCTTGCATACCTTTTTGCCATCATAGGAGATGAAGCCCATTGGTTGTGACATATACACATCCTCGGCTAGATTTCTATTTAGGAAAGTTGTCTTCACATCCATCTGTCATATCTCATAATTATGATGAGTGGCAATGGCTAGGAGTATCCTAATGGATTTAAGCATTGCTATTGGGCTGAAGGTCTGGTTGTAGTCAATTTCTTGTCTTTGACGGAAATCTTTTGCCACAAGCTTTTCTTTATAGGTAATTATAATACCATCTATATTGGTTTTCTTTTTGAAAATGCATTTACACCCTATAGGTTTTATTCCTTTGGGAGTCTCAACTAAAGTCCATACTTGGTTTTCATACATGGAATTAATTTTTGCTTTCATGGCGGTAATCTATTTCTCAACTCTGAACTCTTTAGAATCTCTTCATAGGTAGTAGGCTCATTATCTTCTATGAGCAATACATCATTTTGTTCAGTCACAAGAAATCTATATCTCTCGAGGACAGAGCATATCCTATGTGACCTACGAACTTCCTATATTGAAGAAGGTTGAACTGTTACTTCATCTGTATGAGTCATAGTCTCAGGCTTAGGTAGTTGATCTACGTTTTTTTGAGCATCTTGAACTTCTTTGAGTCTAAATTTTCTCTCACTGTCTTCTTTTAAAAGAAACTCTTTCTCTAAAAAGACAATATGCTTTAAAACAAACACTTTTTGTTCCTCAGCAAGGTAAAATTGATATCAGATTGTTTCTTTAGAATATCCTATGAACAAATACTTACCAGACTTCACTTCAAGCTTATATGACTATATTCGCTTCACATAAGCCAAACAACCCCAAACTTTCAAATGAGAAAGATAGGGTTTTTTTGTTATTCTACATCTCATATGGAGTAACATCAACTCTCTTTGATGAAACTTTGTTTAGCAAATAAACAACTGTCTCGAGTGCATACCCCTAAAAGGATTTTGGTAAATTCGTAAAGCTCATCATCAACTTTGTTATGTCCAACAAGGTTCGGTTTCTCTTTTCAACTACACCATTGTGTTGTGGTGTGTAAAGTGGAGTCCATTAAGATAAAAACCCATTATCTCTAAGACAATCTAAAAATTCTTGGTCTAAGTATTCCCCACCTCTATCGGATCGTAATGTCTTGATACCTTTCACAAGTTAGTTTTCTACTTCATTTATGAATTGTTTGAACTTTTCAAATGCATCAGATTTGTATCTCATCAGATACAGATACCCATATTGAGAATAGTCATCGATAAAGGTAATGAAATAAAGAAAACCACTTCTGGAATTGATGGACATTGGACCACATGCCTCTGAATGTATTAGGTCTAATACTTCAGTCGCTCGTTCACTCTTTCCTTAAAGAGTAACTTAGTCATCTTGCCTAATAAACAAGATTCACACATGTCATATAATTCATAATCAAATGACCCTAAACTACCATTCTTATGGAGCTTAGCTGTGCGTCTCTCATTTATATGGCCAAGGCGACAATGTCATAAGTAAGTTGATTTTAAATTATCTTATTTATGTCTTTTCATGTCATTGACATTCATAATTAGATGCGACATATCTAATATGTAAATTCCATTACATAATGTACCAATACCATAAAACATTCCATTCAAACTAATAAAACAACCATTGCTATTGAAATTCAAATGGAAACCAGCTTTATTTAACAAGAAATAGATAATATGTTCTTTGTTAAAATAAGTACAAAATAACAATCATCCAGTTTAATTACAAGTTCGTTACAGAATGACAAAAAATAAGTGGCTACAACTAATACATCAACTCTTGTTCTATTGCCCACATGCAGGTCTAGTTCTCCCTTGATGAGCTGTTTACTATCCCTGAGGCCCGGCAAATCATTGCATATGTATGAGCCACATCCAGTATCTAATATCCATATGTTATGATTAGAAACAATATTAAACTTAATGACAAGCATACTTAAGGGAGTCAGGGCATTTGATGCCTGCTTCTTCTTCAAGGACTTTAGACTTTACAGTTTCACTTCCAGTGGCTAATTTTGTCATAATGGAAGCAAGTTCCTTTCAACAAAGTCTCTTTGAGGTTCTTTTTGGTTGAACTTCCTTTTGGTTTCTTAGACCTTTTCTTCTTTAAGTTCTTTTTTCTTGAACCAGAAGAAGAAGAGTCCACCACTAACACTAGCTTGCCATCCTTCTTGATAGCTTGCTTTGATGTCTTAAGTAGATTGATCAACTCAGGGATTGTCGTGGAGATTTGGTTCATCCGATAGTTCAACACAAACTGTGAATAACAATCAAACAATCCAACCAGAATTAAGTCAACAATTAATTCATAGTCTATAACAAAACCCAAGGTAGCCAACCTCTCAATATAACCATTCATCTTCAGCGTATACTACACTGTAGATGTCCTTGAAGTCATCTTAGTCGTGAAGAGCAGCCTCGAGGTCTCAAACCTTTCAGACCGAGCTTGCTCATCTAAAAGCTCTCTAAGATGAAGCACTATAGTATTAGCATCTATAGATTTATATTGCTTCTACAGCTCTAGTGACATAGAGGCTAGCATAATGCAGGTAGACAAGTCACTATCTTTGAGATGCTTACGATAAGATCTATGATCCTCATCAGAACCATCAACAACAGGGGAATCAGGAAGTGGAACGTCTAAGACATAGCCTAGCTCCTCAGATATGAGAACAATTCTCAGATTTCTTAGCCAATTAAGAAAATTGGATTCAGTCAATTTATTAGAATCCACAAGTGAGCATAAATTCACACAGGAAGACATCTTCAATCAACCTAAATGTGAAGAGAGAAAGAGTGTTAGAATATAAATACATGCATGATCATAAGGACTTGCATGACATGTATATAGTTCCCTTTAGTTTCAAAGAATCCATAGCCCTCACTACGAATCCAAGAAAATTATGACAAAGTGTCCTAGTGGAATATTTGACACTACTAAACTGGACCCAAAAAGCCACCTTAGGTCAATTGGTAGGTATCGGACATATAAATTGCATCATAGATGCAATTATTTTCTAACACTATCAACTCGTGATGTATGCACACAAATTGGATTATCAACTTTTGATGTGTATACATTTGATCTACGCTGCCCAATTGTGCCTCTATCTATGTTGACCTTAAGTTTACTCAACAAATCAACGCTTCTAGTGAAAACTGACACATTAATCTGAAAATTTTATTTTAATAATTTGAACATATCCATATAGAACAGGCTTGGGTTTACCCAATAACCCTAACACTAAAAGAATTTTGGTTCTTCCCATATTAATAGAAGGCGTTAGTTTTCATATTATGTGTAAGGGATTTCATACTCTGGTCTCATATAAGTCGTAGGATTATAGTCACAATGACTATATAGTATGATTTGGGACTTTTCATCAATTGCATTGAATCTATATCCATAACCATCCATCATCCCACCTAACTAACCCTGGCATGCACTCTTAATGCAACCATCTCACAAGGTTTTCTTCTATAGGTTGTGACGTATTATGCATCTAAACATTTGACGGTCGATTCAACTCTTGAACCAAATTGCTTTCTAATGTTGGCATCGACTAATTTCTCAATCTATATGTTTTCAATTCTAATTCAAAAGATCAATATACCAAGAGTAATACCCTCTACTTTAATGTACCAATTAAACACTTTAATTGTATCATGCTTGCCATATCTAGTCATACTAGACACGAAATACTCGAAATAGATTAATACAATATTAATCTCTTAGATTTCCAAATAATTTGAGAACATCAAATTATCACCCTAAGTATCTCTAGGTAGTTGCCACTTCATCAAGACTATTTCAGCGCTTATCACATAACTTGTGATGGCCAAAACAATCAAGATAGCTGAATATACCAACGAGACGCTAATGTGACATATTTGACATCCAAAATTTTTTTTGGAAACGTAGTTTCAAGCAAATAAGCTTGACATGCATACAACATCAAATTAATATATTTCTGATCACATAAAAAATCATCTGAGGCATTGAAACCTAAAAGAACACACAATCACCACTTTAAACAAACCAGGTCCAACAGTTTTCTAAAAAATGTCCAACTTTGTCTTTTGCTTGAAAAAAATCATTGAAACAATTTCAATAAATGCTGAGAACATTACAGAGGCTATAAATTTTCCCAATATGTTTCATAAATTTTTTAGAATTTATTTCCAAGAAAAACTTAACCAACCTTAGCAACCAAGCCAATCCAAAATCTGTGTTCCTCAACACAGACATTCCCAATAGCAAACAAGAAATTCTAAAATAAATATTCAATCACCTAGAAAACATTTTCCCAGCCTCACAGACATTTATAAACATCTTATAAAGAGTTTGGTGAAAGAAAATCCCAAAATAAAATTTTCTAGAATTTTTTCTCAAATTTTCAAGCATGTCTGTTCATGTAATGTGCATAAGCACAACAATCAGAACAATAGGGAATTAATTAGAAAAAAACATATCAAATCATATTGATAAAATTTCCTTCCATAGACATATTCAGCAACATCTCATGAGCAAACCTGTACAAGAAAATTTTGAAAACAATATCTCTATACTGATTTCAAATTCAACATAATCATAATGCACAATTGTCACAACTAGTCGGCACAAGTGACTCTGATACCACTGTAGGAAAAACTCGGTGCGTGCATCATATATACACAGTACGGAAAACAAAAAAAGTTTGTTATGGAACTTTCCTAAAGTCCAGGATCTATGTGCCTATACAATATATATAGGAATTTATGACATTTACACAAATCAATCATTTATATAATAACCATGTACCTTGTGTGTAGTCTCCCTCATTCTTCAATCATCTACTCGTCAAGTTGTCGCAAACCACAACGACCAAAATAGACCGTCTCCAATGGTATCCATATAGAGATTGGAGAAACTAACCGAATCAAACTTTTTAATTCAGAAATGGTTAGAACAAAGATAAGAGTGTTAGCTCTCTTCTTTGTTCTATCGAGAGCAAAACCTTGAAAGAGAATGAAGAAGAAGATGATGAGAAAGATGAGGAGAATGGCTTGAAAAGTTGTTTTCTAAACTTGTTAAATCCATTTTTCTCATGATCATCATCATCCTTCCTTTCTAGATTTTTGTTTTTGTCTTTTATCATTTAAAGACAATAAATGCATCACCTTTATAGAAGCCTCTCTCATCTTTCACGTTATGTATATATATATATATATTAAGGTGGTCCAGTTATATAAGGGTCGGTCCTATCGGGTCCTAGGTGTAAAAAAACACTGGAGACCAATTTCAGCAATATCGATGTCGCGAACTCTTCAGGACATATCCTGATCTCATCGAGATCTATGTGGTTCTATTACTCTCCATATAATGGATCTCTATCCAAAACTATTTTACGAATCCTCTGAGTCACTCTTATGCATGTGACCCATTAGGTTCCTGGTTATGCTATTTGGATTAACACTTAATCCAAGCAAGTCATGAGCGGTATCTAGCAACACTTCATGATCCCCAATTGACTGGAAAGTAAGTGATTTGACAAACAAACATTAAATCATAATCCCCAGTTGGCTGAAAAGTAAGTGGCTTGACAAATGAACATTGCATCATGATCCCTAATTGACTGGAAAGTAAGTGGTTTGACGAACGAATGCGTGCTCGTCACGAACCATCTCACGATCCCTCTTACAGACAATTGCTGTGCAATTCGTCCTTTCACCGTGCTATACCCCACTTGGTTATAAGTTTGGGCAAAGTGTCAACTCTCACTAGATTGATTACGTCAAATCTAACCCAAATGATATCAGTTCTCGTCTTGGGACTCATTACTTTATATGTCGATGAAGTCATTCTCCATGGCACATGTACTCTGGCCAGGGATTTCCAAGTAATGACTTCAATAAGAGGCTGTGGGTATCATCTTTTTCTATCACAGAAGTGGTGAATCCTCTATTGGTTACTTAATTACCTTCAAATACCTTAAGCTGTACCCAATCACTGCCCTATGAGTGACCTCTGTAAGGCAACAAAGAATGGAGTCAAAGCATAGAATCAGTATCCAAGATAT
>JANZLD010000237.1:53191341-53210089 GCA_026413575.1 Erythroxylum carthagenense
TTATTATACAAAATTTAATTTTCTTATTATTATTTTTATTATCATTATTATTCATAATTAATTTTTTTATTATTAAATTCCTTATTATTATTAATTTTCTTCCTCTTCTTCTTCTATTATTTGTTATTATTATTATTATACAAAACTAATTTCTTATTATTATTGTTATTATTATTTTAGTCATTATACTGCAGAGGTATTTTAGTCATTGATACTGTTTTTATATTCTGTCAACTACAACCAAACACATTTTTGTCATCAAGATGGAAACAGTTTTATCTGTTTTGTCCATCGCAACTAAACACCTCACTATTTTTTTTTGTTCTGTTCTGTCTCTAAATTTTTGTCTCTTTCCGTCTTTGTATATTGGAGACAGTAACTAAACACAGTGTTAAGCACTGCAAGAGTCGTGTGACATTTGAGAATAAGGTTTTGTCAATTAATGATCGCGTGGGAAGGCTAAGTTTTACTTAAGGGGACCTAAGTGAAATTACCACGTAAAGGAGTATATGTGACTTTAGTATAAATTCGATGTCTAGGAAAACCTTTGTAACATATACCATTTTTGCGGATAATGTGCCTGGTAAAAAATTGTTCAACTCTCTTCCCTGCTCAAGTAAGGTTCTACTTCTGTATATCGTGTGAAGTTATTGATTACAACAAAGATGAACTTTTGCTTTTTGATGGCTAGTGGTAATGGAATGTCTATAAATGATTAACCTATCATATTTTCAGGCCTAAAAGATATTCTCTTAAAGAAGGCATAATTTGAGCATAACAATTGTCAAGGCTTGTCTATTGAGCTTTCATCTTCTTAAATCATCGCTTGTGCCTATCCTTCCGATCTAGCAGTCCTATCGGCTCTCTCCTCGGCAACCTTCTAGGTACGATCCAAGGAGCGATTCAGACTTTGGAACTCCAAGTTCGTATATTTGTTACAAAGAACTTAAAGCCTATAAAAAACAGATGTCTAATCCGAACAATGAGAGCAATGTATTTAAATAAAAAAACAGATATGTGCAAGACTTGTTTCATACAACACTTCATGATGCAATAAATTGTGTGGCACTCAACATTATTTAGATGTTTTTGATCAATTGGGAACATTATACCAGTCAAGATCAGAGGCCCACATTAAGATAGTAAAAAGCAAAGACTTCAACTTTGATAGACCGATGATGATTACAAACCTCATCCATCGAAGGGGTCTGTGCCTTTGGCATAATGAGGGATTACATCTACACATTACAGAACCTCCACAAATTTAGGCTCGTCATGGACCACGTTGAGACTTCAACAAGTTAACGATTTATTAGGTCTGTTATCATCTCATGCCTTGTGATGATTTAGATTTTTCACAATCGCCATCTTTCCTATCATATTTCCTCTTCTAGCTTGACTCACCAAATCTAAATCTGGACAGTTTCTTCGTTGGCTATGCGAGCTAGATCATATATACTTATAATGTGACAGAGAAAAAATTACTGAATTGTCTTAGCTATTATGGTCAGGTATGATTTTGTTTCGTTCCATCGTGTGAAGTAATCGACTACAACAGGGATGAACCTATGATGTCTAATAGCTGGCGGGAATGAAATATAAATTTTTATGCTCTAGTGTGCAAACGGTATTGAAGATGAAATAGGTTATTATTTCATGGCTGGCTGGTGGTGAAAGAGTGAATTTCTCTGCATCTATTTCCACTTTTTGACATAATATATCACACCTTGCTTGAGTGATGGCTAGAAAATCCTTGTTATAGTATTTTATGGAACATATTTGATCAATGCTGATGTGATCACTTAAAGCTCCTTCATCAAGATTCTCTCATCAATGGATAATTTTACGAATTTGCGTACATGCGCAAATATGTTCCGGTGGTTTCCTTTAACGTTTTGTGACAATTTCACATCAATGGTTTCCTTTCTTTGACTTTTTTGGGGCTGTCCTTAATTCCCCTTTAACAATGAAGAGGAGATCAAGATCGATGACATGAATGAAGTTGCTCAGCGTTTGGTTGATGTCTTTCTTAGTAGATACAGGGGAGGAGACATACAAATTTTATGAGTTCCGGTGTTTGGTTACTAGTTTAATCTATTTTTGTTCCTACTCTAAAATATATAAGGAAACAAATTTTTTGTTCGTTTCAAAATTATAATACAAAATTTCTTATCCTCGAAATATAGACAAAATCAGATAAGAAAATTTCAGATATACTCCTCTTTCGTTGCATCTGAAACCTAACAAAATCACTTTCTCTAAAATCACTCTCTCACAACGCTCCTTCTTCCCTCTGGTTCGTCTCGGTAGTCAAAGGTAAGTTCTTTTCTTCTTTTCATTTTCTTCCCTTCTTTGCCTCTCGTTTCGCTGTCCTTGTTTGATTCCTTATATGTTTACTTGATTGCTTTTGCTCTCTGACTTTGTTTCGTGTCTGTTCATTTTTTTTGTTCCCATATCTCTCTCTTTCTGGGGTTGTTTGCATTTGGGGGTGACTCCTTTCGGCTGCTGGAGTTCGATTTTGTTTAGAATCCAAGCCCATTTTTGTTTGTTACTTCCATTTTAGCTCTCCCTCTTAACTCTGACCGTTCTTCTCTCTTTGTTTTTACTTCGGAGAAACATGTAACTGTTTGAAGCTCAAACTGGTTTTGTTACCACAAAACCATTTTGCACATTGTTTAAGAAAATGCCTTGGAGGTACACAGAAAACAGAGGAGAAATTGTCAGCTTAATTTTGGTTCTTTTTTTTCGAGTCAGCACTTTCCAAAAGTCTGTCAGATCTTCAGTTAACTCTTGGAGCAGTCTATGCTAGTTAAATGCTCTCGTTCATCCATCGTTGTTGCATGCCAACCGGGATGGCTGTTCGTGCATGGGTTTATATGGGACCCACGCCCAATCCGATGCCAGCATTTCTATCTGTCGAAGGCCTTTCCTTGTCGCCTTTGGTGTTTGCCAAATGGCTGCAACAACAGGTCCATTGCACCAATAATGCTCTTTAAGAATCTTAATCCTTCCGTCTTGTTGTACTTGGGTATGCTCGCATCCAACATGTGCAAATGTCAACACCTTGCATCATAATTTGTCTTAGTCAGTTAGGGTAGGAGTGGGTTACAGAAGAAATTGACGAGTAATTTTCTTGTCATTGCAGAACTTCGCGAATGCTTTACAGTTTCGTCTTTGTCTACAATTATCATTAGAGGTATGCATATCAGCTTCTGAGAAAAAATTTTATCAATTTTTTGTAACACTTGATATGAGTTCTATTTTGACCTATAAGTAAAGTATTTTACTGTCATTAACAAAAACCTGTATTGTCTCGTTGTTAATGGTATGACTTGAGGATTCTATTTTGTGCTAAAAGAATGAGATTGCACTTAATATGATTAATTAGTTTGCGATTAGCTGGTGGTGAAATTCATTTATAGATATATCTAATTGAACTTGAATGGTAAAACTCAAACTGGTTTTGTTCCTGACATCAACTTGATCTGTTGATTTCTTTCTGGCCATTATGCTTGTAAGCTTTCAAAGATTGCTTATAAGCTTATAAAAAAGTTGTTGAGGAAGACAGAAAATGAATCAAATTGTTTCTTGGGTTGGTTTTGTTTTTCTTTTTGGATTATCTTTCTCCAACTCTGCATCAAAAAATAATCCTATTTATTGCTTTTAACCATTGAACAGTTGTTACTTTTGAGTGATTCTTGATTAATTATGGTGATGAAAGTTCCATGTTTAAAAATCTGTTTTCTTTTGGTTCTAGTAAGATTTTTCCGATGTACTTGGCTTTTAGGTTGGCATGATAATATTCAGATTGTAAATGGCTATATATTTCTCTGATAAAGGTGGAGCATCTCCTTGTCTGGAATAAGGAAAATGATTCAACACAACCACGAGAAAAAGAAAATGAGGGTCTTTAAACACATTTTTCATGTTAAGCTAGAATTATATATAAATTAATCAATTGGATAAGTAACGAGTTAACTAGGTTCATGGCTATGGCTTTGCTCTTGTCATGACTTGACCCTGACCGCATCATCACGACTTTCTACCTAAAATGTTCTCTTCTTATTAGCTAACAAGGATTATTAATTAATGGGGCCGAATGTTGGCTTTTTACGGAAAAAAGAAAGGGTTTGATTTGATTCCGTAGGCTGCAGCTGCAAAATTATGATCATCGAACTTTTAGGTCTTTGCCAATGGTAGAAAACAATCTTTTAAGACTTGCAGGCCATTCTTTTTTCTGGTCCCCTGTTATTACTTCTTGTTCTTCCTATTGAACCCTGCATTTGCCATTGTTATCTCTTGCAAAATTTTCTTGGTGATATTGAGTGCTGGATAGTTTCTCTAAATTTGACCTTTTAGTTAAACCATATCTTGTATGACCATTGCAATTAAATATTTGTATGGTTGTTGTGAATGATTCTGGAAAATAATTACCTTTATGTAATTAAAAAATGTTGAGACTGTAATTATCCTTGTATCAATATTTGTCTACAATTGAAAGGTCATAGCTTGACTTTGACTGTTTATTTGTTTTATTTGTACTTGATTACATGTTTCTTTTAATTCAATATTGTCTTCTTTATTTCCAAAAAAGTTTCAAATAATGGTGGTTAATCAGTTATGGAAATGGTTTGGAATGGTTTAGGGTATAACATTACATGGTTTAGGTGCAATGCCAAGAGTTTGGACATCAGATGAAACAGAAGCATTTGTGACCTTCATGGAAGAGGTAGTTGTTACTGGTCACAAAGCTGATAATGGGCAATTTAAGCCTGGTACTTTTCAACTTCTTGCTAGAATGATGGTAGAGAAGTTTCCTGATTGTGGCATTGACAAGAGGCATATTAAAAATAAGCACAAGAGGTTGAAGGAAAAATATCAGACAGCCTTTGACATGTTGAACTGCAGTGGGTTTGGTTGGAATAAAAACAAGCAATGCGTTGACGTTGATAGCAGGCAAGCATTGGAAGAATGGATGAGGGTAAATGTTTTTTTTTAATTTGTTGGTTGTTTATAGAAGCATCCTAATAATAATATGTTTATCATACTGAAGTTTTCTGATTTTTTTTTCAGAAACACCCCAACAGGTATTACACTCCTGGAAAGCCTTTCCCGATTTATCCTAGACTTGAGTTTGTCTTTGGGAAAGATAAAGCTATTGATGCAGGAGCTCAAGATGTTGCAGATGCTGTTGTTCAGCTTGAGAGTGATGAAACTAAAGGTGATGCACCAACAGCTCCACCACCTCCTGCTGCCTCATCAGATCCACCAGGCCTATCGACCACTCCCACTCCAACTGCTTCAGTCCATCTTACTGATTCTGTCGCCTCTTCTAGCAACATAGAAGGGAACCAACAAAACAAAGGGAAAAGGAAGATGAGGGATATTGAAGTGCTAGAAAGCCTTGTTGCCACATTTGCTCGTGCTATTGACAATAGTAGAGAGAATGCAAAGATCATTGCTGATGCTATTGCAGGACACCAAATTCTCAAGCTAGGTGAAGAGCTTGGGAATTTGGGTTTCTCCACAGAAGAAGTTGTTAGGGTTGCAAGAATCTTCTCAAAGAATGCTCATGCTGGGAATCTTTTTTGGGGTTTAACTGCAGACCAGAAACAGGCTTATGTGAGGAGCCTCTTAGACGATGAACTATAACTTTATGTTTTATTTCTTAATTAGTATGTTATGGTACACTATTGTATAGTAATGTAGGATGGTAACAATGCTTCTAGCTTAACTATTTTTGCTTCTGCCATTACTTGTAGTGGACGTAATTTTTTGGTTGTGACCTGTCTTTTTCGGGCTCATCGTTTTTTATGAACCTACTGGCTTCATAGTAGTTTAATAGGAAACCTACGTTGTGCATTGTCTTTAAACAGCCTATGTGATGTTGAATGATGATATGATGAACTGTTGACTTTCTTTGTTTACTTGTGTATCAGTGATGAATAGTTGGTTTATTAATTATTTAATGTTGGTAATTTATGTACGTGTATGAATGATGAGGATATGATTTATTTTCAAGTACTTAACTATGGACGTATACAACTTCTATGTTGTATTTGTCGGATGTCAAGTAAGTATTTATACAAATTGAGATGATGTTAAATTGGTAACTGAGGGCTTTTCTAATGATAGATTCAAGAGTTATCAGACTTTGGTTAAAGTAGAAAGTGCTTATGTCATGGATCTAAATAGACAGACTGGTCGAAATGAAGAAATTGTTCTTATCGCCAATGAACCCTCATCAATACCGAATCAATTTTCACTTCCAACAAATGAACAATAAAATGAAGTTGCAACTTTGAAGAAAAAATGGTATGGAGTCAAGGATTTTTACTCATTGCTATTAGAATCATTTTGGGTATTATTGTTAAGGACATTCTTAATAAAATATATGGCTTGAATGTATCTTTAACATATTATGTAATTAATTTCTTGAATACTTATATGTTTTATTAAATTATTATGTATTAGAATTTCTAATTTGTAGGATTTTTTATATATTATGTAATTAATTCCATGAATGCTTAGATGTTTTATTAAATTATTATGTACTAAAAGTTTTAACTTGTAGGATTTTTTAACCTATTATATAATTAATTCCATGAATGCTTAGATGCTTTATTAAATTATTATGTACTAAAATTTCTAACTTGTAGGATTTTTTAAACCTATTATATAATTAATTCCACGAATGCTTAGACGATTTATTAAATTATTATGTACTAGAATTTCTAACTTGTATGATTTTTTAACCTATTATGTAATTAATTTCATGAATGTTTAGATGTTTTATTAAATTGTTATGTATTAGAATTTCTAACTTGTAGGATTTTTTTAAAACCTATTATGTAATTAATTCCATTAATGCTTAGATGTTTTATTAAATTATTATGTACTAGAATATCTAACTTGAAGGAATTTTTTATTTAATAACTCATTTCATTTAATTTTTAAGTTTCGTATTTCACTAAATATTTAGGTTTCTCATTTTATTCTATCGTAATTAAAAAATTAAAATTATATTATACTGCAGGGATATTTTAGTTATTGACACTTTTTTATGTTTTACCAATTGCAACTAAACACATTTCTATCCTCAAGACAGAGACAATTTTATTTGTTTTGTCCATCACAACCAAAAACCTCACTACCTCTAATTTTTGTTCTGTTTTATCTCTAAATTTTTGTCTCGTTTCGTCTTTGAATATGAGAGATAGTAACTAAACGTAGTGTAAGAAGACAAAGAACAAAAAAAAAAGAGAAAATAGAGGTTGAAGAGGAGAAGGAAGTCTTTATTTAAGACGAGGAAGTAGAAGAGAGGACAAAGGTGGTTGCAAAAGGCAAAGAGAAGTTCACCTTCCCACGAGAGAAATTGTTGGAGTTAACTGAAGATTCAAGGAGTTTCATTATTCCTTATTTTATTGACAGTTATTTTAATAAAAAAGGTCATTAACAAAATCACTTAGATTTATTAATTTGATCAATTATGTCCTTCTTATTATCTTACAACTTGTGGCTTATTCACAAGTTACTCAACCACTATAGGAAGAAATTGTTGGAAGCAAGCTACCAATTATAGACCCAGGTTGATGGTAGATGTGAAGGGTATGTCAAGCTAAAGAAGGGTATTTCTTGTTTATAGCTTCATGGGATCTAAAACTAATTGTATACGCCTCAAAGACATATTTAAGGCTTCAAAACGCTCTTCCTCCAAGATGAGATGTCTCGTAGCATCTTCCATTGTCTTGATGTTCTCATTATGAGTTAGGTGCATCTTCATATGCTCCTAACTCTGAGGTAGTGAATGAATCACAACTTGTACTTGTTGTTCATTAAAAACTCATAATCAACATCACGTAACTCACTAACCATGTTGGACACTTGCCTCAAATGCTTTCGCATTGTATCATCTGGGCATTTCTTATAACAAACTTAATTGTAAATGACTTCACTTTAGTCACTAAAGCACCTCCAAAATAAATAGCTAATACGGACCACTTGTCCTTTGCAGTTTCAAATTTACGGAACTCTCGTATGATATCATTTCTATGCTACTCAACAACGTGATGCGAGATAAAGAGTTATTTTTTTCATAATTCATATACATCACAGTCCCTCTTATGTTGGATTGTATTACCTTCCTCAGGAACTTCCATGGTTAGGTTTAATGGTTCAAGAGCCTTTTACTCCTCCAGCACATATTGGGTTTCCATATTCTAAATTTCATAATTGTCACCATTGAGTCTCTCACCCCTATTGAGTTCTATAACAATATTCTTCGAAGCAGTGACCATTTTTCTTTTTGTTTGAAACACTAAGTTTCTACAATAAGAAAGAAATACATATGCATATTAATGTCATATTAATCATTCATAAAGTAAATAATTCGATCACAAATGCTTATGAAATCAAAATTCCACTAATGTGTTCAGTCATCATTCATACAACAATCAAATCCTAATTACCTTACTCTAGATTAATTCTTAAATGATATACATGTAAACATATTACATTAAAAAAAAAAGACTTTGTTCTTTTAAAACAACATTTTGTATTAAATGTGCTACAACCTACGAACAGTCTATAGGTAACAAAACCTATGCGAAAATGAGTTCACAAGTTCGTATGACATAGTTCGCAAAGCTCGATGTACAATAGCTCTTATTATTTCTATTGGAAGACCTATAGAACACAAAATAATAATCAACTCCCTTCTACGCATCTCTTTAATAAATGTCACCACTAACAAACTATAAGTCTTCTTGTTAGGGATATTATTCCAAACCATTTGTAACAGTTCGCCTTGAAGTTGAGGTAATATTACAAGCAAAGTCATGTACTTTACTTCAACATCTGTATAAGCTTGACAACCTCTAATGTGAGATTCCACATCGGTTGGAAAGAAGAACAAAATATGCCTTATAAGGGTATGAATACCTCTCTCTTATAAGACGCGTTTTTTTAAGAGGGGAAAGAGCAAAACTGTGAGAGGTTTGGCTCCAGAGACAACCTAAAGCAGACAATATTTATGGATAGGTAGTCTAGGCTGTTACAAATGATATCAGAGCCGATTTTCGAACTATTGTGCCAACTAAGCTAGGCCCTAAAGGGTGAAGAGTGTGAGATCACACATCAGTTAGAGAGGAGAACGAAATACGCCTTATAAAGGTATAGATACCTCTCCCATAAAGGCGTGTTTTCCCAAGGGTGAGAAATCCAAAGCATAATTCTTGCATCATGTTATTAAATGAAATAACATGTTGTGTTAGACCGTCTTCAGGTATTAAACACATGTTAACTAATTTTATATACATATTATCAATATGTCTCTTCTGTGCCTCGCATCGAATAAGCTTAGGCATCTTCCTGAAAAACAAATTTTCAGGAATCAGAAGAGAACTCAAAACAAAAAATTATTTTGTCTAACACATAGCAAACTCATGCTCATATAATGGAAACAATTTAATTCTATTAGCAATTTATTGAACTATTCAAATTATGCTACTAATTTCTATTCAATTATAAACTTATTTCTAATATGATCATATTCAAATATGAATAATTCAAATAGAATTAGAAATTTATTTCTACTTTAAATTATAATTGAACTAATCAATTTATCTTGCTTTAATTAGAAAGTAATTTATAATGAAACTCCTTTCTAATTTCAAGTAAACAAAATAGTTTTGATTTTATTAGAAAACACATGTCTAATTTTAATTCAACGAAAAAAATACAATTAAAAAACTCATTTCTAATTTTGTTGGTTTTAGATACTTATTTCTAATTTTATTTTAACTAAACAAATTATTTTAATATTATTAAAAAATTAATTTCTAATATTTTATTTTAATTAGAAACTAATTTAACAAAATTAATTAGTTTTTGTAAATTAAAAAACTTATTTCTAATTATTTATGTAACATTTAATTTAAAACATCTGTATAGATAATAAGGTCTTGCCCAACATCAGTGTGGTTATTAAAGCCTAAGTCTTCAATCCTAATTAAAGAAAGCCATATATTATGGGCTCAAGTCATAGCCCATAAGATACCTATTCATTGAACTTTAACCATTTTTTTATATATCGTTATAGCCCAAAACTATCACAAGCTTGTTATGTTGTATCTTAAAGCCCAAAATCTTAACTCATTCTAGGTTGTTACGATACATATATCCAAAAACCCATTTGTTAAGCCTTTTGTCTTATTATACTTATTTGTTTAACAATGCAACTTTTGAGAAAGGTACGTGCCTTTTGGTTGTAAAGGAGGAAGAAGTCTCTTCTTCTTCTTCTCGGGGGCTGATTCTCTATCCCAACAACCCAATACCAACTCTGTCCTATTGCATCTTAGCCTTCTATTTATGTGAGACCCACATAAATAGAAGGCTAAGATACAATGGGACAAGGTTGGTACTGGGTTGTTGGGACAGAGGATTTAAGGGGCTTCTTCTCTGCAGCTTTTTTCTTATAGCTTTTGAAAATAAATGCATCTTCTAGAGAGAGAAGGAAAAAAAAAACAACGTTTCTTTTGTTGAAGACTATTCATAAAAAACGAAAGAAAAACGCTCCTCTATTCTTAACATTTTCGTGAGAACCATTTTTCACTGTAGAAGACCATTTATTTTTCATTGTGAAGATTTTCAACAATCATCTTCCCAATACTCAAAAAAGAAGAGAAAAAATGAAAACCAACTTTTGTAGGCTTTTGGATTATTGGAAACAAAATGAGTAAAAAACATAAGCGTAAAACAAATGTATGATATATCATATCAAAAAAAATCATGATATTTGTATATATTCATATCATTATTCACGAATCATCAATAGTCAAATTGTAGCACAGACTTACGGCATCTTGATTTTAGAATGCATATAACATAAAAAAAATTATCTGCTCTGATATTAAAGTTAGAAATAATCAAAATAGAATATAATTACATAGATCATATTAAACAAGATCTTTGCATATACATACAAAAATAAAACATCAAATACTTGAATTATTGTTGTAGTTCCACCACTAAAAAAAATTTACTGTATATCTTTCTGCAGAAGTTTTTGTTCAAAAGATTACTCTTATCTTTTTGTTCTTTGGTTTTTAAATTAAAAACCTTAACTACCTTTAGTAATTATTTAAAGTATAATTGTCATAATACTCTTAATGGGTATATGTGATTCATTGACTACCTTTACTTGGCTTCCCTAATATATGCACAAATTTAGGATTCCTTAATTATTAAGGAATTTTCAGAACTTGGGTTAATTAGATTGTAATTAAGTTAATTAATTAATTTGGAGTATTTATAATTAAATTAATTAAATAAAATTTAATTACAAATCAAAATTAAAAATTAAACTTCAATTAGATACGTGCAGTCCATTATGTTACGTGACACAATAAATAACACGGCAATATTAAAAGTATACTGACACATTAAATGAAAACTTAAACCCGTTCAATTTTGTGTTCTCTCAAATTTTATTTTAAATATTTTGTAAACATTAAATTTTACTTTAAATACTTCAAATCATTAAAATTCAACTTGCAGTTTAATAAAAATATTAAATCTAATTTACACTTTTTTTCCCTTAAAATCAGCAAAAATATGGGTCTCTTTTTACCAGTCAAATGCTTATCAAGATGAACTAATTACAACCCTACAATGAACTCCAAGAAACACGTATAAATTTTTTAATATCTTATTTCAGTAATAATTAAAGAAAGATAATAGTATTTTAGTCAGACGAAACGAATAGATAAGAAATGACAACGTGCTTAAAACTAATAATGGTAATTAGTGGAATCATAACATGACGATTACTTATTTTTGTTTGGCTTCAGCCTTTGTGCATATATATAACTACAGATCATCAAACAGTAGTAAAGCCGTAACAAAGCCTCATATCCAATGTAGCGTTCCAAAGTCACCCATTGGCAAAGACCAGTTACATTTTAACGAAATGCTTGAACATCATTAAACCTTCCAAACGAGTTTACACAAAGAAGCAAGAGAAAATTGTGTTTCGGATCGAGAAGCACGTCAATTGCACGTAGGAAAAGGAACTTGCTGCTTCTGCACACGGGACACGGACACCTAGCAACCCCCGACATCCTAACTCGCATCAACTGGATAACAGAGTAATCAGCTAGTTGATATGGAAGCTCAAACACGATTTCTAAAGCACCAACAAATCCCATTCTAGCAAATAGAGAATGCATCAGTTGCCAAATCGACCTCTTGCCCATGGCACTCTTGGTCTACTACCATTGCCATTACGTTGCATTGCATTATTTTGGCGTGAAAAAACTTTCATTCGCTGTTCTTTCATGTTGGCAAACAGCGAGTCAAGTGTTTTAGGCCTCTGATTATTACTCCCCTCCCCTTGATGCTGCTGCTGTTAGGCCTCGCCAGATAAAATGAAAAAGACAAGATTAGCATCTGGCAGCAGTGGGAACAATGATTACTGACATTTTAAATAATAGATCTAAGTGATGATTGATAGATTTAGTAAGGTTAATATACCCCGTATTTAAGGGATTCTCAGATAAGCACCATAAGAAAACAAATCAGTAAAACAGGTTCTATTAGGAAAATACCTTCGCAGTAAAACCTCCATTTGCAAACCTCTTCTGAACCACGAAGGGCCTACAATCATAAAAAAGAGAGAATCAGAGTGGACATAGGAGAAGGAATTTAAATAATAGACGCCAGTCAATTTGACCTGTATGATCAGATGCTACATGAGTAATACAATGGGCCATAAGATTCTTACCGTGATGGTCTTATTACATCCAAATAAGAAATATCAAAACAAACCATTTTAGAACACAATTGTCGTTTTGACAAACCGAAGCCAGTTCTTCACAGTTTTCATGTCTCTTAACCAACATTAGATTCAAAATTAGGGAAGATTATCTGGACTTCAACTCTTGCACTGGTCTTGCTGTACCACCAAACAGAAACCAGTAGCTCTATCCAGCCAAGACAACAAATAACTACAGAGACCAGTGCCCCATACATCCAACTAGCATGGCATTTCACCTTCCGGACTGAATTTTCATAAATAGTACCACAACCCAGAGAATCTACGGAAACTTTCCAAAAGGGATTAGTACTAGTCTCCAGCCATATGAAACTTCAAATATGGAAGAATGGACAGTGAGAATAAGCTTCAGACTCCCACTCCCCTAAGTTCTTCCAGTGTCCCTCATGCTAAATTATCAACTGAAACAAAAATATGGAAACAAAATGTTCGTTCTTCATCAGCCAACTCTTGTGACTGCCACTACATCAGAGCTGTCTCCAACATGACTAGCACGGGAGGATGGTTACACAAAGAAAGCAACACCTATCAAACAGCGCTGAGGGCTGGCTGGAATAGCATAATAAATTCCTCTGTTTTCATGTCCATTTAAAGCTAACGCAAAGAATGACTATAAGGCTTGTCATCATTTCCTTATAGTCAGAGTTCAGAATAATAGTCAAATGCTTGAGGACACACGATTGGGGCATAAAGATGGAATAGAAGATGGATGAACCAGCACAGCAATTGCAGAACTGTCGTAAATGATCAAGTAAAAAGTGATAGATCTGATGACAGTAGAAGCTTAAGGGAAAATAAGTGTATATGACAACCCCTCGACATGGGAAAGAATATCATGATCGCAGAACAGAGATGAAAGAAGCAAGCAAAGAAGGCAATCATAAACAACCCAAATGATCCCGTTGCAAGGTAGGATGTGAATTTTGCAGTCAAACAAATATCAGTATCATCTATCTCTTAGACAACCAGCAGCATCACATTACTTCAAGAAAGCCAACTTCTTTCATATTCTTCAAGCTTGTAATTTCTATGAGTCAAAATTTCAAAGCGCATCCCCTACATTTCTTAGACACACAGGGACCTTGGTCTCCATTACCAATGCAAATGACAGAATCTACTACCAAATATGTATGCTCATGTCCTCACATACACAACCATCCCAAACCAGAAAAACCAGGCACTTAATTCTGGATGATACAGTTGGAGATCATAAGAAAATGTTGAGGGCCCAAAATTGACCACTTGTCACAAACCAATCATAAAGGATTCCACAGTCTTATCAAACCCTACATAGCAATAACTTGAAGTGGCAGAGGCCATCACATTTACCTGCAACAGACCCATAATGATATAATGCTATTAGATGAGTAATATTTGCCACTAAGGTTCTGAACTCAAAATGTTAAAGCTGCCAACATTGAGGAGTAATGTGAAATTGTACAGCGTTAGACCTTGTTTTGTTTGAATTTGCCACCATGCTACGATCAACAGGTCTATTGCGAAATGGCATAAGGGCAGCCTTCTTTGCAGCTTCAGCAGCTAAAGGAAATTGGTTACCCTGAAAATTTGACCTCCTTTGGGCTAAAAACCCCTGAAACCAATTTGAGTGGCAGCCAAAGAACATCACAACGTCGACATTTATGCAGCTTTATAAAAAAAAATACCACATTGCCTTGTGCTAATTTCTGTCGTCATGAAAAAATTACATACCTGGCGAACAAAGGGTCTCGAATCCAGATATCGCCGCACCTTTAGAGCTTTCTCTTGTGCAGGATTGTTAAAAAACTTCTGACTTTTATTCTGGAAAGAAAATATTATACATAACCTAAAATCAACAAAAAGAAGAATGTCCAGATCATAAGATATAACCCACATTCTCATGAAACAAACTATCTTACTGGAGGCCTTCGTTGCTTCTTAGCCTTTTTTGTATTATTTTTGGACATCTTTATGATATCATCTATTAACACAAACAAACCAATATCAATATAGATAGAAGACAATTATAAAACTCAGCACAATCCAAAAATCTTAAAACAACGATATACCCAATGGCATGTCCAATTTCTTCTCCGTATTAGCAATTTCCTCGCGTGTAAGTGGTTTAGCAGCCATCTAAATAAGAAGAGATAAAGCTCAAATAATGAAATGAAAACCAGCAAAACATTACAATATTTCAAGATGTTTCCAAAATTATGCAAAAGGTAAGTGGATAAGAAAATAGGAGCCGGAAACAGAACGAGAAAAAAACAATGAAGCATAAGCGAATCGAACACTGAAAAAAATTATAATATTACAGAAAGCAATACAATAAATATCTTATCTCGGTTCCTCATAAAAAATAAAAATTTTAAAAATGAAAGAAAACGAACACAAAAAAGGAGGCGAGAAGAAAATGGGGTAAAATTTCCAAATCAACACCAAGCAAACAAATAGGAATACAGAAACACGTAATACAAACACAAACAGGCATACGAAGACACACGAAACCAATATAAAGACGAAATTACGACCGAAAGAGGTGCAGATATGGAGTAACTTACTTAGGATCGTAGAGAAGAACAGAGGAGAAAGTATGCAAGAGAAGGAAGAAAGCCAAATTAGGGTTAGGGCTCTTGGTCTTTGAAAGGGGATAATTAAATTTTAATGACGTGTCTCTTACATCTAGTTTGTTATCAGGTACAGGCTTGTCTAACATAAGCTTTTGTTATTAGGGGGACTGACACTGGCAGAGGATAGGAACTAGGAAGCAGCAGTTGTCGGGGATTACTTAACGCGCCTGGTCGTAGTCTTTCCTCTCTGTCTCTTTCCTTCTTACTTCGTAGGCAAGAAAAAACGAAAATATCATATTTTATTAAACAAGAAAATCAACTGCTACCAAAACAACTGCTAATGTAATACCACTGCCTTTTCTTTTAAAGTAAAAGATAAACTAAAATGAGGACTAATGTGTCCAAAAAAAAAAAGAGCAAATTACCCTATTGTACATCTTTTTAAAATAGAATTGCAAACTAAAGGGACAAGAAAATAACCCTACTTTTACTTTTGTATTAAAGAAAGATAAAGATAGTAATTGCTTCTATATTTACTGAGTCATTAATTTTTATTGGTAGTAACCTATGTCTTAAATGCTTTGTTTTGGAAAATATAAGTCAAGAGGTAAAACTAAGAAATATATTATGAGGAAACCTTTGTCGTAGCTAGGTTAGAGAATATTATTTTTGCTTGTATATATTGGTAGTTTAAAGATTATATCAAATAGGTGCCAAGAATATCTTTTTAAATGACTATATCTAGGAAACCTAGATATACGTTGAACAATCCTTGGAATTTGAGAGTCAAGAGGGATTTAATCATGGGTGCAAATTGTCTAAAATATTTTATGAGATTAATCAAACTAATAGAGTATGGTGTGAATGACCAAAAATCTTTCAATCGAATATGGTTTTTTAAAGAGAAAGATAAACACTAATTTGTTCATTAAAAAGGAAAATAGTAATATTTTAATTGTACAAATCTATTTTATATTGATAATATTATAACTACCATTATTAATAAGTTTATGTTAGGAATTCTCTAATATTATTTTGAAGGAGATGCAGACGAGTATGATGATTAAGCACATTTTGAGATATTTAAGAGACACAACAACTAATAGTATCTTAAGATTAAAAACTTTGTTGGATAGAGAAAACACATTTGACATTTGTTAATTTATTCGTATAATTATTTAGTAAGAACTAAGGGCAATTCTCCTTTGCTCTTATGATTGTCTGCTCTTCTGGCTCTCCTACCGATTAATAGACATATCTTATAGGTCCACACCTCCTCATAATTGTGTATATGTTCTTCATCATGTCGATGTTGAGGATGACCATAACCCTAAGAAGCCTTATCGATGATAGTAGGCTGAAGACTTCTACCCTCCTCACTAAATGAGTCATGTAGGGCCTAATGCATATAATCCCTACCTTCTTTTCCTCTCTCTAATGCATATCGATGTCCTCGTGCTCATATTCTATAAGTAAAACATATCCAAGTTCACGATTATGTTGAAGCTATCATCTTGCCCATAAAGTGTATAACTCAAAATCCTATGAACGTACCTAAGTGTGGGATGTTGTAGGGTAAATGCCTTGGATTTGCTCAAGTTGTAATCTGACTCCTAGTTAATGTTATACCAAAGTGACAAACATTCGTCCCATACAGAAAATCCCTTTGGACGCCTATATACGCCTGCTTCTCCACAAAGTACTAATTGTAGAGCCCCATCATCATAGAGAAATTTGTGTAACTTATCTTCATCATATCTCTGAGCATCCTAAATTAGATCATACTTGTCCAGTCGAAATTATAGTGGCCCCTTTTCTCAAAGAATTTGAAGCACAAATCAAGTGTAAGCTCTTAATATGTGGGCTCCATGATCTCAAAAATTCAGGATCACACTCTAACACTGATTAACTCCCAAACCTATTGGGCTTAGTCGATATGCTCTAACGTCTCCTAGTCTATGCAACTAACAATCCCTACCTGCTTGTCTTTAAGACTCTAGAACTATTCTTAGTAGTCCTTGACATTAAAAAGTAGAATCTCGTGTCACTCTGGTGGATGTGCAATGGTCTTTTGCACAGGTTGTAGGCGAGCTCCACTCGGGTCTCTAAATGACCCTTCACCTCTTTGTCTTTTCCTCGATAGCTCCTTTAGCCTTCGTTATTGTACTACTTTCACTCTTCTTGTAATTGTACCTAAAATGAAACAAATGTGAGAAAATTATAAATATCAATTCAAAAGAAAATTATAAATAAATGCGACTTACGAATAGGAACATGTCCCTTACTCATGTAACCCCTGGTGACTATGTACCAAAATCTTTAAAATTTTTAAGGATGTAAACAGTCGTTTCCAATTATCGTATAGGTCATTGGAAGCATGTAAAATATGTAGTAATGAGATTTTATATACATGGGCGTGTAATTAGTATGTACGCAACCATGTATACTTATAAACTCCTTAAAATTTTAAAAATTTGCACTCAAAGTCATTAGAGTCAAACAACAAATACTATAAGCACAAAAATAGGAAAAATAAAATAAGGATTCTCTAAAACCTAATATAAAACACATAGAAAATTAATGAATCCTAAATTAAAACTAATAAATAATCAAAATAACATAATCAAATTAATTAAAACTATTCTAATTTTTGGGTTGCCTCCCAAATAATGCTTGTTTAACATCTTTAATGCGACATAACTATCATGATCAAGGTGGCTTATAAAGATTAAGTTCGTTATTTCTTAATAAGGGTTCCTTAACTTCTAAGTAAGCCACACATTTTTTTTTCCCTTATGCTGCATTTCTTATCCTTCTTTTTACCTTGGATTGGAAATAACTTTGGTGGACATTGAAAAAAGACTCCTACAAAACATTCAAAACTGAATCATCAACTATATCACTAGAAAAATCAACATCAACAAATTCAAGAGAATGATTCATGAAATCAAATATTTTAAATATGAGCACTTAATCTCCAACCCCGAAGCACTAGCTTGCCCTTACTAACATCAATGATAGACGTAGCGGTGGATAAAAATGGTCAACTTAGTGTTGGACCTCAAAATTTTTTTATTGATGTTATTAAGCATGAATTGTCCTAATTGTGTGTTTATGGCTTAGTTTGATTAAATTGGGTGTATTAGTGGGTAATTGAGGTTTATTTGAGTTAATGTGGCTTAAATAGGAATTAAAGGGTAAAGTATATGAGGGCATTTTGGAAAGATTTCTTAGGTTGGATAGGCTAAAGCTTAATTAGGAGGGCATTTTAGTCCTTGTGGTTCCATTTAGACTTAAGAGAAAGAATTAGAAAGAAGAGAAAGGAAAAGATAGAAGAAAGAAGAGGAGAGTTGTCGTGGAGCTT
>JANZLD010000237.1:53210189-53223308 GCA_026413575.1 Erythroxylum carthagenense
CTTTAGGGCACTACTCTAACAATCTAACGGTACTGGACATCCATAAGTCGACTTACACTGGTGAACAAGGCGACTTAACAGTACCGAGCAAGCATAAGTCGACTTACACTTACATAGTATACCTAATTATTTTTAATACTTTTTAGGTTAAATCATAATGGAGAATTTGGAACCATCCTCTTAGATCCGATCCAGCATGGAATTATTTTTCTTCTTTTTAAGCATCTGATGGGAATATCCAATATAACTGTATGTTTTGCGGTAGAATATTTAAAGGGGGAGGAATTTTTAGAATGAAATAACATCTTTTTCGTGTTAAGGGTAATATTGCTTTTTGCCCATTTGATGTACATGATATGATTGGAAAATATTTGTAGCAACAATTAAAAAAGAAAAAGAAAAATACAGAGGCTCATGATATATCTTTTGGAGATAATGAAACACCTTAAGTACTAGATAAAGGAAAAGGAAAAGCTACTATTGACATAGATTCTTATTTTTATCCAAGAACTACTCCTAGTTCTCAACATAGTCTAAAAAGTTTTATGGTTGATAAGGATGTTGTTTTACAATGTAAAAGAGCATGGGCTAAATGGTTATATCATTCATGTATTCCTTTAAATGCTTTAAATTCACCATATTTTTAAGAAGCAGTTGATGCTACAACAGCAATAGGTCTAGGATTTAAGATACCATCTTATTATGAGTTGCGTGTGACTTTGCTTCAAGATTTAAAAAGGGAATGTCAGTTAACTGTGGATATATATAAATCTAGTTGGGAATCAACAGGATGCACTATTATGGAAGATGGGTAGACTGATCAAAGACAAAGAACCTTGATTAATTTATTGGTTATTGTAATATTGGAACAGCTTTTATCAAGTCTATTGATGCTTCTGACATGGTAAAAAGTGTTCATGCTTTATTTGAATTATTCTTTGAAATTGTCGAGTGAGTTAGACCAAAGAATGTTATGCATTTTGTTACAGATAATGCAGCTAATAATGTATCAGTTGGGTACTTATTACAATCAAAGTATGGGCATATTTATTGGTCTCCATGTGTTACTCATTGTATAAATCTTATTTTAAAAGATATTGGTGGTATGGGCTATATTTCTAGTCTTGATTCACGCGCATCTAAGATCATAATTTTGTGTATAATCATATCACATTTTTGTCTTGGTTAAGAAAATAAGAAGATTATATTAAGATCATTTGTCCCGCTGCTACCAAGTTTACAACTACATTTATTATTTGAAAAGTGTTTATGAACATAAGCAACTACTTCAAAATTTAGTAACAAGTAAATTCGTTTCAAATATGAAAAAGTAAAAGAAATTTGTGCTATTATTCTAGATAATAAATTTTGGGATGCTTGCTTGATTATTGTGAAGATTGTGGCTCCGCTTATAAGGCTGTTGAAGATTGTTGATTCAAATGAGAAGTCATCTCTAGGATATATATATGATGGTATGTATAAAGCTCACAAAACAATCATAAATATTTTTGAAGGGAAGGAGAAATTGTACAAGTCTTATATAGATATTATTGATCGAAGATGGGATAAGCATCTTACTCAAAGTATCCACTTAACAGCTTATTTTCTCAATCCTTATTACTTATACAGTGGAGAAGAACGTATAATTAATATTATGGGTGGTTGGTTTGATGTGATTGAATACAAAGATATTTTTTCTATTGAAGACCAATCACAAGCAATAAATAAAATTAAATTATACCGTGAAGGTTTAGAGAGTTTTGCTAGATCATTAGCAAAGAGAGAACTTATGTTGAAAAAAATACAGCCAGGTAAGTTTTATAGTTTTAATTCATTATTTACTTATTAATAATATATATATTTTATCATAACTATTAATTTAAAATACAGATGAGTGGTGAAGATTATTCGGTAACAGTGCTAACATTGAGAAAACTCGCTATTAGGTTACTCAGTCAAACAACTTCTGCATCAAGTTGTGAACGTAATTGGAGTGTTTTTGAACGTATTCATATAAAGAAACGAAATCGTTTGGAACATCAAAGACTTAATAACCTTGTTTATGTTACTTATAATCTAAGAATGAAGAATAGGTATTTTACTATTTTATATTTTTGTTTTTATTTCAATAATTTTATTTTTATTGATTTTATAATTTCTCTATTATGTATTCAGATAGTTTAGTAAGTAGAGAACATATGATCCAATTGATATCAATTGTACTGAATATACTGATTTTTAGATCGAAAAAGAAGAACCATCGTCTCATCTTGATTATAATGAACTTGAAAAGATGATTTATGAAGGCAATACATTTGTCATAACGAATGAATTAAAAACATCTACTAATGGTCAGTTCAGCTCTTTTTTTATTATATTTAAGTTAAAATTATAATGCATTACAAGTATATAGTTGAGAATAATTTCATACATTACTAATTTGTAATTTATTTTAATACAGTAGATAGAGTTGATGCAAATACTTTAGATAAAAGTGTAGTTTACGAATCTTTAAATAGCGTTGAAAATTTTAGAGCTTTTGATGATGATGAGACACAACTTCCTTTAGAAATATAATTTTAATTTTTATTGTTATTTTAATATTTTTATTAGACTCATATTTATTTATTATTAATTCATTATATAATAATAAATATTGGTGTAATTTTATTTCAATAAAATATTTTATTTTTACTTATTCATATAAGTTTTACTTCTTATTTATTATATACTGGTTTTATAACGATTCATTACTGGTTGAACCTCTAAACCTTAAGCCTTTCCTTCGACCGATTTAATGTCCGGTCCGATTTTTAAAACATTGGTTTAGAATATCACTATATTTTCTCAAAGTAGAAGCCTCCTCAATTTTAATACCAAGATCACTAGGAGGCTAAGCTGATAAATCTGAACACCTCATAAGAGAGTCAAGGGCATCAAACTTCTCTTAATCTAATAGATTACTTGCTTGCTTCTGGATCTGAATTGATGGCTTCAAGTTTTGAGTATGGATGAAGACTTGGGATCTAACCATATACACTTTAAAGCCATTTTAAATTTTTTTAAAAAAACTAAAGTGGCTTCTTCTTCTTATATTAGATACTTTAGCTTAGATAACAATTGGTGTATGGTCTAAGCTAAGACGATTACAGAAATCAGTATAGCTTTAGGGATGTAATCAAATCCATGAAGAGTTAACTAAGCATTTGTCTAAATTTTCTTAAATGAACCATACTTATTATTTTAGGTGAATATGTTGTCAATTTGACTTAGGATAGATAATTTAAGACCTCTTGTAAGACTTAAAAGATGATCACTTATATGTTTCAACTTAACATTAGGACTTGGATTTAAGAAGAGTCAAGTATACAATTGAAATCTCCACCAAATTGGTTCACCCAAATTAGAGGATATTTCAATTGTATACTTGACTCTTCTGAAATCCAACAAATTCATTCAAGTCAAACCAAAGCTTCTTCTTTTGAAATTCAAGGTTTCCTATGTACATAATAATGATGTGGAGAGGAGACCAAGTTTAGATATTTCTAAGCTCACAATGAATAAAACTACCTGATTAAAGCCAAATTTGAAGTTGAAAAACAACCATTGTGATGCTCTCTATAATTACTTGGAATGGATAAATGTTTTTTTGAAAAACTAAAGAATCTTTTGTTTATGACCTTCCTTTATTTTTGGTTTCAAGTAAACCAAAAAAATAAGGTCTCTTAAGGATAAGGAAGTCCTTAAGGACCTATAGTTTATTTAGGCTATTTAAGCCTTTAGCATTCCATATGACAAAATTCATTAAAGAGAAGAGCTACCAACTTTTTCTTTCTGACTTTCCTCGTGGCTTTAGCTTTACTGACGTTTGCTGTATTAATGGGATGGTGAGAGGACTGTTTATGAGAAATTCTCTTCTACACTCCTAAGAGGACTCTTTCTGTGACTCTTATTCTTCTTTTTATGAGATTGATCTCAATAGGGGGATATTTAACTCCAATCTAGGTTAAGTCTGATGGGCCAGGGGTATCTTTTTCTTTACATTCTTATCACCAATTCAACTATAGCCTCTTTTACCATAGGGATATTAGTGATTGGGGCCATATCTTGAATAATGCTCTTTGAACGAACCATTTCTTCAACTGAGTTGATAATGGAGGTAGTATAATCTTACCTTGCCTCTTGCTGATTCCTAGTGATATCTACACTACCTTCCATCACATTTGTTTTGGCCTTTAGTATCCACACTTTATTTAGACCCTTAGATAATGGCTTCTTTGTATACATTACTGGTATTGTGGCTTCCAATAGGTTACCTTTGGAATCAGAGAGAGTTTGCCAAGTTCCACTTTAATACAAACATAAGAAAATTGAATTCTTTTGAGATTAGTAATGTACTTGTTAAGACTCAAAGGCTTGCCTATCTCACTTGCAATATAACTTAATCTTAACGAAGACAAATACTCTAGTGGGACCTTGTGAAAGTTAACCTAGATGGGGATTGTTCATAAGCTTGCATTCTCTAAAGTGAGACTAGGTCTTCATTTTTGCAACAACATGAGTTTCCCTTGAACATGCTAAGGTAAGATCTCTAGAAATTTGTTAGCTTTTTCCTTAAAAGACAAATTTGAAGACAGATAACTCCCTTCACTAATTAGCCGTGCACGTGTATTCCATTAATAGTTAAAACTTGATATAAATTTTTTATTAAAAAAAACTAATAATTGCAAGTTAGAAAAAGCACTATATCAAACGGTGGTTAAACGTACGAAAGAATTATCCGAACCAGATATCCTACTTGCGGCCAGAATTAGAAGAGGAAGCGACGAAATGGCTCTGTCCAGCTCTCCCCAAGCCCTTCAAGGGACTTTCTCTGGATCCCAATTTCCTTGCCAAACTAACCTTCCCAGTCTTCCTCACAAATCACTCCCGACGATCACCAAAATTTCGAGGTTTAGACTGACACAGAGTGCTAAGTTTGATCTCTTTGAGCTCATGGGAGGCAGAGGAATCTGCAACGGGG
Source organism: Erythroxylum carthagenense (assembly GCA_026413575.1). Lineage (NCBI taxonomy): Eukaryota > Viridiplantae > Streptophyta > Magnoliopsida > Malpighiales > Erythroxylaceae > Erythroxylum > Erythroxylum carthagenense. Next base: position 53,215,213 of record JANZLD010000237.1, read on the forward strand.
AACAGGGTCTGCTACAAGAGCTAGAAAGAAATGTTGAAGAACAAGTAAATGGTAAAGAAGCAGCTACAGAAAACATGCGTGTGTCAGCTACTGATAGTGTCTCAGAAAGTGCGTTCGAGAAGGAATTGATGGGACTAACAGGGGGATTTCCTGGTGGAGAAAAGGGTCTGCAACGAGAGCTACGAAGAAATGTTGGAGAACAAGTAAATGGTAAAGAAGCATCTACAGAAAATACGGGCGTGTCAGCAACTGAGCGTGTCCCAGAAAATGCTTTCGAGAAGGAACTGATGGGACTAACAGGGGGATTTCCTGGTGGAGAAAAGGGGCTGGAAAAGTTTTTAGAGGAGAATCCACCTCCTAAGGACCAATCTTTTGCTGATAAAGAGAGCACAATGGTGTTCACTACCTCAAAGAAGCCAAGGAAACCCTGAATTACCACTACTACTGCCTGGCATGATCGCCCTTGTGAAAAATCCCTGCAGCCCATATTATATGTATTGGATGGTTGAAAGAATCACAGATGGAAAACCAGGGAAGGAGGACACTGAGATCGGTTAATAAAGTTCGTGCTGGAAGAGGTTGAGGCAAGGGAGAAGGGTCCTCTGGGCAAAATCCCCCAAGTCTTTTTTTCTCGAAAACAATTAAAACTGATCTAAACTCTACTTTTTTACTGTAGCTTCTATCGTATCATTTGCTTTTACATGTTCCTGACTTATTCCAGAGACAATATAATGCATCTGTAGATTATCTCACGAATGTGTTTAACTCTGGACGTTCTAAGGAAAAAATTAAGTTACCATTTCTTTGTGGGCTTGAAATTTCAGTTGTGGAGTTATGTTTTAACAAGCTCCATCTGAACCAAAAAGTTCAGTCAGAAATGAAATCATGTATTTGACAACAATAAAGATTAAAGCAATGTCTATCTCCTTTTCACTGAGCTCTATGAGGAAATCAGATGCAGCCACCCAAGTACACATGGATAGGAAAAAAGTACAAAATCAGCAACCAAAGGATTAGGAAAAAAGAGCAACTGATAGAAGATATAAAACGGCTACACCTACTTCTCTGTTTCATAAGCAGAAGGAACTATCTTGCACTCACCACCAATACTTCTTCACCAATTTCAAAATATTTTACATGTCACAAAAAGATCTTTCCAGTCAGCTAGACCATTATAAACAACTCAGCATTCCAATTTCGTTGCTATCTACTTTCCATGGAGAGTATTGAATTAACAGCCATCAACCTGCCTAGTAGCTCTATTTCCGTTTTAAACTCGGGCATGTAATAACAGTAATGAACTTAAGCAAATAACACTTAATCCGAAGATCAGTCAGAAATCATCTTGAGCCATTAGCAATCCTTAACGCAACCCAAATATATCATCTATCTCGACGCTTCATTGGTAACTGGATGGTAGAATTAACAGTCTGCAACACACCATTCATCACAGCGATAAAAATGAAGCCAGTGACTGCAAAACAAGAAACAGCTGAGCAGTTATACATACGGAGTTAGAAAAAAGGGGTCTCATGTGAGATTAAGGAGTGAGAAAATGCTCTTACTTCTCTTCATTCTCTCTTCTTTAACTGACAGCCTCCAACATTCCAACAACTTACCATCCTTCCAACCAAACAGCCCGCAATCTAGCCACCTAGAACTAGACTAAACCAGACAACCAATTGGCCACACAAAATCGAAGCTTCACAGAACAACAACAAGAAGATCAAACCAACACCCTCGACCTTGCAAACTTTCCCCCTATCCCAAGCGCAAAACAACCTCAAGAACTTAGAGAGAACTCGGGTAAGTCTTCATGGAGCTTGGTAGTTGGAGTTTCCAGCTCCTTTGGAAACCTGTGCTTCATCCAGACTGAAGAGGAAGGTTAGTGTCACCATCGAAGTACTACAAAAGGTTGCTAAGAAGTTGAATACTGCAGTGGTGGGTTACTTCGTGGACAAGAGGCTGGCATATCCAGTGGTGCATAGATGGGCAAATGCAACATCGAAAAACCAAGGACAGGTAAGTGTCACGGCAAATGAGGATGAGATATTTGTGTTTAAATTTACTTCAGAGGAAATGGCTCAGAAAGCAATAGATGGAGGTCCTTGGCACATCCCAATTTTCCTTAAGAAATGGCACCCAGGTGTTAAACTAGGTAGAAGAAAAATGGAATAAGTGTCTATATTGGTGAATTTTCATAGAATACTGCTTAAATATTGGTCTATAGAGGGATTGAGTTACCTTGCTAGTGAACTGGGGAAGCCTTTAAGAAAAAGATGAGAACATGGCTTTAATGAAAAGGATATGGTATGCTAGAGTATGTGTTAAAGTGAATCTGGAAAATAAAATGCCTAACACATTAGCAATTATGAAACTGAATGAAGAGAGTGGCTTAGAGGAGGACATTATCAAGGTGCCTACATGTGGAAATCAAAAGCAAAGGAGGTCAAATAAGTTTGGATTCCAAAGGAGGCAAAAGGGGGGAAAGATCAAGGAAACAATTCTACAACTCCACAAGAAGATGGAACAAATCAGACTCAAGAAACTAATGTGGAATAGGTGAAGGACTTGGATGCAACCAGAACACCTAAAGGAAAGGTAAGGTGAAAAGTGCAAAGCAAACTGAACAAATGATGGTGGAAAATGAACTAGACAACACACCTATACATGAGGTAGGGGAGATCACAGGAGTTAAGCAAAGCTTGATGGAAAGCATAATAAAAAGCAAGAAGAAGGTTTAAGAGGAAGAAGTTAAGTATAAAGAAGTGAACATGATAGGGTTAATATAGAATGTTAGAGCCTCAATGGCCTGAATAAACAACTAGTAATAAAAGACTTTGTTAATAGTAGAAAACCATATTTTGTTGGATTACTATAAATCAAGATAAGAGACCTAGTAGAGTTCCTTGACAGAAATTGGAGAGTTTTGACAAACCATAAGTTAGCAACAACACAATGTATAGTAAAAATCTCAAGGTCTTTCAATTGTAAAAGCAAATGGATGGTAATTATGGAGCTATAGCTTTCATTTTGTTTGTTTGATAGTATATAATTTAGCAACTTTTTGGGCATGTGTTTAAAAGCTTCTACAAAAGATAAGTTAATTTACAATTTCTTTAACTTCTCCACGAACTTTGCAAATTTCACATCCATTTGATTCTTCTAAATCCTCTATGGGAATGGAATCCTTAATGTATATGGTGGGGGAGGAATATATGGAGTTTCCTCTTTCTTATCTTCTTTTCTATACTTTTTCTCTTATTCTTCTACCTGGTAGGATTTATCTTTCTTTTTAATTGGTTCTTCCAACTCTTTCCTACTCCTAAATGTGATAGCTTTTAGTTGCTCCCTTGGATTAGACTTTATATTACATGGGAGACACCCCACACATTGTGTAGATAATGCATTGGCTAATTGAACACTTAAACCTCCAAATTGTGAATGGAAGATGCATAGTTCTTTGCAATTTGAATGAACTTAGTTTCCATCCTCTTCTGGTTCTCATTTTAGCTTGTGAATTTAGAATTCAACACATCCATCAACTTGCCTATCTTTGATTCCAATGAATTGAGCCTATCTTACTAAAATCTTGGTGGGCCTTAAGCTCTTATTGGATTCCCTACAGCATTATTAGACCCAAGATTATAAGTATTGGAATAGGCATTATTACTACCTCAACCATATTATTCTCCTATGAACTTACGCTACTCTATATTGGTATTTTCCATTAGGAAGAAATCATTTGGGACATGACTTTCTAGTCTACATAATTTGTGCTGAATTTCCTTGAGTGGGATAGAAGAAATGGATTTTAAGCTACTCAATTGTTTGGCCAAGTTTCGAACTTTATCCTATAACATGGTCACTAAATCCACAACAAGCAATCATTTATGATCTCTAAAGGTTGATTGTTGTTTACTCCTCTCTACCATCTCTTTCAATAAATCATATGCTACATCAACCGCTTTCCTTATTAACAAACCACCAGTTGTTACATTTATGGTGCCTCAAGTGGGTGGATTCACATCATTATAGAATATTTACAAAGAATTCAGTTGTTACATTTATGGTGCCTCAAGTGGGTGGATTCACATCATTATAGAATATTTACAAAGGAATTCTTTGGGTAAGTTATGATCTCTTTCATGCTTCATAAGATGATTCCAATTTGCTTTGTCGGAATTTGGTTAAGTCCTTTATTAGCTTAGTGGTCTTCATCAAGGGGAAATATTCATGCAAAAGGCTTGCACTAGTTACTCCCATATTGTGACCTTCTTTAGGTTGAGAGAATTCAACCATAACTTAGCTCAATATTTAAGCGTAAATGGAAAGAGTCTCATCTTGATTGCATCTTTTGACAATCCATTGTATTGAAATGGGTGAAAATTCTTAAAGAAGTTATCCAAATGAGCAGTAGGATCCTCATTGTCCAATCCATAAAACTAGACATTGATTTGCATTATATTCAAAAGTACTAAATTTTAAAAGTTTTTGTCTACACTGGTGGTCTTATTATTCCTTATTGGTCAGTGTTGAACCCTGACTTCATAAAGTCTATATAAGGGGTTCTTTAATTTTCTCTTTGATTCATCTCTTCTTCCATTTTCCTCTCTATTGCTTCTTAACATCTCACTTTTTGAATCTCCATCTCTTGCATCGTGATGTCAGAAACTTGCATGCCTTTTGATTTACTTAAACTCCTTGTAGATCTTATACATGCACCTGAAATCATATAAGGAAGTATTAAAGTCCTTAAATCAAGGTAAATTGAATAAAGGAGTTAGTACAAAATAATCCCTAACAAAAGCATCAAAAACTTGTTGAAGTTTTAAATGAAAAACTTTCTTAATTGCAAGTATATAGATCTTATCTTATAGCATAAAAAGTATCATCCCACAAGGATTGGAGTAGTCACCCAACAATTCTTATATACTTTTTTAAAGATAAACAACAAAAGGATTTACTAAAATTAGACTAAAAACAAAGAATTGATAATTAGACAACAGTGAATTGATTAATTTATTAATGATGAAAAATAAGAATTACTTCTATTCTTATTTGTTTTCACTTCACCTTCTTGATGTAATAGTACTTGATCCTAGATATCCAATAACTATGGTTATCCTCTCTCTCGATCTAATTAAGTAATCCCAATCAAAATAGATAGAAACTGAATTATGATCTCTCGATTTATCAAAACTCTTCCTAGCTATGCAACTAGATTTAAAACAATCTTATGGATAACTAACAAACAATTAAGATCTATCTTCAATTTTCTATTAATTTTATATTAATAGGTCTATTAGGTACCAGCTTATGTTGTGTAAAACAACATAAGTGATTGAATTCTACCAACAGACGTGGAGGACTAGGGGAATAGAGTCTTCCCGTATACACTGGAGGACTAGGGGAATAGAGTCTTCCCGTATATACTGGAGGACTAGAGGAATAGAGTCTTCCCGTATACACTGGAGGCTCTATTACCCACCACGAGCATGTAGAGAGACTTGTAAGTATCTATACTTTACACTTATATTCTATTTATTTACTTTGATGTTTTTCAATTTAATTTGATGTGTAAATTTTGGAATGAAAATATGTGTGTTATGGAGAATGATAATGTTATAATTGTCTGGTGCCATTTATGGCTGTATTGTTGAGTTACTTTCTTTGTTCAATGCGGGATAAATATCATAAATAAAGAAAATTTTGTTGAAATTTTTGTAAATTATAGTTCACTTATAACATTTTTTTCTTACGTAGGAAAAGTCTACAGGCAAGAAGCTTACACCCTGTTAGCTTTTTTTTCACAGTAATACTAAGAAACATGACGGTGTGACCTTTTGTCAATACCAGATGTAGAAAACTAAATGTATATAAAATTTGTGCTTTAATATTAATGCTTAATAATTATCACTTATTAACCTAAACATTATCTTCTGATGGGACCAAATACAAAAATGCATTCAACGACAGTCTCAACAGTTTGAAAATATTGATAAAAGTCAAACCTATCTTCATGCAATGGGTAGTAGGGACCATCGTGAAAGGATCTTCAACTTAGGCTCATTTGTGAACACATATTATTCACAATCTTTCACATCTAGTACAACAACATGTAGTAGGTTGTCTGCATCCATTGAAGTCCATGAGCTTCGGAGTACAATACAAGCACTGGCATCTCAGTTGCAACAGCTTATGAAGTACATAGCCCAACTTCGTAATGAGATGGATGAGTTAAAGGGGAAGGACAACACCTCATCACAACATTTAGAGCATCCACATTCACTAAATGAATAGTGTAATTATAGTCATTTTGTATGAAATAAATCCTTATTGTTGTAAATAATAATTTTATTATCAATTAAGAATTTTTACTTTATATTATCAATCAATTTTTTGTTTTAAAAAATTAAATGTAGAAACAAATCAAAATATTATCAACAGATAACTGATAACTGTATAAATTATACATCAATCATAAAATTATCAAATAAAAGTATATGCAGGAAAAATTAAAAATAATATTAGTAAATTTACCGACGAAAAAATAAAATCCATTTGTAAAATGCAGTGAATTTACTGATGGACAACCAACCTCGGTTGATAAAATACAGTAAATTTACCAGCCACCTGTCAATATCTGTCAGTAAAGTTAGTCATGAATTCACCAACGGATTGTGGTATCCATAGGTAAGGTTACTGATGGAAATGACTTGTCTATCACTAAATTTACCGACCGAAACAAATCTGCAATTGCTAAATTTATTAACAACATAAAAATCATCGTCGCTAAATATAGCGACGGAATAAGAGCTGACCGTTGGTAAATTTATGATAGAAACTCTGTACTCCGTCGCCAATTATTACCTATGGTAGTTTCTCTGACAACTTATTCTGTCGGTTAATTTCGTCGCTAACTTTGCTTATGAACGAAAAACCTTCATATTCCGTCACTAATTTTCATCACTTAACCCCATTTTTCTTATAGTATAAAGGGAGTAAAAAACTAGAAAACTTAGTAGGAGCTCAAAAGAATTCCAATGATAGACATGGTATAAAATACAACTATAAAATTGAAGTCAATTCTAGAACCATGTTTGTACAGGGAAAATATTTACATAATAAAAAATCATTACCTAATCTAATAAATGAAAATAGAGCATTTACATATAAGCATATGAATGCACATGCTACACCCCAATAGGACTAATTCTAAAAACAAGAAGCATCAGGCTTTCATATATGACTCAAAATCTAGACATAGAGTTTAATACTCTCAAAAGAAGAATTGGCATAACTTATATGATAACATGCAAATCTACTGACACCTTTTTAGGCCCCAAAGAAGTATACATTAAACCTTCATTCATATTAGGTATTATGTACATAATCATGGAAGCTCATCTCTCTACTATAGGAAACCATTCAACACCTTTAATGTCTAAAGGAAGTTTCCTCATTATATATACACACATAGGAATGCACTTATACATCATCATCTCTTATATAACATGGTATCTCATTTTTTTAGTAAGTTTAGACATATTGATAGATTTTGTTTTCTCAAACAAATAAAGGCAAGCAAAGCCTTAAAAATGTAGGCTAAAAAGAAGAAGGAGCCTAACAATCAATGAACTAAGGCCCCGTTTGGTTGGCATGGATTGTTACTAGGGAAAGTAATCTTTTTTCCTAAAATTTAAATTATAACGTTTGGTTCGCTTCTTTGAGTAGTTAGGAACGTAAAAACTTTCCTAATTTAGGGAAAGTAGTGGCACTTTCCTTGGATTCTAAATCCCAACACCCCTTGGTATTTAGATTACTTTCCCCAGGAATTTAATCTAAAAAATACATTAGACAATTTAATCATTCTTTCTCTTTCAATTCTGCGACTTTAAAATATATAAATTTAAAATAAATTTTGATTTAATAATTAAAAATATATATACATAAATATTAGTTTATAAATAATAATTTTTAAATTATTTATTTTTAAAAATAAAATATTTTATTAATATTTATTAATAAATATTATATAAAATATTAAAATAAATTTAAATAAAAATATTTTTTGTAAGTTTTATTTAATTTAT
>JANZLD010000237.1:53261669-53283490 GCA_026413575.1 Erythroxylum carthagenense
TAAAATTTATTTTTAATTATTTAAAATTTAAAATATATTCACTAAGTAATTATTAATTAAAATAAAATTATTTTTAAATTGAATTTAAATTTAAATTTATTTTAAAATATTAAATTATTAGTTTAAATTGTTAATAATTCTTATTCATAATTAATGTTAAGTAATTAAAGAATATATATTTAGTTTATGGTAAATCATATTATGAAGGAAGAAATGAAAAGCAAAACCTACTTTTTATAATTTTTATAATTTAAGAAAATTAGAAGAAACTAAAACCAAAAACTTGAACAAATAAGTTATTTTACTGAGTTAAAAACAAAAACTAAAAACCAAAAACTAAAAACTAAAAACTAAAATAGAAATAAACAAGCGTTATTAAATATTAATAAATGGATTAGAAAATCCTCATGCTTCCTTTTCATCACCTTCTTAGCTCACCCTCTACCACATCTTTTACCATAAAGGTTAGCTCTTTAGCTCCCTTTTTAATTCTCACTCCTTTCCTTGTCTGGTCCACTCTATTCGTGCTACCCACCTCCTCTTTATTGAATCACCCATGCTTTACTCTGCCTCCTTCATGTGTGTGCTTATTTGACTATAAGAGCTTTATAGTCCTTCCCCTTGTAAACCTTTCATGCCTTCCCCTAAGTTATTGTTTCTATAATAGTTTTTTGAAAAAGTCACTTGTTTTCCTACATTTTTTTTTTGCCTATTTCAAGTTTAGACCTTCATGTTTTATCCTACAAGATCCTAAGCAATGAAAAATTTGGCATTTCCACCCCCCTCTCTTCTAGGCGCCCTCAATTACTGCCTTCAAAAACCTTATTAATCTTCCTACCCCTTGTATAAGGTGTAATCCACTACTGATGGAATTAACATAAGATTTAAGCCATTGACCAATAATTCCAAGAAAATCAACGCCATATTAAATTAGCTACAAATGGTGCAGGAAAACAATGGTGATTCTTTGAAATCCAACCCTTTGTAGACACTTGAGGGGAGAAAAGTAGTGGCAAGGATGGAGCAAGGTATTGGTGTATGCTTCTTTATAGGCAAAATTTCCCTTTCCCCTATCATTAAAACTTTGAAATATTGGAAGAGAAGTGCAATTAAAGAGATACTCTTATTGGAGGAAAACTTTATTTTATTCAAATTTGATAGTACCAACCATGCAAATGAACTTATAGCCTTCTTTTCTTATAATTCTAGAAGTCATCGATCTTCCTTGAAAATATAAAGTGCACAAATTTCCTTATATAGATTAACTTATATAGTGTTCCCCTATAATACTAGTCTACTAAAGGACTTAATATGTTTGCCAGTTTCATAGGCAAGCCTATATGTATGGATGTAAATATTGCTCAAGTAAGTAAAGTGGAATACCTGAGGCTATTTGTGAGTGTTAACATTAGGAAAGAACTTCTAAATACCATCCCCATCCGAGACTTAGAGAATGGGATAAACTCTTTGAAGATATTGTATGCAAATATTTCTCAAATAAGTACAATGGAATATATGAAGCTATATATGAGTGTTGATATTAGGAAAGAACTTCCATATACCATCCTTATATTAGACTTAAGAAAGGAATATACTATTTGAAGATATTCTTAAGGTTGCCTACTAATGTAAACTATCTTTGAAGGAGTAAAGGAAATATTAAAGAGTTATAGGTAGGAGACTTACTAAGGGTGACTATGTAGAATTGATGAGCCTGGACAAAGAGAATGAAGAGGTCAATAATAAAAACCTCAATGTTCAAATTCAAGAAATTTTTGTTGAAAGAAACACTAAAATGGTACTAGAGGATAGTGGAACTCCAATATGAAAGAACAAAATTAAGCAAGTAAAGAAGCTGACTCAAAGAATCCTAGTAGTCATGGAAAGAAAGTTATGTATCAAGTTAAAGAGGCACTATTCCTAACTAATCCTTCTATAGCTAATGCTAACCTTAAACAAAATAACAAGTTTAGGTGATTATAGAAAATTGCAGAGAAAAAATTAGGTTCAAGGGACCTGAACAACCTTTAATTGTTCTAATAATCTCCTGGAATATAAGAGGGATAAAAAATTCCTCTTAAAAAATGTTAAAGGATTTCATTTTCGATAATAACATGTGATGAATGACATCCTAAAAACCAAATTAATCTTGGAAAAGTCCTTCAACTAGAAGCATTTAGGAGAAAATTGGACTCTGCTTTCCAATCACTAACATCACCGTTATGGGAAAATGGTGATTGCTTTTGATACTACTCTAGTCAAGGTCCAGATGTTACTAGCCATTGATCAGTAAATACATTTGGAGTTGTTCTTCTTTAAGGCTTAAAGAAAGGTATTAATCTTCTTTCTTTTTATGGCTCAAATTATACTTTTTAGAGGAGATCACTTAGGAAAACACTACAAGAAATTCAAACTCAAGTTAAGGACCCATGGTTGATAATAAGGGGCATTCAAAATAATCTTCATTTTTCTAAAGCTAAGAGGAATGTCAAATTGAAGAAATTCACTACTAACTTCTGGGGATATGCAGGGAATATAGGAGTCACAGACCTAAAATTTGAAGGATCAACTTTCACTTGGAGTAATAAGCTAACTAAGTGTCATATCAAAAAGAGATTAGATAAAGCCTTGGTAAATGGAGACTGATTGACACATTTTATTATCTAACATGTTCTGAATCACTAATATCAAACATTTTTTGAATTGTGATCTCTCGATCTATCAAAACTCTTCCTAACTATCTAATTGGATTTGAAGCAATCCTAAGGGTAACTAATAAACAATTAAGATCTCTCTTCAATTTCCTATTAATTTGATGTTTATAAGTCTAGTATGGTACTATCTCTTGCTATAAATCACAACATAGATAATTCAATCTAACCTCTCGATTCAGATCAAATATAAAACAATAAACACCACAAAGTATATCTTTATTAAATCAACAATGTAAAGTTTAATAAATAATTCAAGGGATATCCCTAAAATAAGTTTAGCAATTTATAACTGAAACTATAAATCTTAATTGATTCATTATTAAAATTCAAGAATCATAAGGAAAGGAAAGAAAATAATAGAAGGTTGAATTCTATATGCCTTCTCTTTTTTGTCCTTAAACTGGAAAAGTCTGCAACTCTTGTTCTTCTAGAATTTTCTCTCTTTGATTTATTATTTTATGTTTCCAACCACCTCTTTTCATGTTTTTCTTTTCCTTTTATAGTTCTCGATCCTACTAGGGTGCTTTCTAGTGTTTCCACATTTGTTTATGTTCCAAGAATAGCCCCAAATCACAAAAAATACAAAAATCTTGCGGCTTAGAATTCTGGAATTTACATTATCGTAAATGATGCTTAATCAACTCACTACTTACGTACTCTTTATCACGATTGTTCAAATACAAATGATCATGATAAAGAGTCTTCATCTCTCTATCATGAATTCCTGCACGATTGTGCATGACTGCTCTCTTCGTCTAACTTCTTCATTATCTTTTCTTGAAATTTCCTATCTCCACTCGTCAACCAAGCACATTAAATATCCCCTGAAACATGCACTAAATTTAAAATCTTGGCCTAAATCAATAATAATAATAAAAAAACATCTAAACACATGATTATCACTCAAGAAAACACCTAAAAGCACACTCTATAACCTATAAAACACACTATGATTTATCTTGTTGTTTAGCCTCTTAAGCTTTAGAAACCTTTTCTTTTTGTGCTAATCATATTACAAGCTGTTAACATAACAAAATGTCTTATCTAAGCCTTAAAGCTAGTGGATCATTTATAATTGTTGATTTTTATGGATGAATAAGAGCATAAGTGTGGGGGTGTGCATATATGTAGGTTAATTATAATTGATGGAATGTGATTCTTTTATCCTTTGACTGAGTTCCATCATTGATGTAATTCCTTTATATTTTTGTTTTTATAAAAAAATAAAAAGAAAAAGGAATAAAAGAAAAGAAGTATCAAGGAGAAAAATTATTAGCTTTGCAAAGTAATTCATGTTAGTCTTTCCTCCTAAAATTGTATGGAATGGTGAATTGATTATGATGCAAATAAGGGAGAAGTTATGAAGGATCACTTTTTAATATTATAACGTATTATTTACCATAATATTATAGTGAATTTCTTCTAATTGTCTGTGTTTCATATGGTTTATGGTGTGAAGGCTTGAATATAAGCTATGAAACGGAGTTTTTGCATTCATCATATCAGTGGTACCCAAGTTTGAATGGATGTTAATTTTTGCACTTGATACTCCCTTGAATGTTTTTCCTACTTCACTAGTTTTGATGGCTTTTAAACTACATGATCTAGATACTTCTCACCTTAAACTTTAGCCCCATTACAACCCTGAAAAGTCCTCTGATTCATAATTATGTATATGAATCCTTAGTAGTAGAGAACTGAATGATTTGTAAAGTTGTGGAATGTCTTGACTATGAAAGGTGCTTGAGTGTAATTGTAGATTTACTTATTTTTAAACAAAACTTGTTAGTCTAATCATAGATTGCTTAGTTTTTGAAGGGAATGGTTATTGATTCATTATGAGTAAAATTATTGAATGCTTAATTTTTAACATGGTTTTGAAAAATTTTCCTCTTTTCTTACTACTGTCTAATTTTAGTAAATATGAAAGAAGAGCAAGTGATTTTCTTTTAATTTTGATTTTTAGTTTTGCGTGACAGCTGTCAAAAGCTAAGTATGGGAAAACTTGATAAGTGCTTAATTATTGATATATATTCCCTAATGCTTAGTGATTAATATTATACTGAACTTAAGAAACTTATATTGGTTCATATTTTTCTTTAGGTATAAGTTAGAGGATCAAGAACCAAAATGAGCTAAATTTGCATCCTTGGAGCCTTTCTATCAATGTTTGATCTTATTTACCCTTATGGAGCAAAAAGGAGATGAATTAGGGTAAAGACAAGACAAATAATGGAAGCAATGAAGTTATTGTGGCTTATACAACAATGTATGAGAACATGTAACTCAATGGAAATGTGTACAAGCTAGAAGACGTTTCAAGTAACCTTGAGAGCTACACGCCCATGTGAAGACTTACATGACTTTGTAAGTTGGCCAAGTATCTGTTTAAAATAGTGTAACTCAATGATTTTTGCCAAATTAATATACATGGTCACTTCCACGCCCGTGTAGCAGACCAAGTATAACCAAACAACTTGAATTTTGCAGTATAAAAGGGCATTGAGGTGGTAAAAAAGGGTATAAAGACATTATAGACTCAAAAGGTGGTAGATTCCTTTCCCTTTGAAGAGATATGAGGAGTTAAGCTTCATCTTTTTAGCTCAAATGGAATATCAAGGCCAATAAACATGTTTAAACATTGGTTAATCTGGTGATGTTAGTCTTAACTCTCTTTTGGGATTAACTATGTTATTTTATGTTTAATGTTTTGGATTTATGTATGAACGATCTAGATAGGCCAACTAGATTATTCATATATAAATTCAGAGCCAAAATCTAGATTGGAATATGTAATCATTATAACGCTGATTCACTAGGGGTAAACTATTGGTCACACATTATTAGGGATAGCAAAGCATAGGTTAAATATCCTAGAGTTATGTGGTTGTTCTTAACAAGTTTTATAATATATAAAACTCTGCATACCACAAGTATACAGATTGTATCTCACAGTGTTAAGGGTATCATTCTCATGAGGATTATAAAACACCTAAAAACTTAAATAGAATTTTGTCTAAGGTACTAAAAGTTAATGTGAATGCAAATAACTAATTGAAATTAAAATAATAACAAAACAAAACAAGAAAGGAATTGAAAAATTGTGTTGCCAATGAATTTGAGGTTAATCAAACTTAAAGATTTAGGACCTATTCTATCCTTATTTTGTTTCCCCTTTATCTTGTTGATTCAATTTATGTTTGATTCTTGATATCCTAAAGTTTTGATTGCCCTCTCTTGAGATCTAATCAAATAACCTTAATTGAATTAGAAAATTATAGAGTTGTAATCTCTCGATTCATAAAACTATTCCTAACTTGTCCAATTAGATTTGAGGCAATCCTACGATTAATTAATTTTCCAATTAAGATCTCTCTTCAGTTGTTCATTATTCTAATAAATATAGGTCTATTGAGTCACCAAATCTTTTTGTGCACCTTAACACATGTAACTTGATTAACTCTCTTGATTTATTACCAAGTATATACATAATGATTATTATAAACATTCTTAGATGTATTGAATTCAACAAGAATAAAGTTCAACAAAATATTTCAAGAATAATCACTAATATGGATTTAGAAACCCATAATCATGTTAAAAATCTTATAAATCCAAATAAACATTCAATAAAATGAAATAAATAAAGGGAAAAGAATAAAAACTTATTGAAGTATTGATATGGAAATTTGGAAATTCTTTAAAGCTCCTGTTGATGTCTCCTCTTGATCTACTTTTGATTAGGTGGCTTTTACATTTTTTCAAAATTTTCTTGCCTTAAAGTAGTTCTTGAGGCTTCTACAGTTCTTTTAAGTGTTTTCCCACTTAATTTGGTTCCAAAAATAGTCTCAAAATGTCAAAAATAGAAAATAACTTGTGAGTTGGAAAGCTGAAAATCGTTGGAATTTACTATCTGTCGAGACTATGACCTAGTTGCATGCATCCAATTCTGCTCTTTTCTTCAATTTTGTATTTTCATAAACTCACAAACACATAAAACGCCCCTTGAAACATGAAACTAAGGTCAAATCCTTGCTTTAAACCACTCAAACAATTGAAACACATACAAACACTATCAATAGCACAATTTTAAGCCTATACATATGATAATCATATAATAAACACTTAAAAACACACTTAAACACCTATAAAAGCATACTATGATATACACCTATCATCATCCCCAAACTTAAACCTTTTCTTTTTCTCAAGCTAAACTTATAGCATAAACAAACAAAACACATAAATACATAAACACACAATTATACAACAATACAATGACGTCAAATCTCAAGGAATGAACTTAACATAAAAAACCAATCACAAAAAAATGCCAACATTCTAACTTATTCCTTTCATGTTTAAGTTATTTGATTTGAATATATATATGTATATATATGTCAAAATATTAACACGTTATTCATATACCTATGGTACTTGTAAGCACACATTTATTACTATTAGTCAATCAAAAAGGCAAACTATCAGTAAGTATCTTTCAAAAAAATTCTTGCTATTTGAAAAAGATCGGTAGGTTTTATTTATTTTAACATCATTTTTAAAATTTTTCTTTAATGATAACCTAGTCTTTTAATAGGAAGGCAAACATCTTGTTATAAATGTCCCTCGATTATGCAACTAGGTCATGTTTTTTTATTTAGCTTGGTTGGAGTGTCATTATGGCCTTTTGATGTGAAGATAAACATTTTGTCATGAATGCCCCCAATCACTTAGCTATTCACAACTCTCAACTGGCTACCAACCCTATTCTTAACCCAGTATTTTTTAAAAAGGCCAGTGGAATAGTGATTTTATTTAACATTTTTCTTTTTCCTTTTACAATATCTAAGCCTATCTTATTTCTTCTTAGTCAATCATTTTCATGAAAGGATGCTAACGAAGCTAAACAATTTAATTGAGCATAATTATAAATGTATGTGACCAAGTGTCCTAAAGTGAAAGAATAAGTGTCATATCCGAATTAACATGCATAATTATCCTAAAACACTTAAAACATAAAATAAGCAAATTATTATGTTTTTACAATTTAAATGACCAAGTTCAAAGCTAAACTATTTCCATTAAATTCATGCCATTGACTTATTCACACAATTCTTATATCATGCAAAAAAAATTTCACACAATACTAAGCTAATGACAAAACTAATACAAAAAAAATGTAAAATTCACACACAATTGATATGCAATTGCATATACATCCACACAATTGAACAACACATTATCTTCAATGTGAGAAATAAAATAATACAAAGAAAAAAAGAACAATAAAGAAAAGTTAGAGCAAGAATAGTTAGGTGATTAAGGTAGTGATGGTGTTGACAATGGAATTTGGGAACACTCTATACCATAAAGATCCATCAATTCACTCCCTACAAAATAAACCTAAAAAATAAAAATAACAAAGTATCAACAAAATAAAATAAAAATAAAAAATAAAATAAAAATCCTAATTCTTGGGTTGCTTCCTAAGTAACGTTTGTTTAACATCATTAACTTGACGTACTCTACCTTCTACCCCAACTTGGGTCTATAATGAGTGGTTTGATTCCACCCGTTTCTCCATATGGCAGTTTAGTAGCTTGTAAATAAGCTACATGTTGTAAGATAATGAAAAGGACATAATTGATCAAATTAATAAGAAATCTAAGTAAGTTTAGTAATGCTTTTTTTCATAACAAACTACCAATAACATAAGGAATGATGAAACTATCTAAATCTTCATTTAAACCCAACAGTTTGTATTATGGGAGGCAGAAACTATTCTTACTTAAAGAGTCTACCAATACTTCATTAATAGTTTCCAAAATTAACTAAAAAATTCAACTACATCAATTCTCATAAACGATTATAACTCTTTAATATCTTGTTCATATTGAATTCCATTTATTCATCACCAATTCGAAGGATGAGGTTGCCTTCATGGACATGTAACAAAGCTCTTCCAGTGTTTAGAAAGGGTCTACCAAGAATTAGTGGGAATTTTTTATCCTCTTCAGAGTCTAGCATGACGAAATCTACATAAATGATAAATGTGTCCACTTTTATAGGCACATCCTTTACCACGCCAAACAGTTTCGTTATCGATTGATCCATCAACTAAATAAGCATGGTAGTTGGGTTCACATTTCCTTACCCCCAATTTCATAAAAACTGACAAAGGAATAAGATTAATACTTGTACCTAAGTGATATAAGCATTAGAAAATTCTAAATTACCATCTACACAAGATATATTACAACTCTCTAGATCTTTCAACTTTGAGGGCATGCAGTTGGTAGTTATGGAGCTACAGCTTTGTATCATGGAGACCGTTTGATTGTCATGCCAAGTCTACTTGCTTGATAAGATGACTTTGAGAAATTTCACATACTTGGGCATGTGTTCCAAAGCCTCCACAAAAGACAAGTTAATTTGTAACATTTTCAGCTTTTCCACGAACTTTACAAATTGACCTTTAGTTTATTATTCAAAAGTCTTTGTGAGAATGTAATTTTTTGTGAGCATGGTAGAGGAGGAATATAAGGAGGGTCCTCATGTTTCTATTCATCCTTTTTTTTACTTCTCTTGGTCTTTTACAAGGTGGAGTTCAACTTGTTTTTTTTTATTGTTCTTTTAACTCTTTCCCACTCCTAATTGTGATAGCCTTACGTTGTTCCTTTAGTTTTGCTTATGTGTTGCTTAAGAGACTCCCTACACTTTTTATAGACAATGTATTGGCTAACTGACCCATTTGAACCTCCAGATTATAGATGGAAGAAGCATAATTCTTTTCTATTTGATCAAAATTTTCTTCCATCCTCTTATGGGTCTCATTTTGGCTTCTGAATATGAATTTAATGCATCCATTAACTTATCCATCTTTGACTCTAATGAGCCAAAATCGTCTTGTTGAAATCCCGATAAGCCTTAATTTCTTAGTTGAGTTCCTACATTGTTTGACCAAGAGAAATTTGAGTGGTTTTCCACCTAGGATTATACGTGTTTGAATAAGGATTACCTCCCCAACCATATTATGCTCCCATAAAGTTAAACTACTTCACGTTGTTGTTTTCCACAGGAAGTAATCAGCTGTGATATGACTCTCTTGTCTGCATAGCTTGCATCTATGCTAAACTATTAGTAGAGAGGAAGAGGTGGTTGTAAGGCTGTTCTGTAACTCTAGCCATTTCCATCTTCAATCTTCATTTCTAGAGCATTAGTGGCTTATCATTCATATAACTAGGTATTGATTCCTATATTTTATCTACATTATCCCTACTTCAAATCTAAATATGAATACATATTCTTTTTGTCATAAGTGGATTTTCTAATCCAAACTTCCTTATGTTACAGTAGCTTAATATTGAATTTGGGGGGTAAGAGAGTCTCTTCTCCATAAAAATTCCACCAATGATGATTTTTATTTATGTACTCTCGCATTAGAAACCGTAATTTTATGGAGACACTATAATAGAGGCATTTTTCGTTTAAGGAGAAAGATACTCAAATTTTCAAATGCTAAGGAGTCCCCTACCACTTTTCTCTAAGATAATTTGTTAACCACTTGAAGTGGAATGACACTTAGAGGAGAATCTTTCAATTAGCTATGTTGAGATTTAACCAAAGCGATGGCAAAATGCCAACAAGTTCAAATAAAGAAGGCAAACGAGAAGAAGGAAATAAAGGAAAGTTGGGAGTCTTAAAGGATGAAGCCTGAGTTTTTGGGTTAGAATGATAAGAGGAAGGGCAATGTGAGGGTAAAAGGATTCATATGTTTTTTTTTTAAAGTTTGTCATCCATTTATAGAATTAGAATGATGTCATATTAAAACTTAAGAAGTAATACTACATCATTTTGATTCAAAAGTAAAGTACAAACTAACGAAATATGATATAGGGGTTATATAATAACAAAACGATAATATAAAAGAAAATTTGATAGTTTTCTTATGAGAACAAAAAATAGACAAATTCAATGTATTTAACCTTGAAAGAATTATTTTAGCGATATTGCGCCTAATTATAGATGTTATAAAACTTGAGTTTTAGATGCTTAACATTTCTGCAATGCATATTAAATTTTAAAAAGCATGTTCAGGAATAAATGTCCAACAAACCATTAAGTGTTTAAACAAAGTAAAGTGAAGCCTAGTAATTTATGATCAATTAAAAGGATGATTTACTCAAATATTTCTTTTAAATATTGAGTTTTAGCTTACATAATTATGAAGAAGAATCAATAGAGATGCACTAAATTAACTTGGACAATATTGACCACTAACTAAACAAAATGAAATAACTTTTTTTTAAAATAATAGAGTAGCTATGATTCAAAACTCAAATCAATATTTTAAAAATGAAATTGGAGGTTAAACTAGTAAGACAATGTCATAAAACCGATCAAAAATTGCATAAAATTGAAGAATTTGAAATAAAATTGAAGGAGACCACACTTACCCATAAAAAAGTTAAAGTTTAATTAAAAATGAGATCGTTAAATAGAAATTAATTAGTTTATTTTAGATTATAAAAATTGATTAGTTGAAAATTAACCAATCAATTACCAATTAATTTTTGTAAATTAAAATGAAATTGTATCTCCAACTATGGTAATTTTTACTTAAAGAAACAAAAAATTGTCCTTAGAAATTAACTTAGTACACAGAAAACTAGATAGCCCAAATATACAATTTTAACAAAGCAATGAGTGTCGCTGTTTTCTTGCCAGGTGTCCACATGTTTATGATTTAGCATTTAGTGGGAGGAGTCATAGAAATTTTTGGAGTTTTCTTCTTCCCTTTAGATAGTAGATTGTCTTCTCTTCTGTAGTTGGTTTTACTAATGATTTAGCTAGAAGAAGGTATGTGTTTTGTTTTAGGTTTTATTCTTAACTTGTTGGTAAAGTTTTGTTCCAGACTCTGTTTTTATTCTAGATTTCAATCATTGTTCCTTCTCTATTAAAATGTGATTAAGATACTCTATGTTCCAATTTCTCCATTTTACTATGACGATTCTTCTTATATGTAAAGAAGATTTTCATGTGCAAGATAAGGAAGATTCCTTCTTGCTATGATTGTTATACTACATTGGATGTGTAATTTTTGTGATTATAAGTTCATGGTTGCTTCCTAAGATATGGTACTCCATTGATTTTTTTTCTTGCTTAGTGTTGTGAAATCTTCTACCGTTCCATTCCTTCCAGATTTCATAAATTAGTAGGTTTGTGGATATCTTGACTACTATTAGGTCATTGTGATAGTTGTTTAGTGTTAAAAACCAATTTATTATGTCTTTCATTATGGAGGGCCTTAAAGTTTGGCTAAATCTTTGTAATATTCTAACCCATATGCTTATTGTATATGCACATAAGAAGTTTATACGATCTCGTAATTCATTGTGTGAATCGTAGAGTAAATAACCTTCTTAAGCCACCCAATTTGTTTTGCCTCATGTAGGTAGCCCTTTCTCAATGATTAGCCGCATTATGAAAGAATGTTTTGGTATTTTGTTCTTGAATCACACTATATTATGCCATATCACCTCCTAATTTGGGGTAGTGAAAAGTTTATTGCAAGAGTCAATTGTAAATCCCTTTGAAGAATCTCTAATTCATATAATTCTTTTTTCTCTATTTTGTTTAGGCATATAAGTAGGGAAGCAATGAAAGATTGCATTTAGGCTCCTTGTAGGACAAAATCACTAGTTGTTTAGGACAAATGAGCTAACCTTAGAATCCTAAAGTAGAGTATATTGAATTAAGGTATAAGTTGGTAAGAGATAAAGGAGTCTTTGTTAAGCTTAATTGTCAAACCAAAAGTTGTTTTGTTCCCATTACCTATTAGGTGCTTCATTTCCTTCCTTGCTACCTCTTTAAAGCTTAAAATAAGTTTTATGGTTGAAGAGGAGTTAGGTAGGGTTTTTTTTCAACAAATTAGAGTATGTGTGTGCATGTGTGTGTGTATGTATATATATATATATATCACCTATAAATTCTCTTTTTCATTGAATAATCCCTAAATCCTTTTTGCCATTAGTGCCTTATTTGTTGTTCTAATTGATTTTAATCTTAGTCTTCCTTTCCTTCTAGAATAACATACTTCACTTCATCTGACCTTGGAAAGACTTTCTTTTTACCTAATCCACTCTATAGGTAGTTCTTAAAGACCCTTTCTGTATCAAATCCTTTTTACCATTAATGCCTTATTTGTTGTTTTAATTGATTTTGATCCTAGCCTTCCTTTCCTTCTAGAATAATAGACTTCACTTCATTTGACCTTAGAAAGCCTTTCTTATTACCTAATCCACTCTATAGGCAGTTCTGAAAGACCTTTTCTATATATTTTATGATCTTGCTAGGACTAATAGTATGAGAACTTTAGTAGACATGCATTCCATTGACAATAGATTATATGAGCTAGATTTTACAAGTATAAGAAAGTTTTTTGATATCTAACTTAAGGATTGGCTTATAGTTGAATCAAATAATGATTTACAATCGTAGTATGACAGTCTAGAGGTTAACATAGGTAATCACAAATATTTAAAAGGGGTTGTTGATAGATGGAGTCTTGAGATTTAAGAGAGAGACTGAATTATGTGGTCAAGTTTGTAGAGATAAACATGACTTTTTTCTTTATTTATCACCAATCTTGAAATTCCTGCAAACTCATCTAACCCGTCAAGTAAAAAGTGGACAATTTTTTTATTTGCCCCACTAAGTACCTAAAGATCATCAACAAACAATAGATTAAGGAGTTTAATCCTCTTGCACTTATAATGGCATTTGAAGAACCTGCTTTAAACTATCCTGTAGTTCGTCAACCTAGTGAGAACATCAATCGCTAAAGCAAATAGTTGTGGAGAGATAGGGTTACCTTGTCTAATTCCTTTTGTCTCCTTGAGGTAGTTTATTGTTTTTATATGGACTAGAACATTGTATGATGGAGAAGAGATGCATTGGTGGATCCAGTTAATGAACTTAAGAAGAAAATCCAAAAGTTTTAAGGTATGCATCAAAAATAACCAATTGAGGGAGTCAAAATCCTTTGTGAAATCAATCTTTATTTCATAAATTTTGATGGTTTCATTGGAGTGATAATCCTTAAACACTTCTTGAGCTATCAAGAGGATGTCTCCGATACTCCTACATGCAATGAAACCAATTTGAGAAAAGTTGATTTGAGAGTTCATTAGAGGTTTCATCCTTAAATCAAGGATCTTTAAGATAATTATGTCCAGGAGGTTACAAAAAAGGATTATTCTGAAGTCATAGAATAAGGAGGAACCATGATTTTTAAGGATAAGAAAGGAAAGTTTTGTTAAGTTCTTTGAGAAGGATGCTAGAATTGGAGAATTCATTGATCATGTTATAGATATCAGATTCTAGTCGAGATTAGGGTATGAATTTGGAAAAAAAGTTAAGGGGAGCTTAAACAGGGAGATTTTGATCCTAAGAATTAGTGAAAGTGGAAAAAGGCTAGAAGTTTAAGTTTGTCCTTATCAAAACAAGAGAACTCATTGAGGCTAGGATCCCTATGATTTTGTTAGAATTTCTCCTACTTTGAATGGATATAAAGAAAAAAAAGCATACTTTAAATCTCCCTCTTTAAGCCAGTTAATTATGAATTTTGTCTAAAAATTGAGTTGTGAGGTTCAAGGAGAGATAAATAATGGTCAAAGGGTGATTTTCTCTTTTTCTCTTAAGTTGTGATTCAGAGGATCTAGAATTAACTAATCTTAGATATCATTTAGTTCACCCTAGCTTGTTCCACTTCCTTTTAGATTTCAGATTTATGTTTCTGTTAGTGTGTCCTCTTGAACACTTCCTCAATGGTCTTCAGCTTTGATACCAGTTTAAATGTTTTATATCCTTCAATTGTCCTATTTAGATTAGACTTTCAGAATTATATTTCTGTGAGTGTGTCCTCTTGAACTCTTCCTCAATGATCTTCAGTTCTGATACCAATTTGAATGCTTCATATCCTTCAATTGTCCTATTTAGATTAGACCTAACTTGATGATTTCTTTAAACCCCTCTAATTCAGGTAGATGGTTGAAGAATTTAAATGAAGTATTAACTATCTTGTATGTTATTCCATGTTTGATTTCCCAAAGGAGCATGGTATGAAAATCTAAAGTTGCTAAACCAGGTTGTTGAGTTTGGAAATCTTGACATCTAGCTTGAGTTAACCACTCCTCTGTCTATCTTTTTCCTCTAGAAATATCTATTTTCTTTTTTTTTTATTCCACGTGAAGAGGTTACCTATGAAAGTGAGATCTAACAGCCCTAAATTACTATGGAAATATCTAAGATCCTTGTTCATCTTGCCTGCTTTGTTACCTAGTCCCTCAATTTCATAAGAATGAAGAATATAGTGAAATCACCTAGGACAGTCCAAGATTGTTTGATGGCTTTTGTAAGCTCCTCTATATATCCCCATAATTTCTTCCTTTGGAAGGCGTGATTTTTTTGCATATACATAAATGATTCGGAGTCTTTCCTATACCATGATTGAGAATAGCTACAGATGTATAAATTGGTTTAATTGTTTGGTGCTCAGAATTAGGATTGTTTGTGACCCGTAGGCTATTATGATCCTTCCAAGTTCATTAGAAGCATGACTAGAGATAGTGCTCCAATCG
This sequence comes from Erythroxylum carthagenense, assembly GCA_026413575.1. Classification (NCBI taxonomy): domain Eukaryota; kingdom Viridiplantae; phylum Streptophyta; class Magnoliopsida; order Malpighiales; family Erythroxylaceae; genus Erythroxylum; species Erythroxylum carthagenense. The sequence continues at coordinate 53,277,025 of JANZLD010000237.1, forward strand.
TTTCCTAAGAAACTTAGGTCTTTATTACTTTGATTTTTTGTTTCCAGCAAGCCTATTATCAAAGGAATTTGCTCCTTGATGAACTCTTTCAAAGTTTTTTTTTGTTTCTTGGGGCAGTACAAGCCCCGAATATTCTAAGGTATGATCATGACATAGAAAGGCCTAATAGGCCCTTATTTTTCTATTTTCCACTTGATCTTCTTCTCGTGGGCAAGTGACATAACCACACAATGCCTGCTACAGTCAATAGCTTTTAATCATTGCTCACAATAGAAATAAAAAGATAATGGTAAATTTTTACGGTAGCTATGGGTAATTTTTGCCTGTGTACGTTCGCAGTAATTTATTTTCCTTTGTCTTGACTAATTCCTGGTTCAGGGATGTTCAAAGAATTCATCACAAATTTGTCTTATTAACTTGTTTATACGCGGTTTTGATCGAGAAGAAAAGATAACGATAACAAGGAGAAAAGACCTATCAACTTACACATCCATTATTCCACGGGATTTGTACGAATATGGTTTTGGATTGATGTGGTAATTAGTAGTGATCTAAGGTTTAACTGTCAAACACGTATTAACATTCAAGACCAAGCCTCATAAGAACATACATCAGAAATGATCATATTCCTTTTGGAGCACTTTAAATGAGAAACCAATGCTAAATGGTCCTTTTCTTTTTGAGAAAAATGACGTTATAAGATTACAATTTTGTCTGATAGTTTGGTAGACATGAACTAGTTTGCTCGCATGTAATTTGCTATACTTATACTACTTTATCGTTGACTTGAAATTATAACTATACCGCTATATTTTGTGACTGAAGAATTGTTGCCACCTTGTTGGTCTAGCTACGAATCCTACGACGTTTTGAATTCTGGGTTTTCTCCTCCCTGTGTTTCTTTTTATCACACTAGTTTTTCAACATTTGAACTTCTCAGAAGCCGACATAAAATATCAAAACAGTAAGTTAATACGAAACAATCAGACCAAACATATATTAGTTTTTATTTAAGAATACATTTATTTCAACGGAATTGATGCGTAAGATTGAATTTTATACTTCCGTCAAATGAAACCCCACCTACAAAATGGCAAATGCGTCATCCCCAATACTCTATTCGCCGTTCTTGTCTGAGTCCAATAGCCTGAAAAATACTCTATGGACCTTGGCAGTACACCTGTCAGTAACCCATTAACCTTTAATCGCTTCAGTAAGAAAGGCAGCGTCTTTGATCGCATCCTACTACAGGTACAGCCCACCGTCGGCTAACACGCTCTAATCATCCTAAAACCCCACAACAGGTACCAAACCAAAAAAAAAAAGAGACATGTACCTTTTCTTCTTCCGCAACAAAAAATGGCTTCTTTGATGTTCCTTTTCTCTCTGTTGTCAATCCTGCAAGTATCCACTTGCGACCGAGCTTGCGGGGCTCCGAATCCGTGCACTTTATTCGGACCTGAAGTCCGGTTCCCTTTCGGATTCGATTCCAGTCGATGCACCTACCCTGGTTTCAAACTATCCTGCAACTATAGTATTTTCCAGTCAGTCCTCACTCTACCTCACGCCGGAAACTTTATAGTGCACTCCATCGATTACGTTACTCAGACCGTAAACATCAGAGACCCAAATGGATGTTTTCCGAAAATGTTCCTCCGGTCGTCGTTTAATTTGAGTGGGTCACCTTTTGTTTCAGAGTACTATAGTAGCTTCACTTTTCTTAACTGTTCATCGGCCACAGTCCCAGCTCGGTCGAGGCCCGTTCGTTGTCTTAGTGGCGATAACTACACCGTCGTGGCTGTAGACAAAGAAAGGATAGACTCACTGTCGCCGTTGCCCTGTGCTGAAATAGAGGATGTTTCGATTCCTGTTCCTTGTGAACGTTGGTCCTACTGCAGTGCGAGGTTGAAATGGAAGACACCAGACTGTCGATCGTGTAGAGAAAGCGGTGGGAGTTGTGGTTTCAAAAGTTTGACAGGTCTAGCTGTGGGATGTTCCTATCCAAAAAACAAAGGTACCTCCTTCATGCCCGTTATCTCGATTCAATTTTGTGCTATTAATAGCAAATTCAATTAGTGAATTGTGCATGATAAAGACTTTAATTAAATGAAATTGTTGCACGAGTCATAGCAAACATAGAAGGGTAACTAGAATCTATATTACAATTCAACGATCAAGCGTAAAGTCGAACTGTTAAATTCTGAAAATGAATCATTAGAATCAGAAAGCTGGGATGACGAAGATGAACAGGGATTGATCGAGGTCAACTTATTGCTAATGGAGAAGCAATTTGGTGGGCCTTGAGTGACGTTACTTACGATGCGGGCATCGTTTAACGGGCAAGACCAATCACGTACATTGCTCTATTAGAAAACCGCCACGTGGCATATTAATTAGAAGTAGGGTCCATCAGGAATTTTCTTTCCGTTTGTTGCAACCTATTGGAATAAGAATACCAAACTACACATTTTCTCTAGTCAGCTTCAACCGAGTCACGATTTTCTATCTAAGATTATTCTATCTTATTCTGCTTATTAAATTTTAGTTATCTATTTATATAAGTTCCGTGTCTATTTATGTAAGTCCTGCATAAATGAATGGTTAAGATTCAAATTGATAGAGTCCTGCATAAATGAATGGTTAAGATTCAAATTGATAGAATAGGACAAAGTAATATTGGATAGAAAATCTAGATTCCCTTCAACCTGGCCAAAAATTGAGAACAAATTCTTGCATGATAGCTAGTGTTTGTTTGATAGCAAGCATTGAATTGGAATTGTTACTTTGCTAATTAGTCCAAAAGGAACATTATACTGTTCCCATCGCTCATTTTAATTTGAAATTGTAGAATATAATGATTTATAACGAGGACAAATGACTATTTCACTATTATTCTGTGTAGGTTACAATCTTCTGCAAATATTTGTTCTGCTGATTGATCTTGACATGGTCTGTTAGTGCTCATGTAGGTCTTCCAAGGAGTGCAAAGTACGGCATAACACTAGGTCTTGGAATACCAGGACTCATGTGCGCCATTGGTATTGTTTCTTGCTTATTCAGCAAAGTCAAAGCTTACAGAAATCGGCAACGTTCCAACTTTGAACTTGCAACTTCAGTCGTGCCACAGCGCTCCATCTCAATCAGTGGTTTAGACGAACTAACCATAGAATCTTACCCCAAAACTATGCTTGGCGAAAGTCGACGATTGCCAAAGCCTACCGATAACACGTGTGCAATATGTTTATCAGAATATCAACCCAAAGAGGCTCTAAGGACTATACCAGAGTGCAATCACTACTTCCATGTCGATTGCATAGATGAATGGCTTAGAGTAAACGGGACATGCCCGTTGTGTCGAAATTCACCAGAAAGTTCTGATGATGTCACTCGTTCCTCCTCTGTATCTTCATCTAATTATACTTATGTATCACCACGGTAGGACCAAGTCACATTTTGATGATGGCTGGCTTTCGTGTATTCTTTCCGGGTGGGCATTGACATAAACAATTACTTCTTGTTAATTAGCCCATGTGTATATGTCATTATGAGTGGTCACACCTGAACGTTGGTTGCTACGGTTTCTATACTTCTTACAATATACCATATTACTTGTTCAGATAGTAATAAATTAAAAAAAAAAAGATAAGGGCATATTGAGATTTGAACTCCTACGAACTATAAGGTGTAGATGTAAATTTAAACTTTAACATTTTAATCAATATTTTAAGAATAAAATTTACCCAAGATCATCTATGATACAATTGACTCGACATTTTTAATCCTAAGATTCACGCTATAAAGAAAAAAGAGAATTATGAACCTTGATCTATGCTGAATATGTGTAATCCTTTTTTGATCGTAAATATCTTTTTTATGCAAAAGCTTTATCCACTCTCGTTTTCTTCCTTTTCTTTGTTCTTTATCAATGGTTTAAGAACATACGTTTCTTTGATATCTGTTAACATTACTTGACTGAAGGGAGATGGAAGAGTTTATTAATGTAATGATTCTAATTTTATCATCTATGACACAATCCATTCATTATTTTCAAATCCTAAGATTCACGCCATAAAGAAAAAAGAGAAATATGAACCTTGATCCATGCTCAATATGTGTATTCCTGATCATAAACATCTTTTCTATGCAAAAACCTTATCTACTTTCGTCTTCTTCCTTATCTTCGTTCTTTGTCAATAGTTTAAGAACATACGTTTCTTTGATATCTATTAAAGTTACTTGACTGAAGTGAGAGGGAAGAGTTATAGTAATTAACCCTAATGATTCTAATTTTCTTTACAAGCCCAATAACAATTATTTTCGGCCCACTTCGTATTAGAATGAAATAAAATAATAGGTCACACTGTATGAATATTAAATTAATATAATAATCTCCCATTTAGCCCATGTTGCGATTTGATGACCCAATAACACAAGTGTTTACTATATATTGAATCTATCAAGCCATCAAACTTGAATGAATTAAAATAATGGAATCATGATGGTCACAAGTTATCTAATGACATGATTCCTTCCATGCATCACACAATTATCTCAACTCAAAATAACTGTAATTGAGAAATACTATAATTCTCAACTATAATGTTTTCTTAAAAACATAATTCCTCATCACAATAAAACAATGTGTGTACACAACATAATGTAACAACTAACAAATAAGTAAAAACATAACTTTAATTGAATTCATAATTGTCAAAACAATAATAGCAAATGTCCATATATATGTACATACATAACATGATCTCATGTTAATAAGGACTTATTTATAATGATCATCCTTTCAATATGGCCAGTAAATGTTTTAGGCGGTAATCCTTTAGTTAACGAATCTACTACAATTAGATTAATTCTAATATGCTCAATTAACATTTCATGTGTTTGCACTTGTTCTTTGATTGACAAGTATTTCAAATCCATGTGTTTAACGCCCTTAGAATACTTGTCATTTTTAGAGAAGAAGACATCTATAAAATTATCACAATAAATTCTTAGCAGCGTAGCTATGCTGTCGACAACACCTAGCCCTAAGATAAAGTTCCTCAATCACAATGCTTGAATAGTGGCCTTAAAGCATGCCACAAATTCAGCATCTATAGTGGAAGTAACAATGATAGATTGCTTTCCACTCTTCCAAAAAATTGCCCTTCCTGCTAGTTGAAATATATAACAAAAGGTAAATTTCAATCTGAATATTAATAAATGATCACTTCTAAGTGATATGATTTCCTATACATGAGCCCGAACTCCTTGGTGTCTTGCAAATACTTAAGAACTTTCTTTGTAGTTTTCCAGTGGTCCAATATGGGATTACTTTGATATTGACCTAATATTCCAATAGCAAAACTGATATCTGGTTGAGTATAAGTCTGAATATATATCAAACTCCTAACTATAGATGCGTAAGGAATATATTCCATTTCCTTTCGTTCCAAATCATTCTTAGAACATTGAATTTCACTAAATTTATCCCCTTTCTGAATTGGAACTATTGTTGTTGAGCATTTTTCTATCCTACATCTCTCTAATACTTACTGATATATCCTTTCTGAGACAATCTTATTAATCCTTATATCCTATCACATAATATTTCTATTCCAATTACATAGGATGCCTCACCCATATTTTTTATTTCAAAGTTATTAGAGAGAAATTTATTTACATCATGTAACAAGCCTAAATCATTAGTAGCCAAAAGAATATTGTCAACATATAATACCAAAATAATAAACTTGCTCCCACTGACCTTCATATGGATACACCTATCAACAGTGTTCTCTATGAAACATAAGAGGTAATGGTATCATTAAACTTAAGATACCACTGTCTCAAACCTTGTTTTAAACCCTATATTGACTTCTTTAATTTACACATCATATTTTCCTTTTCTGTAATCACAAAACTTTCTAGTTGATCCATATATACTTCTTCTTTTAGGTCATCATTTAGAAAAGCAGTCTTTGCATCTATTTAGTGAAGCTCTAAGTCATAATGAGCTACCAATGTCATAACAATTCTTAAAGAGTCATTCTTTGAAACTGGAGAGAAGATCTCTTTAAAATCAATGCCATACTTTTAAGTATAACCTTTTATTACAAATTTGACTTTGTACCTTTCAAGTCCCTTTTGGTCTTAAAGACCCATTTATAGCCCACTTGCTTTGAGCCTTCAAGTAACTCAACTAGTTCCTAGAATTGATTATCATTCATATATTTTAACTCTTCTTTCATAACATTGAGCCAAATTTTGGAATTATTACATTTCATGGCTTTTTTAAATGAGATTGAATCCTTATCAATGGCTAAGTCACATTTGTGCTCAAGTGAATACATCATATAGTCATCTAATATTGTTGGACCCCGAACTTTTCTTGAAATTTAGAAATATGAAATGAGAAAATTTGGTGATTATTCATGTGTAAAGAAAAGAAGAATTCTTGAATTTGAAATGA
>JANZLD010000237.1:53497136-53514039 GCA_026413575.1 Erythroxylum carthagenense
GTGAAAGAAGACATGATAAAAGATCACAATAAGAGTCTGCGTTGGTACCTAGCATACCAGAACTAGCATTCAAAAATAAATAAATAAAAAAACCTGCAAGTTGATCTTGAGAAGATGAGTTTTTGCCGTTTGTCGGAGAAGATTGAGTTTTTCGCATAAACGGAACAAAAGGAAAGAAACAGAACAGTAACCTAGATATATACGTATATGACGGAAAAACGTCTACCTGAATAAGCTGTTTTGGAGCTTTTCTGAAAAGCTCCAAATTTTAGCTTTTGAAAAAGCTATATTTGGGCTTTTAAAAAAGCTATTTCTACCTCAAAAGCACTTTTGAAATTTTCAGCTAAATACTTAGTTTTTCCTTAAAATGACTTTTGCGGTAGAAAAAAGTGCTTTTAAAGTTTCCAAAAGCTGAAACAAACAGGGGCTAAGACTTTGGATAATTCCCTATTTAATAGGACAAAACTAAATAACCACATAATGATACTTTTACATTATGAATTTTGACATCATCTCTTTGAAAATTGAGTTTAAGGATGACAATTTTAGCTCAATCCGGCCTGATTTTAGCTCGAATTTATTAGGTTATAGATCAAAATGATTTGATCTAATAGGGGCACGGGTCGAGCATGAACTAGGTCGAGTTGACTTATAACTCGACCGAAATAACAAAAACGATGTTTTATAACTTTTTTTAAAATAGGATGAGTTGGGCCGACCGGCCAGTTTTGGTCTGTTGAATCATGGGTCAGCCTACGGGCCATTCAATCAAAGATCGGACTTGACACCCTGAGTTTAACTCAAGCTTTTGAGAAAAAAAAAAGAAAAAGAAAGAGTAGTCGTATGGTTTGGTTTGGTTTGGTGGTCCTCTGGTCTACCTCGCTGTTAGTCAGAAAATTATCAGCCGCGTTAACAAGACTTGTCTTCCAGTTCCAACACACACAAGCAAACAAGAAAAATCAAATATCAAAGGGAGGAGTCGCACTTATTTTTATAACCTTTTCTCCACCTAATAGTCTGACTATCTTAAATACGACTAAATACTTTTCTTTTCATACCCGGCGATCTGAGAGTGCCATTTTCTTATTTCTCCTCACCACACACGCACTTTACCTCTATACATACACGTCTCTCTGTAGACACATACAGTCACGTACATACATATACACATATACATAGAGAGAGCATAGTCTGTCAGAAAAATAATGGTTCAGATGAAGTACTTGGTTGAGGTGGAAAAGGCCAAGGAAGGTGGTGATGGGAAGCCTTCGGTGGGGCCTGTTTATCGGAGTGTTTTTGCTAAGGATGGATTTGCTCCTCTTCTTCCCGGGATGGATTCTTGTTGGGATATTTTCCGGTACGTTTTCTCTAATCCTCTTCTTCTCATTTTTGTTTGGTTTATGGGAAAAATATTTTCTTTGGTGTTTGGAGGATGGGTTCCCGCGTGGAGAAAAAGTCAACTCTTGTTGTCCTTACTTCTGTTGCAAGTGTAAACGTATCTTGGAGCGATTTGGAAGCAGGATTAGTTTACTGACTGATATTTTGGTGTTTTTTTAGTTGTTTTTTACTGACTGATTTGCAGGGACCTTTAGCATTCACTCTCCTTGTTCTTTCTGTTGATTAGAAAATAAAGTAATTTCCTTATTTGGTGCAAAAGCTTGTTCTTTTGAGGAATTCTAGTTCAGTTTCTCCTTGGAATATGTAATTATGTATGTATAGTTTTAATGGAAGACCAATTTACCTTTGTGCTCTATACATTTGTTCCATTAGTACACTAACGTTAATTAGATTTGTACAATATGTTGTCCTTCACGTTCTAAAATTTCCACTTTAATTAGAGCGTCCCTTAAATACCCCAAAACCACTTAACATTGATTTGAACCGTTTTGCTTCTTACAGGACAAGTGTTGAGAAATATCCCAACAGTCGAATGCTTGGTCGCCGAAAGATTGTTAATGGGAAGGTATTATTTTGTAGTCATTTTTGTTGGAAAAAATCTCTTTGTACCTCCTATTTGTGTATCTTGCCATTGCAGCTCTTTTAGTTGCTAAAACTTGGATTGTTGGCTATTTGTTTTTCAGGCTGATAAATATGAGTGGCAAACCTACAAAGAAGTATATGATTTGGTAATTAAAGTTGGGAATTCAATCCGCAGTTGTGGTGTCGAACCGGTAAAGGATCATTTATCTTCTTAGGTAATCTGGACTTCGTATATGAAATTTGAGCATTAATTGGTTTTGTCTGTTGATGATCTGTAGGGAGACAAGTGTGGCATTTTCGGTGCCAACTGCCCAGAGTGGATTATTAGCATGGAGGTAACTCATTACTGTTGTCATTAGCATTACTAGTTTTGTCCAATTCAATGGAAAGCTTTTCCTCTTCTGTGAAGAGCAAAACTTGCTGGGAGACTCCTGTTGTCCAAAACCTTTTGTTCTAGGATGAAACTGCGTTCATCAAAGAATCTGTTTTTAACATTTCAGGAAGCTCTCAGTGGTATGAAGTCTGAGTGAACATTGCTTCAGATGCCATTTGAAATGTCAGGCTAGGGGACAGAAACATCTTAATTGCTGATTAGTATTTTCACAGTAATAGGCTTATACGTGTAATTGTCTGATACTTTTTTTATATTTATACTTCCCCAGGCTATTAATTTAGTGTGCTTTGTGTTTCAACTGAGACTGATAGCAAAAGGGGAAGGGTAAATAGATTCATGTGACTCCTGAATGTCAAAGATATATCGCATTTTTATTCTTTTGTTGTTACCGTTGCAGGCATGCAATGCCCATGGGCTTTACTGTGTACCTTTGTACGATACTTTAGGTACATAATTCTCTTTCACTTTGATAGCTCAAAATAAGTGAGTCTTTTTCAAGTGTCAATGAATTTAGAGTAATTTTCTATTCAAACATTGTTACTACTTGCTAGTGTGTCATGTTCAAAGCTTGAATTTAAACTTGTGTTCTTGTATTGTAACTTAAAAATTGTTATCCTGACAAATTGTCTTTTTCACACTCTTGAATCCATGGTCTATTAGGTGCTGGAGCAGTGGAGTACATTATATGCCATGCAGAGGTCTCAATTGCTTTCTCAGAAGAAAAAAAAATTCCAGAGGTATGCTTTGTTGTCATTTACTTTTGAACACTGTCGACAAAAAAAAGAAAAGAAAAAGCCATTTGGATATAGCTCTCATACTGACATTTTAATGATATTTCATCTCTTTTAAATTGGGTACAAATTTGGGTAACATCATCCAGAGTTGGAATTAAAAACTCAGAAGAATTCTTGAAGTTCTCTTCATTTATCTGACCTGGTTGAGATTGCTTTATGGTCTTTATTTATGATTAGGGATTTCATTTTTATATGCTAATAGCATCCTTTAGTGATCTTAAATTCTCTCTTTCTCTACCAGCTATTGAAAACATTTCCCAACTCAACACAATACTTGAAAAGTAAGTGGATCTTTTAAGGTTTTGCTTTTCCTTGTCAAGTTTTTATGAAAAGTGATTGTGGTTACTATATTATGCAGGAATTGTGAGCTTTGGGGAGGTCACTCAGGAACAAAGGGAAGAGATTGTGAAGCTTGGTTTGGAAGTTTACTCTTGGGATGATTTTTTAAAACTGGTATATTGCTGTGCTACTTTACTTGAGGCTAACTGTTGCATTCATGGTAGATCGCATAACCTAGTGAACATTTTTTCCAACATCATCTTAAATATATTAAAGGTAATTGTCTGTGGTGTATGTAATGTGCTTCATTCGTAATCATGAAGTTTAAGACTTCAATTTGTTCTTGTTAGTGTTCTAAGACCTGACCCAGTCCATCCATATCAATTTGGAAACCCAAGATCGATATGGAGTCGTTGTCTATTCACGGGCGAAAACTAGCATACAGAAACCCATCTGGGAAAGTCACAGTTGAATTGGGTGACAATCCCTCTCAGTTCAATAAGCAATTCTCTATTTCTGTTGATAAAATTCACACAAAGTTAATATCCTATATAGAGGAGCTATGGTTCTCAAAAGAATGCTTGATGTGGTAAACAAGAAGCTTTATAGAAATGAAATTCTACCCAAGTCATAATTCGGCAATTTGTTATACTACCAATTTCAAACATCAAATAACCTACTTTCAGTGGTTGTCAGCCATACTTATTGGTTTTGTTCTACCTTTTCCCATACGTCATCATCCATTGCATTTAACATCCGTCTCTATAGTTCTGCCTCATCTCAGTTGTCATGCATTGTCATTGTCATCTCTCTAACATTTAAACCCAATTGAAAATAAGAAGACATATGGAAGGAACTTGTGCTTTTGTACTTCAACAAGCCAACGGCATAACCCAGAAGAGAACACTTTGCTTGTATAAGACCACAAAGAGTAGGTTTGAATGAGAGGGAGAGGGAGAGTGGTGAGATAGCTATTAGAATAAGAAAATGTTTTGTTCATTGACATTATTTGTGTTCAGCCCTATCTTGTACCCTGCAGTTCTAGATTGGTAGATCCCATTTTACACCTCTTGTTACTGCCAATCTTTCCATCTGAGAATGAAAACTTTTACACATTGCCATTTAGAGCCTTTAAGGTCTCTTAATGTCTTTAACGTTTAATAAATGGGGAAGCTCTCCTTAGATAGGTAACACAATTTATTTAAACAAAAGTCAGCCCTCATATTAAGAGTGTTCAAAACTCCCTAATTTGTTAGATTATGAACTTTATGTATACCTAATTGCAATCTTGCGCTTTTTTAATATTTATCTTGTAATCACTTGGTTATATCTTCAATAGTTTTTCATTTCTTTTTCATTTGGCAGGGATAGCTAATTTGGCACTCATATGATTTGATATCTTTTCTTTTCAACCTTTTAGTTATTACAAAACCTTAGGGTCAATCTGACTTGAATCTTTGTCCCTTAACCCCTGGGTCAATACCCTGCACTGTCTCTTAAACTCTGTTTCATGTTTTTCATTTTTCTTATTTTTTCTCTGCTGCATTTGGAAAGGATTCCATCTTAGTAATATCTCAACGAAACAAGACAGTATTGAGATTGGGACACAGTTGAGGTGCTCTTCTGATCCATTGGATATCAGTAGCTTCATTATTTTCCTTTTAATTATTAAACTAAGGAAACTTGCTCTTAACTTTTTAGCTTCATTATTTTCCTTTTAATAATTATCTTAAGGAAAATTGCTCTAGCTTTTTGGTTTTTCACCTTTTTTTAGTTATTACTCCTGATTGATCCTTGGATGAAACTAAATGACCATTCTATGTTGTGACAGGGTGAGGATAAACACTACGATCTCCCACTGAAAAAGAAAAGTGATATTTGTACAATTATGTATACTAGTGGAACAACCGGAGATCCCAAGGGAGTAATGATCTCAAATGATTGCATTGTTACTATTGTATCTGGTGTGAAGGCACTGCTAGAAAATGTTAATGAAAAGGTGATTATCTTCATCATATCCTAGGTTTTGTGAGTATAAAATCAAAAGTTTAGTTATTTTTGGACCCTGAACTGGCTTGTGAACAATGTGCAATTGTTAACTTCTCATACTACATTTTTTAAAATGGGAGGTTATGTCTAATTAAATCCTTGTCTATCAATTTTATAGCTGACCACTGAGGATGTCTATCTGTCATATCTACCTCTTGCTCATATCTTTGATCGAGTAATTGAGGAATTCTTTATATCACAAGGTGCCTCCATAGGCTTTTGGCGAGGGGTAAGCATAATAACACTCAAAAACCATTTATATGGTAACCATCACTGAGATTGATTTTATGTTAAGTGTGAATGGATGGTTACCATGTTTTCGCAATAGGGTTAGATTACTAAATAGTACATGTTTTCAGGATGTAAAACTTCTTCTTGAAGATATTGGGGAGCTAAAACCAACTATTTTCTGTGCTGTGCCACGTGTGTTAGATAGAATATATTCAGGTAAAACTCCTGACCCCGATGCTATCTTGATTATGATTGTTATTCTTTTGTACATATTGATGGAAGTAAACCTTAAGTTAGTACTATTGTGCCTCCTTGGATGAGTACTTAAACACTCAATGTCCAGTTGGAAAAAAGTGAATGTATCCTTTACTATATCCTGATGAACGAGGCAGCATTACTCATGTTCTTGTGTTTGATTCACTGGTCATGATGCTATTTATGTTTGGAGTGCTTCTCTGAGGCATGAATACTAGGTTAGAGACTTATACAAGACCCAACTTGGCACAGATATGCCAAGGAATCATGATGCTAAAGAATTACACTTTGTGATCCTTCGTTTATTGTAACCTTGTCAACTGCTGAATGCGATGAAAATAGTTTTCTATGCTATTTTACTCTCATCAAATACTCCGTATTGTGAGATGGATCTGTTTTCATGCTTTGTGCATTTACAGGTTTGACCCAGAAGATTGCTGCAGGGGGTTTGTTAAAGAAGACATTATTCAATGTGGCGTACTCCTAGTAAGTTGGATTTTATAGTCAAAGACATTTAGGTAAAATGATGTATAACAATGTTCATTTTTGCTCTCTTCCTTCAAGGTATGTTAAATGTTCTTATCTAATCCTGCACAAAAACATAAAAGTAAAAACAAAACAATACTATCTTCTTTGTATTCTTATTCATTACAATCAAATTTATTAAACTGCATATCTCTTGCTTACATACGAGAATTCTTTTTACTTGACTGATACAGTTTAAAATCAGTTTTATTTTATCTAACTAAGTGGTTATCTGGTTGTTTCTCCATTTGCTGTTATTAATTTTCCATGTTTTGACTGACATCAAATTCTAACTTTATAATAATTTGGCAGCAAATTAAATTATATGAAGAAAGGAAATACACATTTTGATGCATCTCCACTCTCAGACAAAGTTGTCTTTAACAAGGTAATTTTCCTTCTTTCCCTTTGGCAGAACTTGTTATAACATATTATTGGGTGCGATGTAATTGTGCTTATATTTTGAGATCTCATTAGTTTTATGCCATCCTCAGGTAAGGCAGGGGTTAGGAGGAAATGTACGGCTTATCCTATCTGGAGCAGCACCTCTTGCTACCCATGTTGAAGCTTTCTTAAGGGTGGTTTCTTGTGCTCATGTACTGCAGGGATATGGTATGCAGTTCAAATAAACTCTGCAATGCAGCATCTTAATTTTCACTTTGCCTTTTGTCATCGACTCACTCACGTTTTGCTGCTATCAGGGCTAAGAAAAGAAAATTATATTTTTGGTGTTGCAGGGCTGACAGAAACCTGCGCTGGCACTTTTGTCTCTCTACCAAATGAGATCTCAATGCTTGGCACTGTGGGCCCACCTTTACCAAATGTGGATATTTGCCTAGAATCTGTTCCTGAGATGAACTATGATGCCCGTGCAAGCATACCGCGTGGAGAAATTTGTATAAGAGGAAATACCCTGTTCTCAGGTTACTACAAACGTGAGGACCTCACAAAAGAGGTCCTCATTGATGGGTGGTTCCATACAGGTTTTTACCATACTATTCTTGGTGGATAATTAACTTTCTATTGTTGGTTTATTTTTAACTCAATTTGTAAAATTTGATTTTCACTCCAGGGGATATTGGGGAATGGCAACCAGATGGAAGCATGAAAATTGTAGATCGTAAGAAGAACATATTTAAACTTTCACAAGGGGAATATGTTGCGGTTGAGAACCTGGAGAATATTTATGGTCTTGTATCTGATATTGATTCGGTACGTCTTTGGAGAACATTTAGTATTATCAGTGCTGGTTTGACAATATTTTGCTGCCTATTACTTGGTTTTTGATTTTGTTGTATTCATTTTACATGCTTTCTTGTTGAAAAAATGCTTAGCGGTCTTTCAAAGTTCTGATCCAATTTCTATGTTGTCTAACACATAAAACTATTTTCTATTTCAGATATGGGTTTATGGTAACAGCTTCGAATCTTTCCTAGTTGCTGTTGTTAACCCTAACCAGCAAGCACTTGAACACTGGGCTCAGGAAAACGGTGTGAGTGGGGACTTTAAATCACTATGTGAAAATCCAATGGCCAAGCAATACCTACTAGGAGAGCTTGCAAAGATTGGAAAAGAGAAGAAGGTGAATTCTTTGCAGTGCTTTTGACTTTTAAAACTAATATAGTTACTTATTCAATCGTAACTGTTGTTTTGGGCAGTTGAAAGGCTTTGAGTTTATAAAGGCTATTCACCTTGATCCCCGACCGTTCGATATAGAACGTGATCTTCTTACTCCAACCTATAAGAAGAAAAGACCACAGCTTCTCAAATACTATCAGGTAGCTTTTTTTTTGTAGCAATTCGTCTCATATCTATTCTTGCAGCCTTCCATTTCTTCTGACTTACGGTATGCTTTGACTACAGAATGTTATCGACAATATGTACAAGGGTGCAAGCAAGCCATAAAAAAGGATTTGACTAAATCAAATGATCTCCTTCCAAGCAGGGCCTTTTTCCTATTATTTGTTTGTACATACTCTATTTGCAGTTGCAGACATCATCTTGTGTTTTCATACAGTTAATACCAAATACCGCGTAATTAATTTTACCCCTTAATGTTTATAAACATGAAAGCGTTTTATTGTTGTAATGAATGATCGAACTGAAATCGTTGATAGTACTTGTAAGTATATTTCCCAATTTTCATTTGCTACGCTAATCGTGTTGCTTCCAACCTTCATGTATGAATGATCCTCTCTCTCGTTCCCTTGATCCCTCGCCTTCGAAGTAGTATGCAGCTAGCTCCCAAGGTAGTTCAAGACCACTCTATGTCTAATCCTGGGAAAAAAATCCTCCCCTAGTCCAGAGAAATCTAAAGTGTCAAGTTATCATAAATGGAATACAATACTGGTCAGATATTTTATTGACAAAAGACCCTCTTTTTCTCAGGTGAAACATTAGGTACAAGCTAAGTAGCATAAGCTGGGATTATCCTCACTAATTTGTGAACCTCTTTTGGCTCTTTTCCTAGGTTTCTTATTCTCTTCTCTTCTACGGCACTATAGATTAATCAATCTACATTGCAGTAATGGCAGCTAGAGCGAGCTGAAGATGTTCCTCGCCCTCCCTCGGTATCACTGCTCGGACCTTCCTTCCTTCCTCGACCCTCACTTCCAGTCTACAGACCAGCCGCTCCACTTGCCTCTGCTGCCCTCTACATGGTACAAAAACCTTCTATTTCTTACACATCAATTACTTCTTATGATGTCTGCCGGAAATTTGCTTGGAAGGCCAATTTTAATGTCTTGTGTTTGTGGACTAGAAGTGAGACTAAGACAGTAATAAATAGGGGCTGCATAAGGATAGTGTACAAAACATTTTAAAGCTCATGTTTATAGCAACGTGCCTTGCTATTTATTTTAAATGATTTTGAAAGAATCAATTATTTTGCTTTCATTTCTTTGTTGTTACTCTTTCCAGTATGGAGGACATAGTCTTCTCATGGGAGATAGATCAGACCAAGATGTCTAACTTGTTCGATCCTAATCAAACAAGGCTGTCCAACTTTTACAGTACCGTTCTTGTTGGTTTCAAGGGTCATAACAATATAGTTGATTTCAACATTTGAAATTTGAGATAAATCTTGTTATTCTCATTGAAAAAGATACAAATGAACTTGACTTTGACTGGAATTCTAAAGAAAACCAGTATAAAACAAGTTATTTGAAATTGCAGTGAGAATATAAGGAACTTTTACTTGAGTCATCAACTGATCTTCCATAAAATATTTTTTTTTCAATTTATAATATTCCTATTCTTATCATGGCAACTATTGCTATAATTTGACTTATTTTATGACTTTTTTACTTTTATATTTATTTATTTATCTTTTTTTCTATAAATATATATTATTTACTACATATTTTTGTGATATCAGTAATACCCATTATAAAATATCATCACCTTTTTTATTTACTTTCAAAAATTTTCTTTAAAAATGCTCTCCTAATTTTCATTAATTTCTAACTTATCGGAAGGATTTTATCATCATTTTTTTTACAAATTATTGCCATTTTACATTGTATAGTTGAAATTGAGTAGCCCATTTTTCACATTATTTTAAATTGAAAGAGATCTCTCATTTTATACCATTTTTAATATAAATTTTAATGAATACAATATGATAGACCTGTCATATTTCATAGAAATTTTAATCATAAAAAACAAATCCTTACTATGTGAATTTATTTTAATTAAGGTTGAAAACATCTCCTTAATCCTAGCAACACCTGTCCAAAATTTATAATACTAAGACCAAAAACGTCTTCTTGAATTTTGATCTCAACTATATCAAACTAAATATTAATTATGTTGAGAAATTTTAAATGATAATAATAAGCATTAAATGTTACTTTAACTTTCTTTTAGTTTATGCGCCAACTCTCAAATTATTAAGATATCTGTAGTGAATTTTCACCTTTATCAACAAAACCACAAAATGGACCAATATATACCAATATTAATTTGTAAAAGATGTTAAGCCCATATTTAATTATTTCACAATTAAAACATGGAACTAGCACAAACATTAGTGGGGTATATGAGTTACTCAATTAGAATAGCAAATGATAATAAGGTGTTATATTGTTAACTACAATCCCTACTTATTTAATTGATGATAATAAGCATTTTCGTCTCTCTCCATAGGTATCTTAAATTGTAAGTTAATTCTAAGTTCTTGAGATTTAGTTACAAAAAATAAATTAGTGCCTAGGTGATAAATTCCCCCAAAATCATTATAATATTAACCTTTTATTATGCAATTATTTTATTGACAATTGAACTATGGAAATTCCTATCATATGCTAATAACTCACTTAAGAATATTAACAACTAATCTTGGGTTTATCAATTGAATTATGCAGGTTAAAATTTTTAAGATTGATTTATTGATTTGCAAATTTTGCTATTACGTTTGACCCTAACCCAAATGATTTATGTCTACCTATCTCTAGGTTTGTAATCAACTTTTTTCAATTACGGTAAATCTATTTATACATAGGATTTCTCAATCTCTATGTTATGAAATCAGATTATATATTAATAGTCCAGATCCATTAGAATATATATTAAGTACGTAATTGAATCATAATAAATCAATCGAAACAATTGCATTAGAATACAAAATCAAAACATGCTATAGCATAAACTATGGTTCATCTCATCTAGACATTAAAGATGTTTAATTACACATGATAGAAAACCAAATCAAACATAAACAAAAAGAAAAATGAATTAGTTCATAATTCTAAATCTCTGTTCTTTTCTATCAAATGTTCTTGCAAAGAATAGGTTTGATGTTGCAAACTATTAGATCTGTTGATGGTTCCTTCGTAATTTCCACGTCTTTGGATCAATATCGCCCCCTTCTAAATTATCTTTATCTCTAGAATTGCCTCTAAAAGTCTCCTCCAATTTGCCTCCACTCACGTCCTTTTATAGCAAAATTTAGGGTTTTTAGGACATACCTGGTCTGAGACATGGACCTGTATCAAATTGCTTATCTCCAAAAACACTTAAAATTGTGACTTTAAAAGTTTTGAGAGACTTACAGGCCACATACATGATCGTGTATCCTTAATTACTTCAAATCTTTGTTTTATGCCACAATTTCACCCGAATTCCTCTTCTTTTGATCTATGAAGGCAATTATGGCTTATAAATGCACTTGTAGAAAATTAAGTACCAAATATATAACAAAATTACAAAATATTAAGCAAAATATATAAAATATGGGTGAATAAATATAGTCTAATATGCATCTATCAAACACACTCAAACTTAATCTTTTGCTTGTTCTCAAGGAAATCATAATCAAAATTATAAATTTTACAACATCTATCCTTCATTAATCTTAACTTATCCGTTTATACTATAAATCATCTTATCATATTAAATTAAATTACATACAATTATATTCAAGTTATCCTAAAAGTAACTTCCTAAGTCAATATTAATAGTAATCACATAAATAACCTCATTAAAATCTAAAACAT
This sequence comes from Erythroxylum carthagenense, assembly GCA_026413575.1. Lineage (NCBI taxonomy): Eukaryota > Viridiplantae > Streptophyta > Magnoliopsida > Malpighiales > Erythroxylaceae > Erythroxylum > Erythroxylum carthagenense. Next base: position 53,509,139 of record JANZLD010000237.1, read on the forward strand.
AAACCTTTACACCTCTACCAAGATTTAACATAATAGACTTAAGTGTTCAAGGTGAAGTATCAAACTCTCAATCAATGCATAGGAGAAATCTTACTATAGGCTTGCAATTTTATCAAATCTTAACCTATATAAACTATAAACAAAAATTAAAAGTTCTGTATAAGGGTTGTAATGAGGCTTAGGTATGATATGATTGGGATAATAAAAAGGTGATATGGAGGAAATTTACAAATGAGAATATTACATGAAACTTGTTCATAATAAACACAGATCCTTTCATCATAACCTATTGGGTATGTTTTTTTCTTCTTTTCTTGTCTTATGCTTATTTTTTATCAAAACAATTTGGAGCATTCATCATGTACCATAATTAAAAAGATATTAAACCTATCAAAATTTCAAGTTTCAAACATTCAGTAATGTAAATAACCTTCAGGGTTTAAAATAATAATAAGGCTCTAATGAAGAATAAGATAAGGTTAATAATTTAGTTAAAATCAATGAAAAAGGCTAAGTCTTAACTTGGTTATTCCTAAAGGATAAAATAAGGTAAGGTAATTAAAAAAGAAATAGGCTATAATAAATTGTTGAATCTAAGTGCTTTTATCATTTCAATGCTTCTAATTTAACAACTGTGGTTTAAATATGCACAATAAAAGCAAGTTCTAGAATCATTCACTGCATACTATAATACTCGTGAAAGAATAAAAGGAGCTTAAAAATGTTTCAAATTTTAATTTTAGGCTTAAAAGCTCACAAAAAAGATGAATTAATGTGTGTAACTAGTGTGCGATTTCATTCAACTTGATTACTTTAATGATCAATAAAAATATGACTTATAAAGGCAATTTTATTCTAACTATCATCCTTTTTCATACTAATTCAAATTAGCATTCAATAATGAAATACAATATTTATCGACCGATTTCAATTAAGTTAAGATATCAATTCATATAATTTAATAATTAAGATTATAATAAGCTTAAGAAAAACATTAAAATCATTAGCCCCTTCCCCACACTTAAAGTTGTACCTTGTCCTCAATATACATAATATAAGCATATAGAATAAGTGAGAAGGTTAAGTGGTTCTTAAGTAAGACAATTTTTTTTATTTTGATCCATCCAATATTAGACTAATATCCTTGCAAAGTAGAAAGAAAAGGGGATAAAAACAATAAAATAAAATAAATAAAATAAATATGAAACATAAAAATAAAAATAGCATAAAATTTAAAATAAAACTATCACAATTCATAGGTTGCCTTCCATGTAGCACTTGTTTAATGTCATTAGCACGACGTACCTTGTATGCTACCCTCATCCTAGGTTTATGATTAGTGGCTTGCTTCCACCCTTTTCTCTACAAAGAGATTTTTTAGCCTATAAGTAAGTCAACTATTGCAAGATAATAGCAAGAGCATAATTTATCAAATTAATAAATCCTATCAACTGCATTAATGTTCTTTTTAATAACAAACTATTAATAAAATGGGGATAATGAAACTCCCTGAATCTTTTGTTGATCAAGTAATTGATCTTGGAGGAAGTAGGAACCCTCTGTACTTAAGATGGCTACCAATGATTCATTAGTAGTTTTCTTATTAGGTTCCTCCACCAGTTCTTCCTCAACCACCTTTGTCCATTATTCTTCTTTCTCTTTTTAGACAAAATTTTTTGGCTCATATTCTTCTTCAATTATCATTTTCCACTCCTCTCCTTTCTCTTCTTGGATGGAGACTTCCTCTTTTTCGACATCTGCTACCTCAGTCATATTTTTGTCCTCCTTTATAACAACAACAGTTACCTCCTCATCTTCTTGGAATGCCACTTCATCCGTAAACCCAACCTTCGTCTTTTCTTCACTCTGCTGCTTTAATAGGCTCAAAAAGTATTATGTGTTATGCTCAAGATGTTCAAGTAAAGAAAATCTTTCTTTAAATTCATGTAGGCTAACTTTAAGTTCGGCAAGTCATTCTATTATTTTATTTGTAATGCGTTCTTCTTCTTCTTCTTCTTCTTCTTCTTCTTCTTCTTCTTTTTGGAGTTCGTTTCCACTCCTAAAGGTGATTTTCATTCCATGTTCTTTAGGATTTGTTTCAGTAGGAATAAGCAAATTTCCTTGCATCTTGTCAGATATTATCTTCTCCAACTAATCAATCTAATTCATCATATTTTGTATATGAGCCTATGTTTCCTAACGCCTCATGACTGATTCTTGAATAAAACTAGCCATCATGCCTTCCAAAGTTGGCTCCTTAATTGGAGGTTCTAAGTATTATAAATATTCAACTAGAGCTTAATCATTCCATACATAAGCATAAGAGTTGCTTCACTCTGAATTACAACCATTTTCGTATGTTGCACCTTAAGTTTGGTTGTACATGCTTGGTTGCTCTCACATATAGGTTGGTGTCTGATATTTATGATTGTAATGGTTACTCCCACAAATGTTGCAACATGGCATAGATACCAATTGAGCCTCTGAAAATATGTAAGGAATCCTCTCTCTACCATATGGTGATGTTATATATTGTGAAGACACATTGTAGCTCCTATAAGAGTATTATCTACTTCATCCTTCCATTGTGAGTTGTGGTGATGACGTTAAGCCTTAATCCCTAAAATAAATCACAAACACACTGTTAATGTAAATAAGTCCAAAAGATAAATAAATGAATAAGCCAATAATACAACATGATATAATAAAAATGAACTAAATTATAAAAAATAATGACTAGAGTAATAGCATCATAGTGTTCCTAATATCGCTTTCCCCTACAACAATGTCAAAAACTTGATTAGTTATTTCTATACCGATATTAATTTTATTACAAGTGCACGACGTAGTTGACAGTTACCCCATGAAACCACAACCTAGTTCTCTAATTTCACATTAATCTAAAAAATGATCCACAAATAAAATCAACTATAGCTAACAAGATATAGCCAAACTATTGCTTTTTTCATCATTAAATTATATGCATGCACATATGCTACCCAATCAAGTAATAAAAAGCCTACACTTTTAGAGGAGAACTTAAGTAAAATTTTAGCTAAACTCAATTATAGGGAAAGAAGAAGCTTGGAGTGGATGAGTCAGTGATTGGTTATTCCTATACTAATATTGGATTACTGTAAGTGCACAATGTAGTTGTAGCTAGCACAGGCAAGTGCGGTCTATCCCATGAAGACTATAAGTTCTAGTAATTACCCTTTTTCTAATATCTAGCCTAAGAGTTAAAATTTATATTTTAATTAAAATTAAAGATATAAATAACTAACTTAAGAATCACTAACTATGATCTCAGGATAAGTAAAATACGAAGAAAACTCTATATCAAATAGTAGTATCTAATTGATGAATCCTCATAAAAATCTTTAGATTATTAACCTTTTATCAAGCAATCATACTATTGAATATTGGACAATGAAAATTTCTATCTTATGTTCATTACTCTCTTGAAACTATTAACAACTAATCCATTAGTTGATTAACATAAATCTTTCTAGTTAAAATCGTCAAGATTGATTTATCGATTTATGAATTTCCTTGTTACGTTTGACCCTAATCTAGAGGACTTATGTTGACTTATCTCTAGGTTTGCATTCAATTCTTTTCAATTATGGTAGATCTATTCAAACAAAAAGACTTTATAATCTCAATCATATAAAATCAAATCCTACACTAATATTCTAGATATATTAGATTAAGCAGAAAACACATAATTGAATCAAAATAATCAATCAACATATTTACATTGAATAAAATATTAAAACATACTGTTATCCCAAAATAGAGCTCATCACATCTAGACACTAAACACGTTTAGTTACTCATAATAGAAAATGAAATCAAATATAAACATGTATGAAAACTAATAGAAAACAAAGAGTTCATAATTCTAAATCTCCATTTTTTTCATATTGGATCTTTTTGCAAGTTTGAGGTTTGATGTTGTAATTTGCTTGATCTTTTAATGTATTCTTTATGTTTTCCTTGTCACTTGATCAAAATCATCTCCTCTCTAGATATTTCACGTCTGAAATTTATTGTAGAAGTCAACTCTCCTCGCTTTGCCTCCACTCACATCCTTTTATAGTAAATTTTAGGGTTAAAGGAAAAAATAGATAGGGAAGGAAGGAAAAATTTTAAAAACGTTATAAAAATGGTAGTTAAAGGAGCAAGAAGTAAAGGAGAAAGAATAAACTACCACTACTATGTAAGCATGAAAGAGTCCAAGCTAATTTGAGTAAGAGTTACTAAGAAGGGTTAAGACTAGCTAAGGAGAGCAAAAGGGTGGTTGAGGTAGTGACTTCTAAAAAAAGGAATGGTGAAGGAGGGAACGAGAGGTGAGGAGGATAAATGGAATGAGGAGAATGAGTTGGATAGAAACATATGAGAAGAAACACTTTAAGAGAATCATGCAATCCGTCCTTAAACTGATGACAACGGAATTCCTCAGTAAGCACGGAGTCAGGGGCATATTTACTGAGTCGATTGAACTCCCGATCATACTCAGCAACTGATAAATTTCTCTGCCTCAGGTTCAGAAATTGCTTCCATTTCTCCTTCCTATACGCCTCAGTCACATACTTGGCTCTAAATTCTTGGACAAAGGAATCCCAAGTCAGTGGGACCGGTAGCTAGGGACTCCTCATAACGAACTTCCACCATTCATAAGCTGCTCCCTGTAGAAGGGAAACAGCACAATGCACAAGCTGCTCTACTGGACAACTAATCTTGTCCAGTACCCTCTTCACCTTCTCAATCCAGAACTCAACTCCTTCAGATTCTTCCAGGGATGTTCCAGTAAATTCCTCAGCTCCATACTTCCTCAATTGATCAATCGGAGCCTTAGGTATTGTCATCCGATGCACCAAAGTCATCATATCCTGGGA
>JANZLD010000237.1:53514468-53525656 GCA_026413575.1 Erythroxylum carthagenense
GGATGGTTCAGTCTTGTCATCAAGGTGAGATGTAATGTGACTTTGAACAAACCCTTGAAGTGCTTGTTTAAGCCTTGTTGCACGTTGTCTTGTAATAGGTCCACTTGGCAAAGTAAGCTTGTCTTGGAGTGTTGCACCTTGATCTCCATTGCCATGGCTTTTTGTATCAGCTTTAGTTACATTTCAAGTTTTATTGGTTCAAGTGTAATTTTGTATTTTGGCTCTTGAGCTCAAAGATTGTAATTTGATTTGAAATGTTAGTAAAGCTTTGTACAACGCATCTTTTGGATATTAATGATTTGGATATGTTGTTTTAGTCCCGAAACCAAGTTTTGAGTTTGCTCATGATGGGTACATTGAACTTCCGATGGTCTTTTCATTAATTGTTTAATTAACATGTTTGTTTAAATCGCAAGAAAGTAGGTTTCAAGTTTGTTTTTCCAGCAGGCCCATTAATTTTCCGCCTGTCTTTTCCTTAAATGTATAATTAGCATGTTTCACGCCACGCTCTCATATCCGATGTTGGGCTCCAACAGCGGGGTCCAACAAATATGGCTATAGAAATATTCTAGGTTAAAGTTAAATCTATTAAAGTAATTAATTAAAAAAGTTAATGTATACTTAAAGAGTTTTGATTAAAAGGGATTTCAATTAAAACCTAAAGATCAGGGTTTTGCTTATTAAAAATATTCCATCGATCTAAAAAAATAAGGTCAATCATTGGGTTAAGATAAATCCAAAAATGGAAAAGTTCAAATGAAATACTTATTTATATCTTGTTTATCTGTTAGTTCTTCATCGTATTCATTATTTGTGTTTGTTATCTTAAATTAATTATTTTAATTTCATTAAATTTTTCCTTTAAAATCAGTCATTTACTTGCTAGATTAAATAATAAAAAAGCTATTAGCACTAAGATTTGTAATTCTCATAGGAACAACACTCGTATTCACATAAATGTGCACTTGCATAATAATTTTTAGCATAACTTTAATTTGATACACAACATCACAATACAAAACTAACTCTAGGACTTCACACATACACATGGTAGTATCGGTGATTTGTTCCAAAGGCCAATAATGGTCATCTTTGCCATCATTAGACATGAAAAAGGTTATACTGGCAATAGTATAGCAAACAAGATCAAAGAAAACTACTGCGTAGTAGGGATAATTCTCCTAATCGAATTGCATCTTGAGTTCCATCAGACTTCCTTCAGGAGTAAGGGGCAGAGAATGATACTGTAATGCAAGCAGCCTCTCCCTGCTGTACTTGAATCTTTGATCTAGTAAGTAGCAAACAAGAAAATTTAGGACAAAGGAATATGCAGTAGATATAAAATATTAAATTCAGTTTTTCTACCAATGAAACAGTGAGAATTAGGCCTTGACATAGACATCTTTCCTTGATTTCGTCTCATCTGTGAAGGTTCCAAACAAATACGTGATGTAGATGTCCAGTTGGAGCCACGTTGACATGATGTAGAGCAACTTAGATGTTCGTGTCGTATTTCAATTTGTGGATGCCTTCTACAGAAAGCCAAGATGTCGTCCTCAGTTAACAACCAACAGCCCCTCAAGTCCAGCATGTCTAAACTTGCGGGGGTTTTGAAAGAATCTAGCCCCTGGCTTGTCAAAACAGCATCACAAATTCCAAGACGTATCAAGTTCAACAGGGATGACAAGAGATGAAGGGAATCATCTGTAAGTGAAGCACTTCTTAGGTATAAATTTCTTAATTTTTGAAAGCTTGGCAAGGGTGGTAGGGCTGCATCTGTTACTTTGGTGTTCTCCAAATTCAATGTTTCCAATGAACTGAGGCTCTTCAGAGCTGCCAGGGAAGGAATCATATCTGACTCTGCAGCTGTTCTATTCAACTCTGAACCTGGTCGGGGAAGCAATCCTGCAATTTCAAGGAGTAAGTGAGAAGCTACAGTAGCACAATCCTACATGCAAGATAAGTACTAAAAGTCTGTTTTTCTATAAGATGACTTCATAGTTGATTCATAATGACTTGGAGCCAAAAGTTCCAAGGAGGCAATAACACATTTTAGGATAAGAAATTCAAACCTTTGGTATTGGTGTTGCTCAAGTCAACAAGCTTTAGAGAAGGCATCAGGCTGATATATGAAATAGCCAAATCATCCACCAGAGCATGGGATAATATTAAATTTTCCAGCTTGGGAACATACCCAGCCAAAATTGCAAGTCCAGCAGAGGTTACTCTTGTTTTGCTGAGATTTAATTCTGTTAAATTTGTTGCCATATGTGTAAGTAGATGAACCGAATCATCTCCAATCATGCAAGATCTGAGATCCAAATACTCTAGTGCTTTCATGTGACTTAAAAAGCAGAACCCATGAAGAGAAGAGTTGGAAATGTCCAGAAAGGATAGGAAACTCGTTTCAATATATGAAAAGACTTCAGGCTCGTGCTCAAATCTGACTTCAGAAAGTATCAGCTTCGCTAAAGGTGCTTTATTATCATCACCTTCGAGTAGAGAGTCAATGGTACAGTTACTCATATTTAAGCATTCAAGATTTGGCAAATTTGGCAGCCTCGTTACATTGGTCCATGCAAGACTGAGAATGCTCAAATTGGGGAACAAATGAAGACAGCCTACCCCTTTGTTAGATATGTCACTCCCCCAAAGGTCAAGGTATTCGAGCTTTGTCAATACCTAACATGAAAGTGTAAGAACATAAGCAGAAAAACATGAGTGCAGCCCAAATACCAAACAAATCATAATATACAGCTCTATGCCAGTGTAATTCAGCAAGAAAGTACAGGGATAAAAATTGTACGAGAACCAGCTGGCTTATGAATCAACTTCAACTAACACTCGTCACCTGCTGCATCTAAGATGAACCGAAAGACAGTCCTAAAATGAAAGTACACAGGTAATGTAACATTATGCAGTAGATTGATTGAGTTTTAGATCAGGATAGGTAGGATATATTACCTTCAGATAATGATCTGATTATTTATATAAAAGATGATATGGCATAACAATATTGAATAATGAAATCCAAGATTTTTGATATGCCTTTTACCTTCTAGCCAATGACATAAGAGTTCACTCAATAAATCATCAAAAACAAGAACATATGAATCAAAAGAAAGTTGATAATAACAAACAGTATGAGCATAAGTTGCCAGGTTATGGTACCTGAAGAGAACTCAGTGCCTCATTAGTCACAGGTAAACCACCTAAGTCCAAAACAGACAAGTTTTTAAGAGACGGGAGAAGTTTAATACCATCTGCAGTTACGCCTGTTTCTGAAATATGAAGTCCTTCTAGACTTGGAATAGATATAAGATGCTTAATAGCAGCATTGTTAACCTTAGTGCATCTTGAAAGGTCCAACTCCTTTAAACTAGTCATACCTGAACCCATTGACAATATCAGACAGATTTATAAATCTGGTTCAACTTGAATTCCTTGGCAAGTTATGGACATAATTCTATAGCAACTTCATGAAGCACACTCCATATTTTTCACTTGCTACAAACAATTTATCAGTTATTGCTAGTTCAAACTTCTAATTGTTACACCAAGCATTAAAAAAATAGAAAAAGAGGAAAATAATTAAAGTATAACCTTACCAGTAAGAGGCCATAAGGCAGGACTGGTGATTCTGTGACAATCTGCCAGATTTAAGGATCGCAAATATTGAAACGCTCCTAAATATGCCATCCACTCAGCATCAACTTTGTTTTCATCCCGGAGATCAATCACCTCCACACTATGTTTGAAAAGTCTACAAGAGCAAAATTTATATGGTGATGTGAATAAACATTATATGCATAATGTCAGAATTAGGACGACTAATGCAACACATTTCTAAGAAAGGTCACAACACAATAGACTATTTCTGGCATAAAAATGCTATTCAAGTTCCATCACAGCTGAAGAAAGACCACAGACAAACTTGAAATGTCTTCACTTTTTAACAAGAAAGGGTAAAATTAGACTTGATATCATGTATATAATCACACACGCCATCCATGCACATCCTTCAAGCTAAAGGAATATAGATTCTCAATAAGATCCTAATAAACATACTAAATTTTTATCACACTTGGACGGCCTGAAAATGGGATGTCAATATTAAAGAGTAAGAAGAAGCCAACAGTTGGTGGATAAATGATATTAAAAAGCATAACCTTTGCGCAGTTTAGCTTTGACTTCATTCTGAACTTCAAATGACAGCAAACATTTCAAGTAATGGCCTGCTGTTATCCACCATCTTTATAGGAACTGATGCATTACGTCTACTCTCAAATTCTTTCTAATAACTATACCTAAAAGTGTGAACTCTTTTCTTTTAAAAAATCTTGTGCTAAAATTGTACTGTAGACTTTCGACTAATCTATTACCACCCGTCATCCAAACTTCCATTGACATTAACATGGATATCAGGCAAATATGCTCAACTCTAACACCATTACGTCATTTTCTTCAGACAACTCTCGACACTTAATTTTTATATAATTGAAATTAAATGAAAAATTGAATAAAAAGGAAAAGCGTACTCGAGTAAGGAAGGGAAAAGCAGACGGCGGTGGAGGAGGCGGCGAAGAAGAGAGTCCGCGAGAGAAGAAGGCAAGCGCTGCAGAGATCGTCGCTGTCTCCTCCACTTTTCGATGCTCTCTCTGCTTTCACAGGCCGCCTCTATGCATAGGCTAACCAATCGGCTGCTCTCTCCTTCCGATTTCATTTATCCGATTTCCAATTGCTCCGCTCTGATCTGATCTGATCGATAACTCACTATTCTGGTTGGGTTGTCTTAAAACTTGTTTTGTCAATTAGACATCTAATTTTGTTTTATTTTCTTATGAGGAATTTGTAAAAAATAAAAATGGATTTAGTTATTATAATTTGTTCAAACATTAAAGTACTGTAAGTTAATGGACAGTAATCGTAATTTGATATTCACAATTTAAATGAATGATATTAAAGAGCGCACTTTCCAAAGAGTTAATAAATTGAATTCTCAACAAGTACTTCAAGAAAAGACCAAACCTTTATAACTTGCTTCCCTAATCTTTTCTTTAAGTATGCTAATTGTACTTGTGTATGCTCTTGTGATTTAATTATTTGATAACTTGTCATATGAATTTTTTTTTTTGAAGAAATGATTAAATTGTTAAAGAGTATAAACTTGATCATTCCTAATAGAGATGCTCTCTCACGCGTCATAAAAACTAACAAGCGTCGTCGTAACATAATTCTTTTTCTAGTTAAAACCCGCAGGACTGCATTACTGATTTGTCAATTTTGCTACTATGTTTGACCCTAATTAATTACAAGAAAAATAGAATTTACTGACGAAATTTGTACATATTTCGTCAGTAAGCTTATTTAGTGACGGAATTTATTGATGGAAAAAGGCGTCGGAGATATGGTCCGTTGGTAAATTAATTTCCGTCATTAAATTTACCGACGGTAAAAATTTTCATCGGTAAATTTACCGACTGTTATTTTGTTCGGTCAGTAAATTCTTCTGTCAGAAAATTACCAATGGATTTTGTAATTCTGTCAGTAATTAGCGACGTAATTTTTTCCATCGGTAAATCCAACATATTTACCAACAGAATTTTTTTTCTGTCGGTAGATTTACTGAAAACTATTTTTTAAAATTTACCTGCAATGTTTAGTTTTTCTGGAAGCCACCATGAAGAGAACTTCATTATTTCAAGTAAAAGAATTAAAATATTGAAATTCATACTAAAACAGAACTGAAAATAAAGAACTGAAATCATTTTTTCAAATAACAGACATTTTATCAAGCACCATACATGCATCAGAAATTTATCTCAACATCACAACTAAAATCATGTCTTGTCCTTTCTATCACTAACATTTATACTTTAAAGTTGTTTTCCAGTAATAAAATATACAAATAAACGAAAGTAATAAATACCCAAATTAACTTTCATCTAATATATGAAAAACACATGATAATAGTTGCAAAAATACTTCTACCGAAGGACACGATGACAATAGCCAGAGAAGACAACGCTGTCCAGCAGAAAAAGAGTCCACACCAGAGAAATGGGCTTTAAGAAAACCGAAGAGAAGATGTAGGAAGAAGGAAAAAGAAGAAGGGAAGAAGAAGATACAAGTGGGAGGGAGATGTCGGGTCAGTTTAGATTTAAAAAGAATTTACCAACGGAAATTTCCGTAGGTAAACTCAAAAAAATTTTATACCTCCAATAATTCCCGCCTTTTTACCTACGGAAAGAAAATTTCCGTCGCTAAATCCATTTACCAACGGAATTTTCCGTAGGTAAACTCAAAATTTTTTATTCCGCTAAAAATTCCCTCCAATTTTAGCAACGGTTTATGTTCCGTCGCTAACTTCCGTTGCTAATTTTGCCGCGACGAATTCCCTCTAAATTTAGTGACGAGTATTAGTGCCATCGCTAAATTACTCAATTTTAGCGACGAAAATATGCTTTCCGTCGCTAATTTCCAACGGTATATTTTCCGTCGGTAATTTTTTGTTGCTAAATTATAGTGATTACTGACGGTCATATTGTTCCGTCGCTAACGTCCGTTGCAAATTTTATCGCAACGAATTCCCTCCAAATTTAGCGACGAGTATTAGTACTGTCGCTAAATCACTCAATTTTAGCGATGGAAATATGCTTTTAGTCACTAATTTCTGACGAAAAATTTTCCATTCCTAAATTTTCGTCGCTAATCTACATTTTTCTTGTTGTGATTTAGAGGATTTATATCAACCTATCTTTAAGTTTCCATGCAACTCCTTCCAATTATACTATATATATACACACAAAAGGATTTCTAATTCCTAATCATATGAAATCAAATCATGAATTAATATTCTAGATATATTAGAACAAGATTATATCGCACAATTGAATCTCAATAAATCAATCAATAAATATGCATTAAATAGAAGATCAAATCATATTATTATCACAACTTATTACACCTAGGCATTAAACAAATTAGTTTCTATCCATAGAAAACAAAAGCAAAGACAAATATGTAGAAGAATAACTAGAAACCAAAGAAATCATATTCTAAATCTCCCTTTTCTTCTCTAATAAATCTTCGTGCAATATGGATTGGATGTTGATATCTATAAGATCCTGTGATGTAATCTTCATTTTTTTTTCCTCATCCTCTACTCATAATTGTCACTTCTTTATGTTTCTTATGACTCATAAACACTCTAAAATTTGCCTCCTCCCGCTTCACCTCCTTTCACATCCTTTTATAGTAAAAAATAGGGTTTCCGAGATATACATGGTCAACATATATAGTCATGTAAGTGACCATGCATCTATAAAAACACTTGAATTCACGATTTTACACAAGTATAAAGTCTTACATAGGTAACATATACAACCGTGTATGCTATCATACACGAGCGTGTAACTTCACATGATTAGAAACAACATTCTTCAACTCTCCATACATTTAGAGAGACTTACACAATCAATGTACATGGTCGTATAACTCCTAGTTGCTTCAAATCTTCTTTCTATATCACAATTTCATCCAAATTCTTCTCCTTTTAGTTTAAGAAGGCAATTATCATTTATAAATATACTTAAAGTGAATTAAGCACCAAAAATATTATAAAACTACTGAATAATAAGCAAAACACATTAAATATGAATATATAAATATGGTCAAATAATCATTGATCAAACATCCCCACACTTAAGCTTTTGCTTATCCTCAAGCAAATCATAATCTAAATCATTAGTCCTACAAACATCCTTTCAGTATTAACCTCAACCTATTCATCCATAGTCTAAATCATCATATTATATTAATCAAATTAACATACAATCAGATTCAAGTTATCCTAGAGATAACCTTCATAAGTCAATACTAATAATAATCACATTAATAATCATTTTGAAATCAAAAGGCATAAATCTTTACATCCTCACGAAGGTTTCTCCCAATGCACTTAATTATTTAGGATAAAAAGTATAAGAACTCTCAAATCAATGCACAACATGATTCTTAACTATAAGCTTGAAATATTATCATATCTCCACCACTTATAGGTATACTAGAAACAAAATGATTAAGAAGCTAAATAAGGATATTAAGAAGCTTATGAAAAACTTCTTATAGCCTATGGACATCAACTTCAAACCTTTCTAATAAGTGCTTAATTGTTCTTATTTATAGTTTTATATTTAGTGCAACTTGTTTATTTATTTAAGTTTTTATTGTTTTTTTGGTACTTAATTCATTCATATTGTGTTTTTGGATGTAATTCACTTATTTAGAGCAAAAGAAACAAATTGGGATAAGTTTGAGGCAATTTAGACCTATTTTGACTAAGTTATGAAGATGTTGGATAAGTATGTAGACACTAACACGCCTATATTAATGTCAACACACACATATTGATGTTAGCATGCCCAAGTTGACATGTTTCATAAAAAATAATTGGTTTAAAAGTTATATAGTGTTACACACTCGTTTTCACATTTTGAACCTATATTCATTTTAGATTTGATGGTTTTGCAATTTTTAATCAATACGGTCACCAACACAACTGTATTGATGCATATATGCCACCTGAAACCTTAATTTTTGAATTCTATAAGGAAACATTAAGAGAAAAAGTGAAGAGAGGATCACGAAGCACAAAGAAAAACCTTAAAGTGGTAAAAAGCATGATAAACAACTAAGGATACCCTTTCAGAGAAGATTTTTGTCAATAGAGTGAAATTTTAGAGATTTAGAGGATTTCAATCATGTCGTCCTTGCTTTTCAACTCTTTCCTTTAGTTTTTGCGTATTGTTTTCTATAATTACCTTTTGGTATTTGGATCAAATGAACCGTATGATGGACCTTGTAATGACTTTATTTTAATTTAATTTATCCTTTCATTTCATTGAGATTTAATTATGTGTTCTTATTTATTCTCGAATTAATATTCTCAACATGATGATTAATGTATGATTTCATGCAATTGAGATTGAGATATCCAATGTATGAATAGATATACACAATTGAAAGGAGATACATGTAAATCTACAGATAGACTGACAAAAATCTTTCAGATTATGGTCAAACCTAATAATGAAATTCATAAATTGATTAATGTGATTCTAAGGGTTTTAAATATAAAGAGATTTCACTTAATCAACTTAGAATTTGATGTTAATATTTTTGAAAAAGATATTACCTCAATGGAGGAATTTCCATGGTTAATGAACTTTAGATTAAATTGATTAGTGAAATTATGTTTGTAAAAGAAGTCATAGGGGATTTAAATTATAGGCACCGTTGTTTTATTGTTTGATTTTTCCTTTTTTTTCCATCTTAGTTCATTTGATTATGTTGACTTTTGCTTAGTTTATTTTCTCTTATTTTAAATTTTATTTATGAATATCACCTTAACTATCGATTAGATAATAAGAAAAGAGTTATTACTAGTACTCATAGTCCTTGTGAGATTTACCTATATTTGTCAATGCTAGTTATAGCTATAACTTTATCTAGTTAGTCAAACCTAGAATAGATTCCCTATGGAGCATGAATTAAATATTTAAGTTGAGGGACTTACTATTTATAAAACACTTATTTGGTTTTGGAAATATAAGTGTGCTAATGGGTGTGTAAGTGATTATGATGATTTTCCAAAAACGTGGTCATTAAAAAAGGTGTGTTGATTCCTGTGAATCTTTCTGTACCTTATTGGCACTTCTTCTTTGTATGCAATGAGGCTATGTTTCTGATCAACTAGATCAACACAGGTGTGTTAATGGGTGTGTAACTTTTTTTTTTTACTTTTTAACATAGCCAAATTTTCACATACTTTCACACTTGTAAATCAACACACACACCCAAAGCATTCAAGACTAAGATGAGGCCCATATAACCATAGACCAAGTGAAAATTTATACTAAATAACAATATTAAAATAGATATAAGTTAAATTATAGAAACTAAAATCTAAAAACCTAAAACAAAAACTAATTGAAACAAAACTACCAAATTAAAAACTTAGGTTGCTTCCCAAGAAAGGATTGTTTAATGTCATTAGATTGATGTTTCCACTTCAACTCAGTCCCTTATGATTTTAGAGATTAAATTCCTCTCCTTGGACTAGACATAGCTCCAATGGATTGTCACCTCTAATATCTCATCCAGATTAGGATAGGAAATGACCTTTCCATTTCTCTTTAGAATGCTAATTAGATCACTCTTGAACCTCTGTATCTTCTTCCTAAATCTAATTCCTTAAAGCTCTTATACTCTATCAATTCTATAATGAGCACCTTAATTAACAGTAATGGATGGAATTGCTCTAACATATAATGGATGGAATTGCTTTAACATATTCTCAAGTATCTTGTAAGGATATTTCCCTACTAACTCCAATGATTCCTTAAGAGAGGAAAAAATTATTTGGATAAGGCACTCTTTAAAGCATTTCAACACCAAATCTTATAGCAAAATTCTCATACATATTGCTCCCAAAGTCTCTTGGTATAATTTGATTTGGAATGATTAATATTCCTTAAAGTCTCCTTTGTTTTATGGTTAGCAATTGGTGAATTTCTATCCACTTTTAACATAACCAAAGGAACTCTCATACTTCTCTCTAACACCAATTATATCATCATCATCATCATCATACCCTGAAGTCCCGCAGTGAAGCAGGTTATGGGGGGTCTGATAGTACGCAACCTTACCTCTACATAGTAGAGAGGTTGTTTCCTGTAGACCTACATACAGATGTGACAGGATAATAGTGATGCAGGTTAAAAAGTAAATAAGTAAAACCAACACGCTAAATTATCGTGTAATTAAAATTACAATAAATACATAAATAAATAAAATATAACTAAAGGATATACTTGAAAACAAAATATAACATAAAGGAAAAATTACCAATAAATAATAATAATAATAATAATAATAATAATAATAATAATAATAATAATAATAATAATAATAATAATAATAACATTCTAATAATAATAATGAAAAAATAATATAACATTTATTAATAAGTAAATAAATAAACAAATATATACACTTAATAATAATAACAAAATTAATAATAATAATACTAATGCTTTATTATAAATCTTATTAAAAGATTAATAAGATTTATAATAATAAATATATAAACTCAAGTCGGAAAGTAATAATAATAATCATTAAAAAT
>JANZLD010000237.1:53546044-53576576 GCA_026413575.1 Erythroxylum carthagenense
TTTTATTAGAAGTGAATGTATCGTAGTGCACCCTCATCATAGGGTATGTATCGGTATGACCTACGGGCGTACCGGTGCATACTCTACGGTAAGGGGGCGCTACCTATTTTCTGGATAAACAAAGCATGATCGTAAAAATTGGAACTAAAGTCAAGATGGTTGATGGCGGAACTAAATTTAGAAAACTATGCTTGAGGAGCTTGCTTATGGCCATATAAGGCTTTGCGAAGATGACAAACTTTATTAGGTAGAGAAGCATACCTAGGTGGAAATTACATATATACTTCTTCATGAAGATCACTATTAAGAAAGACATTCTTGACATCCATCTAGAATAATTCCCAATGCTTGTTTGTTATTAGGGCAATAAGACTACGACTGAAGTTAGGCAAGCTACAGGAGCAAAGATCTCCTCATAAACAACTCCTTATTTTTTAGTAAACCTCTTTACAGTCAATCATGCTTTGTATCTTTCGACTAATCCATGAGCTCGAGTCTTAATTTTATAGACCCATTTATAGCCAATAAGTCTCACGTGTATAATTCTTCCGCCATTGCTTTTTGCTATAAGGGGTTAGAGTTGGCTTCGTGATAGGTGCGAGATTCATATAGAGAAACAATAGTGAAATAAACATGGAAGTTTTTAAGATGAATAGATGGTTGACTTACAGTCGACAAAGGGGTTGTGGAGACCAAATAGATTCTCATGAATGAATAGAAGAGGAAGAGTTATTTGGTGAGGATAGAGGATTTACAGCCAGAGAAGACATAATATAATCGGGCGTCGGTTGTGTTAAGCTGTTAAAGCTGTAAGACAAACTTACAAAAGAAATATCAGTAAACAAAACTATAGTAGGATCAAAAAAAATTGTGTGAGGGTTTGCTAACTCAAAATTTTGATATTGTTGAGAATATTTTATGTTCCCAAAAAATGATATGTCGAGAGATTCAAAGTCTTAGAGATAGTAGATCCCAATATCTATATCCTATGTGCTCTATCTCATACCCTGGAAAACAACATAAACGTGCTCTAATTTCAAGTTTGGTGTCCTCATGAGATTATAATAAAACAAAGCATGCACATCTAAAAACTTTGAGAGACTGATAATTAGGAGCGTGATTGAATAAGTGCTCATGTGGAGAGATATTACCAATGATAGGAGAGACAATGTGACTGATAGTATAGACAGCAACAAAGGATGTTTTCCTCCAAAGGGTTTCAAGACAAAAAGATTATATAAGAAGGATTTAAGTAGTATCAAGAATATGTCTACGTTTACGTTCAGCCCGACTATTTTGTTAAGATGTGGTTAGTCAAGATCCCTACATGATGGTACCTTTTTGGTTAAGAAAATTGATAAAAATTTATATCTTTGTATTCTATTGCGTTATCAGTTCGAAGTACTTCAATCTTGCAAGAGAACTGAGTGTGAACCATATTAACAAAATGAGAGTAAATGGAGAATAGTTAAGATCTATAGCGCACTAGATAAATCTATGTATAGTGAGAAAAATCATTTACAAAGATCACACAATAGTTCATACTACCCATAATTTCATAAGGTTCAAGACCTTAAATTTTAGAATGAATTGGATCAAAAGGTGTTAAGAGATAGAATCATTGAGAGAAAATGGTAAAGCATGATTTTTAGAGAGTTGACAAGGGACATAATTAAAATGTTTAATCTTAACCTGACCTAGGTTACTGCTAGAGATTAAAGACCCCAATCTAGAGGTAGAAAGATGAACCAAACGAGAGTTCCACATAGGTGACAACACCAACTACAAGTTTTGATCGACAATTTAGTAAAGTAAGCTCAAATAGTCATCCAACTTTACGCTCTTTCCTAAGGATTGTTGTTTGTGGATCTTGCACAATACAACTATGACTCAAAAAGGATAGATTAACACCAAATTCACTTAATTGTCCAACAAAAAAATGTTTAATAAGAGTTTGAGAACAAGAAAAGTTTTAGGTAAATGTAATATGGATGTGTGAACAAGACCTAAATGTTGGACATGCATAGTAGAATTATCGGTAGTATGAACAACCTATGAAATAGATGATATTGTTAAAGATTCAAGAATAGAAAAGTCAAAAGTCATATAATTGCAAACGGTAGAATTAAGATACCAAGAGTTTTGAGGTAACTGATGTGACAAATAGGGCAGACAAGGAGACTGTATCAGAATCTAGTTGATGTTATTGAAGAAGGACATGTAGATCCCTTAATGAGAATTTAGGACAGTTGCTTTCTGTTGACCACTCAATGGCAACAACAATAGTGGAAGTAGGCTTTGGAAGAATTACCTTGTCTAGAGTTTTGTTTGAGCCTTTTTCTACATTCAGAGATCTAATGTCTAGGCTTTTTACAATAGTTGCACGATCCTTTATAAAACTTCTTACCAAAGTTGTGAGAAGCTTGAGACGAAGTATAAGTTGAAAGGACAATATTAGTAAATGGAACAAAATTTTCAATGCGGAGCATATTAAGGTGGCTTTCCTCTAAGATGAGCTCGATAATAATAGTGTAGAGAATGGGTAGAATTCTTCTATGAAGAAAAGAACTGTAAATTAGTTTAAATTTATCTTTGAGAGACATAAGCAAATGCCATATATGTTGACAATCTCGGAGATTTGAGTAGAGCGAAGCATCATAAGATTAGGCCAAATAGGATTGCCAAGTGCTAGTTGTTCCCAAAGTTCTTGTAATTCATACACATAACTGTGTATTGTCAATCCAGGTTATTGTTGCATGCGATGAAGTTCCTTATACAATTGAAATCAGTGGACATCATCCGATATGGAATAACAATTTTTCAGGAAATTTCATACCTCATAAGTTGTGTCAAACTACCAAAAGTTAAATTTGATGACTTTGAAATATGTATTTCGAAACTATGTTAAGATTTGATAGTTTATTCCAGCTCCTACCACTATTCGTTTAATGAATACGTCAATGTTTTCATCTTTCTTTTGAGTAGGTTTAGGTATTTCTCTAGTAACAATACGCCACAGGAGTCTCCCTTAAAGAAAATTACACATTTTCTCAGCCTAAAGATCATAGTGAGAGCCATCAAAGATGATATTATAGGGTTGGAAATCTATTGGGAAAGTTTAAAGGTATCCACAATGAAAGAAGACAATAAAATAAGAGAAAACCTACTTATAGAGATGAAAATTTGTTATTCTAACCTCAAATTTGGATTTAGAACATCGAAAAATCTTAGGAATCGATCTGGCTTGAAGGGAACCTAAATTAAAATGTACTGAACTAGGTAGTAAAAATGTTAGTCAACCACTTTTCAAACTGAACAGAACCGAACTTAACAAAGGAAGAGATGACACGTGGACAAATAAGGAAACGACAAGTGTGAAGATGGCATGGCAACAACTGTAATGACGTCTCAGTGACGTAACCGACGGCCTATCAAGTCACTAGAATTCTGGGTTATGTGGCAGATGACATGGCAATGATGTGGCAGATTACGTGGCATTGACATGTTTCTCCTTTCTTGTATCTGAACTGCATTGTTTTGCCTTTGAATGAAAGGATGCCATTTAGGTCATCTTCTTCCTCCAAAAAGCCTGCAATTAAGGTTTCTAAAATCAGTGGCTATAGGTGGCATGTTTGGTAGTGTAGAGAAGCTTCTGGATGTGAATTTTATATCATTGTGATTTACTCTAAGAGAGGAACAATTTGGTATATGGCAAATTATTTTTGGAGCAAATTTAAGAACTCAGAATACAAAAGTAGAATGCTTGAAAGAAATAATAGAGAAGGCTTCAAAATCATTGTGTAGAGAAGCTTCTGGATGTGAATTTTATATCATTGTGATTTACTCTATGAGAGGAACAATTTGGTATATGACAAATTATTTTTGGAGCAAATTTAGGAACTCAGAATACAAAAGTAGAATGCTTGAAAGAAATAATAGAGAAGGCTTCAAAATTTTGATTTCTTTTATTACAAAGAAGGCTACGATACTATGTAGAAATAGAGTTCGAATAAAAAATGTAAAAATGCTCTCTATATTTTTGTATGTGAATAATATAATATACATCCACTTATTAACATACTTAGATATCTCTAACTAAAGTGACAAATTAACACAACATATATGTACATGATTCTTCGGAGAAAAAAAAGGGTAATTATAAGGAATAGTTGGCTGAATAAAGATTATGTGAATATCTGAAAGATTATGTGAATATCTTTTGATATACGTTAATAACTTGAATTCTTTCTACAGCCTGACAGGCCTGATGAATGGCAAAGAATCGAAGCAGCAGGCGGACAGATCACTGACTGGGAAGGAAGTGATATTTTAGGAATACTTGCTATTTCAAGATCGATAGGTACAAAGGAATACTTAAGTTCCACTTTAGCTACTGGTACTATATGACGCGAAGTTAAGTCTGCAATTACTCTGTTTTATGCATTACAAAGAAATGAATATGTAGGGAATATCTATTGCAGGTGATCTCTCATTGAAGCCATTAGTTATCTCTGATCCGGAAGTTACTGTCACCGAGTTAACTGACATGGACGAGTCTCTTGTTATAGCTACTGATGGCTTGTGGGATGTGGTTTCCAATGAGATGACATGCGAGATTGTCAAAAGGTATTTTAATGGCCAAACTAATAGAACATATGGTGGAGTACCAGGACATTGTGCTGCAGATGCAGCAGTCTTGCTAGCCGAATTGGCAAATGGCTCGAGGGAGTAATGACAATATTAGTGTCATAGTAGTTGATCTAAAGAAGTCCCAGCAGTAACTGCTCATGATCTTTATTCCATGTCGTTAGCCTTGTAAGAGTTTTGAGTAGTAAACAAAGTGGAGAAATGAGTTGATGTTAGTTGAGGCTTGATTGTCTGTCCAAAAGAAAAAAAAAAAAGAAGAAAGAATATAAAATGTTACTAGTTAACTGATGTCTTGAATCAGCTCTGGAAACGTGACCCACAGACGCGAACCCTATAAGGAAAGTAATTTGAACATAAACGTTCATTCCAGCAAAGACCATTTTTAATAGAAAATTGAAAGTGTTGCAAAGCCTACAACATCAGAACAAGAAACGGGCATCCAAAGGTGTTTTCCAAGTACAGTGAAAGGAAAGACTCGTAGAAATCTATGAGAAATGTTTCTTTGCACTTCTCAGTTACTCTCTCTCTATGTATCTTACTCCTGCACACCTGTCTATATAACTAACCAGTGAAGCGGAAGGGAAAGAGGATGAGACCTCTTTTTATCGTCTCTTCACTCCTTTCGTCCTCCATGCTTCATCTTATTTAACCTACTATAACTAGAACCCTAGACACAAGCAATCAGCAAGTTGAATATCCAAGAGAAGAGTCCGGAACACCTTTCTGGACCGCATTTTTGGTATAGCTACACAATTCTTACATTTCAACCCAGAGGCAACGGCTAACTTTTTCTCCGCTTTTATGCAAGATAGTAGTTTGAAACAGAAACATCTGCGGCAGAAGCAGAATGAATGTAGACAAACTCAAGGCTTTTCCCAGAAGGCAAAGAATTGATCCATGATGGAAAGGAATAAAAACTTCCATATTTTTTCAGCCCCCATAAAGGACCATAAATCTTAGATATTGACAGCTTAAGATCCTTCAGAGTCTTGTTAGACTTGTTAGTAACAGCGGTAGAATATCTGTAGTAAGTTCTTCCGTTAGAATTCCATGAAGTTGTAATCTTCTGCTCAATGGAAACAGGAATAGAAGCCCAAGCTGTCGAGGAAGTTCAAGAGTTAGATCCAGATTACATATTAACTAGAAGAGAAAAAGTCAAGTGCATGATGCTTGTTCAAATATTGAACAACTAATCTATCGTGGCATGAGAGCGCAAATAATTTTAATTTGCAAGAAGTATAAATAAACTTAAATCCTTAAAAAAAAAAAAGACTAGTCTACCTGGAGCTGGAGTCGCTTTGGGAGTCGATACTGGTTTTTGTTGGGTAGGAGCTGGGACCGCAACTGTAAAGTACACCATATTCATCATCAACACGAGCAATAGAAAAAGAATTTCAAATTTAGTGAGTGTGATTGACCCATTTAGCCTATACCTGGAAGAAGCTGATTGTAACCACCATAACCACCGTGTAGTCGTGCCAAAATGCCAAGAAGAGGAGCATTGTTATAGGTGGCAGGCTCGGTCTGTTCGTAGTTATCTCTTTCATCAGCAAAGTCATCATAAGCATCAGGGCCACCAACAAGTGCACCAGTTAGAAGATTGGGATCACTTGCTTTCCTGCTAAACCAAGTGGCATAGCCTCCTCTGCAGCTTATAAATCGGGAATCAACCTTATACGACACAATTGAGGAAGCTCGGTGGTGAACTTGCTTGGGATAGTTGTTTCCGTACCCCACCATGTAACTTGTAGCCCTTGGATTGTCTCCAAGGATGTAATCCACCTGAGAACCGTTAGTTTAGAACATCATCAAACGTTGTAACTTACAATTTTGTTGGCAAACAATTTTCCTTAACGATTTTATGTTTATAAAACTACCTGGAATTGTGCAAAAGAGAGGAGCTCTGAGGGTGCTACATTGCCAGAAGCACAACTTAAGCTTCGACGAGCAGAAGAAAGATAGTCAGAGTAAACTGTGGCCAAGAAAGAAGCACTTGTGACAAACTGCATGTTATTCCACCTCTGACGGAAAATTAGACCGCCGGGAGTCTTCCGAACATTCTGACTACCCTTTCCAAGGCATGAGCACAAGAAGTACTCAGCTTTCTGCTGGTACTTCTGGAAGACAGAGGCATAGCGACCCGCTTTGCCTTGCATCAGGAACTGCAACATGACAATAAAATGACAAATCGTCAATGCAAATTAAGAGATTGGAACAAGACAAAGTAAAACAGGACACAAACCTTGGCAACCAGAGTTTGGACACCAGCATACTTAACATCCCAACCAAATTCGGTCATGGCCCAGCCAGTTCCACCCATTGAATCTCCGTTGTTTCCAAGGTAGCTCAAGTAATATTGATTGTTAGTTGCCTGGTACAACCACGCAGCTGCCCAAAGCAACTCATCCTGCAAATCCCAAAACCAAGCAAACATCAAAAATCTATCTTCTTTTCTTATTAAATCCCAGCTTGTCTTTTTTTTTCACCCTTACATCGTAGCCACTAACAGATCGGTAGTATTTTTGTGCAACTGTGATGCTGCTGTCATATTTGCCTCTGTACTTGTCGGCGAATTCGAACAGCTGAAATCAGTAACAGAGACATCAGTATTGAGTAGGCAGATTAAAAAATAAAGCTAGGGTAAAACGTAACGTGAGGAAAATAGAGAAGCGTGGCGGTCACGTGACAAAAGAAAGGGTCTAAATT
This sequence comes from Erythroxylum carthagenense, assembly GCA_026413575.1. Taxonomy (NCBI): domain Eukaryota; kingdom Viridiplantae; phylum Streptophyta; class Magnoliopsida; order Malpighiales; family Erythroxylaceae; genus Erythroxylum; species Erythroxylum carthagenense. Next base: position 53,553,398 of record JANZLD010000237.1, read on the forward strand.
CCGCCAATACGTGGACGGTTGTGATCTGAGGACCAGGACAGACCAAATCTGTCAGGTTTCGACATTCGAGACGGGGGCTACGTGGTCTGTCTTGTCTGCCCCATGATCCATAAAGTGCGCCGAACGACCTTACAAATTAACCCCTAAGTTTAACTGCGTAATTATTATTAATAAGTAAGTTGAAAACATCGAGAAGAACGACATCGCTTCGTCTAAGATTTCAACATCCACCAAGAATTAATAAATTTTAAGCTTACTGCATCCAGTAAATCAAAAGTCGTTTGTCTGCTTATTCAATGCAGCTGACATGTAATTTATTCTTTACTTAAAGTTTGTAGCGGTACTGTTATAACCATTTTTTCGAACAAAACGGTTTTGTCAGTCAGGCAGTTCACTGGTCCCCCACCCCTTCCTGAGACGTCAAAGTGCCTCTATTCATCATAGTAACCCAGTTAAAGCTAAAGTCAAGTCATTTCTACTTCCTAATTTACCTGATGCGCGTGGGTGAGAAGCTCATTGGAATAGACGGGGTCAGAGTGGCGGAAAACGATCGAGGCGGCAGCCATTGCAGCAGCCGTTTCACCGGCGAGATCCGACCCGGGATTGCTTGGATCTATCTTGTAAGCGTGCCTGTCGGTGCTCATGTCCTCGGGTCTTTGCCAGCAGTAGTGATCGGTATTGCCATCTCCCACCTGCGTGGGTAAAGAACGTTTAAGTTTGACAAGTCATAAAACTATTTGTTTCTTTTGGTCTAACGTTACTGAGCTAACTAAAGCCATTTCCAACATCTAACGACTTCGGATGATAATGACACGGACGAAAGCGAGCAACCACAATTCACAAGACTAATTGGTGAAGTTGATTGATTAAAAATAAAATAGCTTTGATGTGAGATGATAGTTTCCAGCAATGGGATTAAGATCCAGTTTACGCTTATACTACAAAGTGGAGCAGAACAAATCCTTAAATTTCCACAACCAACTGAGGTAAAAAAGTGAGAAGACTGAGAAGGAAAAGACGACTGTAATAAACAATAGGTTGTTGAAAAGAATAGGAGGCTACCTCTCCGTAAAGAACATAAGGTTCTGGGTGAGCTTTAATAAAGTAGTCAGTTCCCCATTTGACGGCTTCCATGGCATGACCAAGTTCACCATTCGCAGCCATCTGCTTCCCGTACTCGATTATGCTCCAAGACATCATTGTGACTGTGAATGCCATGGGTAGCCCAAACTTTACATTGTCACCGGCATCATAGTACCCTCCAACCAGGTCCACCTGAAATTCGCAAGCAATTTTAATATTGGTAATTAACGTTGAGCTAACTTGCTAAAGAAAAGTCTTTAACAAATTGAAACTTGAGCGTACCCCGCTAGCTTTGCCATCATTAAGACCAGAATTAGCTCTCCAAGTAACTCTCTGGTTATGGGGAAGATAACCAGATCTTTGAGCTTCAAAGAAGAGAATGCTTTTACTCAAAGCTTGGCCATAGTCATGGGAAGCAAGAACAACGGGAAAACAGAGGAGCAGAAGCAGAGTAGCCATTGAAACGAGCCTCATAAACTTCTCCATTGACGCATACAACAGGATAGAGAAAGATACCCGAAGATGCACACTACACTGTGTTATATTCGTTTCACAAAGAGCAGATAGAGAGAGATCTGCCGTGAAGCAGAAAAGGAAAGTAATTACGAAACAGTGACGTTTCTCGCCACTAACGCGCACAGAGTAGTCGAAGGAATGGAGAAACAATGAGCAATGTCGGTCTGGTTTACCAATTAAAACTTGTGATAAACCAAACCAGAAACGAGGGAAGCTTACAAGAGAGAGAGAGACTAAAAATGGTGAGAGACAGAGGAGGGAGTGGGAGGTTGTGGATGAGCCGAAGCCTCTATTTATGGACTCAGATGGGAAGGTGCTAAGAGAGCAGAAATTAGCGGAGCATAATTAATGGAATTAGTATTATTATTGTTATTCTTTTTCTAACATTTTCCATTTTGGACGACTGTGGCAAGACAGTTGAGGAAAGAACAGAGTCATGTGGGTGTGTTTTGGCTCTTTACTGGATGGTCGGCGGGGATTTAATGTACCTGTGGAAGTAGTTTCATACAGTAGCCCGTCTCAGCATAAGGCTGCGAATTCAGATCTTGGAAAGAAGTTTACTGGAATAAGATAACTGAAGGATAGATGAGGAATGGGAAGTTTCAGCTTCGGCTTCGGCTCGGCTCAGTGTACAATTCTGGGGCTAAGGATTGCCAGAAAAGTTAAAATGGGTTTCATTTAGAACGATCCAATAAAGCTCAGAAGGCTATCTCAGCCGAGTCTCCATTTGAATTTGTCCTATTCTTTTTTGTTACCAGAAAAGTTAAAGTGGATCCATTGTTTTGTGATTACAAATCAAAAGTAAATTATAATTATTTGTTAAAAGAATGGAAATCAGTAGATGATAAATAAAACTCTAGTAACAAAACAAATATTTCAGGCAGTCACCTGGTTGGCATCACAGTTTTACTTTTATTAGGAAATCCGACAAGTCCACACTCTCCTCCATTTAACTTATTCTATCATAAAACAACTCACCGACATTTCTCAGTAGAAGCAAATTTCTGATTTCTATATTACCCATCAAAACTATTCAGCTCAGCGCCTTATGATTTTTCCGGTTAATGTTATTCATATTTACTGATAAAATGCCAAAAGCCAAAAGCAAGCAAGGTGGTCATCAAAAAGTGGGGTCCTATGTCAGAGCACGTTATTCCCAACCGCAATCAACGGCCTACGACGAAAAAAGTATCCTCTTTCTTTATTCTTTAACAGCAGCAGCTTTAGCCTCTAAATTATGTTAAGAATAATTAATTCATTTTGCTTAATTTTATTTTTATAAAAATAATACAACATAATTAATTCTAAAATTTTCCAAGCTTCCTTCTCTTTCCTGTTAATTTTCATTTGGCAAATCAACTCTAAAATAATACCCTTCATCATCTCCAAAAGAAAATGAGAAACGAAATGAAGTGATGAGCTTTTCTAGCTTCGCAGACGAAGATGGTGGTGATAATGCCGGCGACGGAAGAGATGGATTTTAGGATTAATTAGTTTTATCGTATTTTTTATTAATTAACAAACATTTTACATAGTATCGTTGTCTTATGTGACCCAGTACATTACATTAGAGATATTAATGAAAGATTTAAATTTTATTTGATAAAATTTAGAATACTATTATACAATGAAATTTTTTTATAATTAATCTTAAAAAAAAAAAGAAGGGATGAACAATTAAGACTCCGTAACGAATCGATGACCGGTTGGCTCTACGTCCCCAGCTATTACAGACGGCTGTCGGTGGTAACAACATATTACATTCAACGGCGATTCCAGGGAAAACTTGACGATCGATTATCAGATCTTGCCACGTAACATCTAGACCTACAAAAAGGTGACCTATCCCAGAACGGATCCCACATGGTTTGGCCTACTGGACATGATTTAGGATCTTTGGGAATCGACATTGGTCCTAGTAGTTAGTACGTTTGTGGTCAATAAATTTCTCTTCAATTCTAATAACTAACGTTCACTCTTCAAGTTGTCGAGAAAATATCAAGTTCTAAAATTGGAAATTTTGGTATCTTGACACAGTCTGTTAGACCTGGGGAAAAGGTGTTACAAGTTAGGCAATGGTTGCACTAGTAAAAGATGAAAATGAATTAAAAAAAAGAAGATGGGTTTAGGAATTGAACAAGGTCTGTTCTTTGGGAAAATGAAGCATCCCTAGCTTTCATAATTAAGTGGAGGCGCCTTCTCAATTGGCCAGACCGTAAAAAGGCTCCCCAGAATTAGTGCTCGCTGTCTTCTATTCAGATCTTCTAGTTTTGGGCGCCAACTCTTTTTATATTTAGAGCTTTTCCTTTGTGGCCAACTTCAAGTTCAAAGTTTTATGTTCACACCATTTTTTCGTATTCAAAGTTAGAATTTAAATCGCGTAGTTGGTGCCGGTAACAAGTACAGATTTAGAGGAAAATTGCCTACCCTGGTCTCCAATACTTCTTGGCAACCTAAATTGGGTGCGGTTTGTTTACGAAAAGAAATTTGTTTGCTTAATTAATTACCTGGGCTGCCAAACACTGCCTGATTTGGTTTTGTCAAAAATTGGGGATTCCACACATGAGGGATGCATGGTCAATGATCTATCCACGAGCAACACTAGCCGTTCGTTATTTTTTCTTTTACAGCTCCTACATAGTTTTGCCATTTTGGAGCTCATTTCTTCATAGTTGACTTGCCTGCCAAATCAGCAACTTGGCTTGGTGCAACGTGACCAAAATAATTCTGCGCCGATTCAAAAGCAACTTATTCCAAGTTACCCAACATCAATAAGGATGGGAATATTGGAAATCAGTTACTTATCTACCAACAGCTTGTCAAGTGTCTTGAGCTGGAAAGAATGGGATCAACTGACAATAATAGTGAACTATGAAGCGTACAGCTTCGTGAAGCCTGATCATTGAATACATATGTGTAGATTGAGGATTTCTAACGTGCAATTCAGGGATGCATGTGTTTACGTGTCATGTAGCGAAGGGTCTCTTTCTTGTACTTTCACAAGGACCGAAACTATCTACAGCTCAAAAAAACCAGGAAATAAGACGCCAACCTTCGACAAGGCATGTGAAACTTGAAAGGAGTAGAGGAAAGGTCTTGGAAGTCTGCTAGATCTTGGAAAGAATTTTTTGAAAGAGAATGCTATAGGAACATATATGCAGACCTTATAAGCAATTGTCACGAATCGCCGGTGAAAACCACCTTACCATCCTCTAAATCGTTGGAGAAAAGACCTCCCTCTTCCATGGAACCGACAAGTTGATTACCTCACTATATATCTAGTGTGTGGAATTCTTTGGAGGTAAAGCCGTATTATAAGTTAATTTAAATGTGATAATTCGAGATTAAATAGAGGTTGCAGCTATAATTTCTCGCTTTTCATAACCAGAGAAACGAGGGTAAATAGAAAAATGATACAGCCATAATTGTGACTCTATGAATGATCGGGGCCCCACTCTAACATCCATCCATCCAATCCGCATGCAAATGGGTCCAAGCTTTTAGATTCAACGCGTGTCACAGAAGCCAACAAATACCAGACCAACAGAAACGTTGGGGTCCATCATCACACGTGTTAGTAGGATCCTAATTAGAGACACATGACCCTAAGTTGATACTGAACGATATGGGTGTGTCCTTCGTTGGGGAAGGAAGGATGGGAAGGTGAGTGCTTTGATGGTGTGAAAGACCCTTATCATAACCCTCGTCTCCTCCAACCATACATTAACACTCCTTCCAAAGGACTGATGGGACGCGTCAAGTGGGCCTCCGCTTTTGCCTTTGGTTTGCCCCCCCACAAATGTACAATGCCCTTCAGTTCACAACTTAAGATGCCCTTCATTTACTTGTGTTGTAAGAACCATGGTAATGAGGTACTAAATATACTTTATTTTTCTCTTTATTGGTCGTTGCAGGTTGAAACTGCGTTCAGACGCATTTCCAGATAGACAGAACGCAAAAGCATGGAGGACAAGTTTGCCTCTGAACATCTTGTGGCGTATATATAAATATATTGTTTCAGCAAGCCAATGATGAAGGATAATTTACTTTTAAACGTTTCTCTAATTTCTATGCACGCGTAATTAATCAACATATTTTGGTATACGATGGAAGTTGTTCCAAGAGCAAGTCTGATACGTAAGAGGGCACATGGACATGGGGCGAGCCAATCACGGAGAACTTTAGGAAGTGGGATATTGACCTTTTTGCCTCCGAAAAGTGACGATCTTGGAGATTTCTTAATGAGTTTGGACCAGCATGTTACCATTATCTTTCGCACTACGATTGTTTCCATTTTATCTTTTTTGGGCCATTGGTTCTTCTATACATCCATCCCTTTACCCTTAATGTTTGCTTGTTTCCTGCGTTGAACATTTAGCCTATTCTAATAAATACAGATATACAATAAAATCATACTATATCATCCGTGGGAAAAGGGCTCACTAAGTTGAACTTTGCAATTTGGTGCTGCTGTAATTGCGCTAGCAATGAATCTTATTCTTTGTGCTCTTTTTCGATATGGCGGAAATAGCGGACGTCTATTATTCAATCTTCCGTTGACGACAGAACAAAAGGTGTAGATGCCAAAAGTTGTCGTTCATTACATAAACAAAACTCCGGCTTTGTTTTCTCCTGTAAAAATTTTGGTTAGTTCGTATTCGTGGACGAATCTAGCTAGCAGTGACCTTCTTATCAATTAAAAATCTTACTGTTCTTTTCTTTGAAGTAAAAAAAAGGTTATAAGTGTCAGGACTCAGGGGTAAAGCATACTCGGTCGGCACATTCCATAGTATAAGGTATCGAAAGGAAAATGGCAGCTTCACACTCACGACTATAAGAATTACTAGGTTTGAAACTGTTAAAAAGTAGTCATCATTTAAGATATAAAGTAGGAATCACGCCAAACTGTCTTGTAGTTGACTGATAGAGAGAAGTCAAGAACTTAAAATCTCCTCAATTTTTGCAAAATTCAAATTTTTAATAGAATTACCAATTGTCTGATGTTTTAAAAGAAAAGTTACTAATTAGTTGCCCCAAAGAAAATGATGATTTTCCTGTTAGATATACCATATAATCAATCTATGGTTATAGTTTATTGATTAGTTGGACTGTTGTTTGTACTCTAAATTAATTCTTAAATTCCTGCAATCAACAAATGTAATGTAGGAAAGTAGCAATCAATTGTACGAAGAATTCTAGCTCCTCAATGGTTGAAAAATACAAAATTTTGTAATAAGGAAAATAAAAGAATAATAAAATGAAAGTATTCAATAAGCCGAGCCTTGGATTCTAGTCACTTCCACCCTTTTGGATCTACGGTTGATTATTAGCATAAAAACAATAATTTCATTAATTATATAGTCAATGTGATACTAAATATTTATTTTTCCTTAAGATTAGTTAATCAAAAATACATAATTCAATTAAACCTTATTGTTTAACAACCTTATATAAGATCTAAAATTTAATTAAAATATATATTTAAAAAAGAAAGACCATTAAATCGAGATAACAAAAAAAAATCTACTATTCAATTTAATTCGATTAAAACCTTTTCCTAAGAGTAATAACTTTTAATGTAAGAAACTAAAACTCCTAGTTGTTATAAATGATTAAATGAATTGACCTTTTATGTATTCGGCATTTAACCTAACAAATGATCGTTTCAATTAAAAATCTAATTGCTCACTTTAGAAATCAATAAAAAATAATCAAAAAAATAAAGCACAAAAAAGCAATTTAATATATAAATAAATGAAATATTTCCATAATAAGATCCAACTGCCTATCAATCTTTAAGGTTCCAAAAGGGCTTCCACTTTCTTTAACTAAGAATAAAAGATTTAGCTAACAATGGTCATTTCTACCACTAGAAACTAAAGAAAGATTGCTACAATATCTATTAAAGTAAGAAGAAAACAAGAAGACTTTGGAAAGTTGGCAAAGGTAGTTGGATGATGGGATGCCTTGCTCCTTCACATCTTAGTTCTATTTATATATCCACTTGACCCTAAGATCACACTAGACTATTTTTCCATATTTCAATAATATGATCCACATCTAGAAAATAATTTTTTTAGCCTAAATCTCCTTCATTCACTCTTGATCATTGTTGAGATTGCTCTTCATTTAAATTTTCTAATTTTGGATTGAAACCCAATGCTTTTTCTAATTAAATAACATCTTTAACTCTTATCCGACAAAAATAGTCAAACTATTGAGTTTAAATATACTAAAATAAGATTATGGAAGATTTTGAATAATAAAAATAAGGCATAATTATGACATATCAAATTTCCCTACTATTAATCCTTGCTTGTCCCTATGTAATTGAAAAAATAACAAAGCAAGATTGCCAAATAGTTTTCACCAAGCCACTTCTCATAAGATTAAACCATGCATGCTCTTTAAAGATTAGACCAAAAAAAATTAAGTATCAACAGACAATAAACTTGATTTTCACCCGAAAATATGAAGAAAAACAACTAAAGACAATTTCAATCAAAAGTATGCTCAATTCCTTGGTGAATATTTTTATGGTGTTCGCTTATTCGCACAGGTATTTAGGTTCAAGCATTTATTATCAAACTCTTGTCATAAGGAATAATATAAGCTTGCATATACTCCAAATTTCTCTCACCATAAACATATGAAGGCATAAATCAAAAGGACTTATTAAATGGTTGAAATGAGGTTAGGTTAAAGGTTGGAAAAAATGGAGGATTATAGCCTAAAATCAGACATATTATTATGATGTTCAAATAAGGTTCAATCCATATTCTTAGCAGACTCAAGGATCACATTAAAATGCTTAACTAGCCAATCGAGATCTTCAATGCATATCCTCTTCCATACCTCTATAGGTATCTCATCCAACCCTATTGCCCTTTTGCTCTTCGTCTCCCTCGAAGCTTTTTAATTTATTTCCTTGTGATTCGTTAACACCGAGACTAGTTATGAAAACTCTCAGACTTGTTCAGCTCACCTAAAGATATGTTGTCTGCTATGCCTTCATTATAAAGGCCATAAATGTACCTCTGCCATCTACTCTTGATGGCATTGCCTCCAAGAGTACTGCCCTACTGATTTGGATCTACATTAGATGGATGCTAAATTATTTTCTTAAATGGATACTTTTATTAAAAAGTCTATATAGTATGACTTGAAGGGTTTTAAATCAAAGATAAAAGACACGGTTTGTAAATTCAACAAATCTATATACAAATTAAAACAAGCTTCCATCTAAAGTATAATGATATAATCACCTTATTCGGTTTCACAGAAAATGAAGATTAAAGATGCTTAATAATACAAGGTTAGGGATAACAAGGTCATTTTTCTAGTTCTACATATAGATGATATCTTTCTTACATCAAATAAATTATGACATGTTGCATATGGTAAGTAATTATTATACAAGCTTCTTGACCTCAAAGATTTTGATGTATCATCTTTCATCCTAAGTATTTAGTTTCACAAAGATAGGTCTTAGAACTTATTAGGTATCTTTCAAAAAGCATAAATTAAGGTGTAATGGAAAGGTCTACAATGAAAATTTGTGCAATATTAATCTCTTATAGAGAGGAGGTTATCTTTACTACAATGTTCAAAGAATGAAGTTAAAAGAGATTTCATGAAAAATATTACTTATTCTAGTTCACTTGGTAACCTGGTATATGCTATTGTATTTGTTAGACTACATTGCATTTATTATTATATTTTTAAATAGATATTTATTTAACCTAAGTATAGATTCACCACGTTGTAGTTAAATAAGTTTCGAGATACCTTCAAGGGACTTAGGATTATATATTGACATATAAGAAACTTGAGAAATTAGATATGATAGCAAATACAATTTAACTTTACCATATATGTAAATGATAAGAAGTCCAAATTAGGTTACATTTTTATGTTGGCTAATGGTGTTATTTCATGTAAAGTAGACACTTATGATCTCCTTTACTATGCATATTAGGTTTGTCGCATGTCATGATGATAATTCAAAGGTAGTTGGTTAAGAAATTTGATTTGTAAATTATCTATAGTTGATTTTGTTGCTAAACCTATTCAATTGTATTGTAATAATCATTCTACAATAATGTTTAATAATCATAATAAAAATATCACAAGGACTAAGTATTTGAGGTCGAATATTTGACCACAAAAGAACCTATACAAAAAAGATGATGCCATAATGGAGCATATTTGAACTGTGTATATGTTGGTTTATCCTTTGATTAGAGGACTTCGCCTATTATTTTTGATAGACGTGTTTGTAATATAGGTGTTCTGAGATTTATTAACACTATTAGTTAAAAATGATTATATATTTCCTTAAGATATAATTTTATCATTTCTTTTTCAATCATGCTTGTTATTTTACATTGTTATAATATGAGTGAAAACTTTAAGATTTATGTCAATTTTAAGGATATGACAAGTCATTGGAAATATTTACAATTTGCACTTACTTTATGTCTTTTAGCATATGTAGGTATCTTTGAGAGAAATATACATTTATGGGAAATAAAGAATACAAGTTTCAAATCCCATAAAGAGTTTCTCTTGTACAATTTTGCATATTAGTAATATATAATTTAGTATAAAATTGAGAGAAATCGAGATTGATAAATGAGACGTGATGTAAAGTACCATTATTATTTGTCAAACTTTATTTTCTTATTCATATTAGTCAGGTTCTTATATATGTGTGATTTTATTGCATCTTTATCATATAAGCCATATATTTCTAATATTTTCTAGTATCAAAAGCCTTGTTAGACAAAAATACAGACTTCCATTAATTTTGAACCAAATAGTTTTCAAAAGGTTGACAATATAATTTATTTATTTTTATAACCTTTATTATTTTTCTTTATTATCAATACGAAATTAATATTTGTTTAAAAGAAAGAATGTTAACATTTTTCTATTGAATATTTATTAATTATTTTTAAAATTAAAATTAAAAATTAAATTTGATCCTGGATCCAGATAATAAAATGACGTAATAAATAATATAATTAAGTCAATTAAAGTCTAATGAATTTCATTAGTATGAATTGTGTACTATTAAATATGTAGCGAAGAGGTTAAAAAATTAATATAAATAATTATTAATATTTTTTACTCATTCTTACTTAATTTTGTGCCATATTTTTGGTTTTTTATGCAAAAAAAGTGCATACAATTTATGTATAATTTAATTGAATTTTTTAGAAGTTTATTAGAAAGTAAATGAGTTTTGTCAAACGTTCAACAAAAAAAGAGCATTTGATGCTTGGGACATGTACGGTTGAGAGTAAGCGTGATTAGTTATATAACGGAGCAAGGGGCAAGGAATGACACATGATTGATCGTTTCGAATCAAACAAAGCTGTACGTGTTGAACACTAATCACGTCAAGGGTGGCTATGAATTATTGAAAGTGGCTGATGCATACAGTGGTTGAACATAGTAAGCAACTGTTACGAAGATTGAAAATCACCCAGTTTATACTGTGTTAGTCTTCAATTACACGGTCTACGAATATTAAGTCCTTTGTCGCGGATTTATGGAAATATCTAGCTAGTTGTTAAAGGTTATAATCATGATTAGATCGTCATTTAATTACTTAATCAAAAGGGAATGGATCTTGGTTGGAAGAAGACATGTTATATCATCAATTGAAGTAATGAACAATATAGATCAAATATCAGGTGATGGAGTTTTGAAATTGGGGACTGTGCCCATATGATTTGATGTTACTGAAGTGTATTTCTAGGAATCGGCAATTCCCAAAGTACCATTAAGCAAATAATAATTAGAGTAGATCTCCACTGAAATATGTCTCTTTAGCAAAGTATGTGGTTTTAAAAACATATTTTAGGGGTGTTTTCAAAGAAAAAAAAGCAAGAGAGAGCCATGTTTTGCAAGCTAAATTATTTCTTTATATTTATTGGAAAGTTAAATATAAAGAAATAATATACGTTTATACATTATCCTTGTATATACAAAATAATGATTAATTATTGAACAGTTAATAGAATTTGTGTTAATTTACATGAACCATAAATATGACGTTAGAGCTACAGACTACTGAGGACATTTAAACGGCAGTCACAATCATAATTGGCATTGTGCTTGTCTTCAAGTACAGTTGCTAACAATGTAACAGACAAACTCCGACCAACTCCGACCTTTGGAGCCGAGTAATGCGACTAGTTGACTGGAATCTTTTTCTGTAATCTAAGAGAAAATCAGAGTAGGGCTCCATTTGCAACGGACAAGCATACGAACATGATGGTCGACATCTTTTAACTACTTCTCGAGCCGTTTTCACGGTGGTTTCATTCGAAAATTGCCCATGATTAACTCTTTCTAGGACAAGGAATTTTTTCTCTTTTGCATTACAGGCCACCGGGTTCATTGAATTATTTTCTGTTCTGAGATTAAAAAAAAAGTTGAATTGCTATTTAATTTGAACAATTAGATTGTTTATGACGTGATCTAAATAAGTTCATGTGAATGTAGACAACTAATAGAAACGGTCACTATTTTGTATCTTGTTTAGTTATTTTCTAACTAAGTTATATGTTTAGCATGACAGTTTTGTCTCTATATAAATTCTGATAAGAAGATTTGAGACTGGGATAAAGACAACTACTGTAACCAAGAAGAGAATATTTTTTGTTTTGTAAATGTTTACTTTGTTTTTGGAATGTACTCATTATGATAAGACCGTTTGTATTTTTTATGTCTATGGTTTGTAATAACCTTGTTACACGATGAGATTTAACTTAAGGCTTGTATTTCATAAATTCATTGTGTATAATGTGTTCTATTTATAACTCAATATCTACCGAATGAGATACATGTTTGCTTTAGTTTCAATGAATAGTTGGAATGTTTTGCATTGTTTTAGTACTGTTTTATGTGACAACTGTATATCCTCTTAGGGAGTATGTGGATATTATATTGTTACAAGTATGATAACATATTTGACCATGATGTATTTAAAAATAAGTACAAGAATTTGAAGGATAATAGATTAACTATTTTTGCACCTTTGAAACCAAAGTAGATTTATAAAGCACAATTGAGATTCAAAATAAAGAATAAAGTGAGAAGATTGGGAGAGTATGAGAGTTTGAAAAAAAAAAGTGAGTTTGAGAATCTAAAGAAAAAAGGAGCGAGAGTGAAGAAAAAAATAGAAGTTAAAAAAAGGAGTGTTATCAAGTAAAAAAAGAAACAAGAGACCTTATGTATAACAGGGAGTCATTAGCAATCCTTATAATACCAACACAATTTAACTCTTATTTTTCTAAGATTATAAATTGCTTTACTTCATAAGAATGACAAATATGTTATGAAGCCAATAATAGAGGAGGTTTTCATTTTTTTGAGTGTGAAGTTGAATTTGGGTACATATGTAAAAGGAAAATGCTTTAAATGAGATCTAAGCATTTCCCTCAGAGAATATGTTCAATTTTAAATCATTAAAATAATTAATGAAAGCACTTATTAGCTAGAACTTTCTAGTGGTGATTTAAGGTTAAACCATTTTAAGGATGTCCTGATCAAATTAGTTTGTTAAACTTCTAATTTAAAGTAGTATTAGTAGTTTAAAATTCCTAGTTCAAATAATATTAACAATTAATTTTTCAATTTAAGTAGGAATCATATTTAACCTTATATAAAGTTGATAAATTTCAAAAATAAGATATTGAGGTTTGATTTTTTTTGGGTTTACTCTAAATCAAATGATTGTTTCTAATCCTTAATTCTTTATTGAACTAATCTAAAATTTATTAAAAATTTTCTTTAAGATGTTTTAAATCCTTTATAGATTCAATTTTTAATCCTTTACGGTTTGTCTTTATTGATTGATTTAGCTTTCAAAATTATTCATATATAATTTAGGTTTTATTTCTAGATTGGTTCTCATCACATCATCATTGATTTTAGCATGCATCACCCTATTAGTTATTAATTTATCACTATCGGCATAATGATAGATATTGGAGTCATTGAAGTCATCAACTTTCTTTTAAGGTGTTGGATTACACTTAGCTTGCCTCCTCACATTCGAAACCTAACGGTGTTGCCCTTTTTATAACTTGACATTATTTCTGTAAGAGGTCTTTTACATATACATGATGTTCGTCCTCTCAAGTTGTTATTATATAGCCTATAAAAAATGTGTTTTTATTTCTCTCTCTTGGGTGTTAAACAATGTTTAGTAGTCATGTTTACAAGCTTCTTGAATAAAAAAGACCATATATTGCACAACTTTTTTTTTTTTACTTTTTTTTGTTTTTCATATAAAGGATACTACGATGAAGAGAAAAAAGCACTAAGATTTGATGTACTATGACATGAATCTCTTAGATTTTAAGTACTATGTTAAACATATATTTATTGATTCTTTTATTTGTATTAGTATATCTAGTCTTGCTACTTCTACTTTACTTATATGTGTTAATTGATTAGAACTCCTATTATTACTACATTTTTCTGGTATTGAATGAAATTAAGTTTTTTTAATTGTATACTAAATTTAGCCATTAAAGGCAATAAAAGTGTTACAAACATAAATCACCATCATTAAGAATGTGCTAACAAAAAAAGGAGGAAAATATTAAATTATGAGTCAAAATTCAATTGCACAAACTAGTCATTAATGCCATACTGACATAAGACTATAATCAAGATATATTTTGTCTTTAAATGTAACAAGTTACATCTTGATTGCATTAAGTGTTTCTCTATATAGCCTTGAATTCTACTCCTCAATGCTGTTGGAGATTCTCTTATTTCTCTCATCCCACAAAGTCTATTCCAAATATGATAAAGTAATAAAGAAGCACCACTGTTTTGTTTTATCATGTATGTTTAAAATTAAACACTAATTTATAATCTGTTCCCATTCATCTGTGTATATCTCATAGCAAGCATCTTTGAGTGATATCTTTCCATAAAGATTAAAATAATTGACATATGAAAAATAAATGAGTAATGTTTTCTTTCTCTTGCTTGTATAATAGACATCTATTTAATATTGCCATATACTTGTTCAATCTATCAATTTTAGGCAATTTGCTTTTTATAGCTCTCCATATTTTGATTGAAACTCTAGGAAATATATACTTACATTTATGCCAAGGTGCTATATTTCCCTACTCTTGACAAAGCTTTCTACAAGACACATTGGTGAATTTACCATGCTTAGATAAAGTCCACCAGTTGAGATCTGTCTTATTTTCCTTGAGTTCAACGTTGTTAATCTAATTTTGCAAAACTAGAGTCTCGAATCTTTAATTAAATCCCATTTTTACGTCCTAGAGCATAAACAATAAATTGATCTTCATCAATGATATTTCTTATTGAATTAATCTAACCAATATCTTCATAAAATCTAGTAGCCAACCTTCTATCATATCAAAAGAGTATGTTGAAACCATTTCCTCGAATCTTTAATTAAATCTCATTTTAGGTCCTCGAGCATAAACAATAAATTGATCTTCACTAATGATATTTCTTATTGAATTAATCTAACCAATATCTTCATAAAATCTAGTAGCCAACCTTCTATCATATCAAAAGAGTATGTTGATACCATTTCCCAATAACCTCTCTTCTTTCTTAAAGGTTTTTCAAATGTAGCAAAATGTAGGCTCCTTAAGGGTTTCTTTATAAACCATTTTATCGGTTTTTCTTATTTGGGCAACTCTAGGGATTTTTTTGAGTCCGAAAGGTTCAAAAAGTCTCTCGAAAACTCAAATCAAGAAGGTTGTTCATGTGTTTTATCGCATAGGTTGAATGAGCCTTCTGTCACGATTGTGGTTTCTGGGCCACGACCGTGAGCCTAATTGCTCCTTCGGGTTTTCTCTAAATCTCTTCCATTCTTCTATATTTTCCCTGAAATACTAGCAAAAACATCAAGACACCTTAACAACATAAAATTGAAGCTCAAAAGTATTATCTAACGCTCAAAACATAAATGTCTAACTAAATAATTGAAACCTAACTTAAACATGCATTAATAATTCAATTGAACTACTAAATACATACTAAACTACCCACTAAAATATTATATAGTCTACGACTATCAATTATAATACAGAGTTTTAAAGGGATCACATTCAAACCACTATGCTTCTTCAAATAACATATCTCAGGTCATTTAATAGGAGCGGATTATTTTCCTATTTTTGAGGAAACCTGGGATAACACTAAAACATTCTTTGTAGTGTTAGAAATAAATCAACATATATGGTCTGATCAGAAATATGCAAGGTTGTTACATTCATTGTTTGATAATTGAAGTATATCAGGATCCTCCTATTAGGGTGATAGGGGTGATTTGTAATTTGTCTCCATTCAGAAGACAACATTTGTAAAAGATCACATTTTCCCATATTTATTCTTAATTCCAACGTGTAAAATATGTCTATTTTATGCTCCAAGATAAGATTATTGAAAAAAAATTTCTTGTAAGGAGCATTAACTCCTCTTATATTCCAAGCAATGACTTTCATATATTTGCATCTAAAATATAAGAGGTTTTTTCCTCTTGTTAGATCTTTTTCTAGATACTAGTTTAAGTTCCTTCTCATTATCAATAGATGCAACAACTTGGTCCTCTTTATTTATGATCTTATTCACTATTTTAACCTCATTTAGACATATAGGAGTTTACATGTGTTTTCATCCTCCATACATTCTTCAATCATTATGTGCTCTCCATTATAACTAAAATTAGCCTTGATGCCATATCTGACATGGATCTTCAAAGACACTATTATTCATTTTAGTGGTTTTTATTTCTTTCTTATTTTTCTCTTTAATTTTAGTAAGCTCCTATCCAAATCAGCGAAAATATCCATATGTGGTTCTCCATTCTCTTCTAGTTTTAAGTTGCTTAGGTTTTCAAGCAGAAGTTACTTTGAGATTATCCTTAACCATCTCAAGATTTTCATTTAACTTCATAATTGGAATTGTTTCTAGTCGATAGGTCAAAAACACACCAAAACACACAACCTGATAAAGTTGATTTTGGAGGTCTTAGTAGTGGCTTGGTCCATGCAAATTGGTTTGCCAATGAAGCTAACAAGATAGCTTAATCCAGTTTTGGTCCAATATTATAGTGGTACTTTATGTATATATCACTGGATTGGTATGTTTTCCATCTTAATTTCATCAATTTTTAGTCCAGTTCTCTAAAGTTGAAGTAATATTGGCTCATTATGCATATTTTAGGTTCCCTCTTCAAACACTTTCATAGTAGATTCTTACAGGAGAATCTAAAGAATAAGGTGTCATCATTATTAATCGACATGTCTACCAACCCATGTTGCTTGCAACATGTTTGTTCCCATTTCTTCATGATATAATAAGCAAAATTTTTGATAAAAATATAAAATTAATGAGGAACTCCATTTATGTGAATCAACTTTTAAAACCTTAATGGGAGGTAAGACAATAGGCTATTCATCACATTTTCTAAGCAGGAAGCTTTTAGTTTGTGGTCTCTAATAACTTACACCTACATCCTTCTAGAACCATTGGTATTTGATTCCACAAGGTTCGGGATAGGCATTTGTATAAAATCATTAAAGTATGAAGATGTCTGAGCTTAAGGAGCAATTGAATAAGTCATCTGACATTGTTTCTTAGCTAAAATGGGTGGGAACTAAGATATAGAAACATTATCCATCAGACAAAGCTAGTGCCTAATAGGAACAAAATTGGCTAAAGTGGTTAATAGCAAGCAAAGAAAGAAGCAACTTTTGGTTTGCTAAAGATGGAGAAGGAAGCAAGGTTAATTAATTATGGGATAGCAAGGAAACAAAAATGTTGTGCTGAGTAAGAAACAAAAGAGATAGCAGAATTGAAGCAGGATGTAGAAGGTAATTGTGAGGAGTATAAGATGGTAAAGAAAAGAAAGCAAAACCAAGTTTGGAATAGTAGTAACTCAAGCAATATAAAGAACTTTAAATCCAGTAGTAAAAACTTTAGCAGCTTCATCATCATCAAGGTAGACTAATGTTAAGGCACTAATTGAGTTAAAATCCCCATTCCATGTCAACAATATCCTTAACTTTGAACCTACTTAAATGAAACTAAGTTTTTCTTATGAGGTATAGAAAAAAATAAAATTTGTTTCTATAAAATACATCATTCATCATTTAACAATACATTAAACTCTTTCTTAAGTTTAGTTTTTATGAAATCTTTTCTTATAGCCTTATCATCCATATTTGGAGCATGTTCTCCTTTTTTATAGTTTTTTTCTATTTTAAATTGTTCAAACTTCACTTTTTCAAATTTTTAGGGTGACTAAGCATTCTTGTTATACTATAAGTGAGTCAGTCACTTCATATTGAGACTACAACTTATAACCATCTAGTTAATTGAGAGAATACTTATATTCTTGTATGTACCTTTTCTTACTGTAACATTTATATATATAATCTTCAGGGATGTAATGATTGTGGTAAATGATAGTTATTATATGAGCCAAATGAATTATTTCAAATCCTAAAATTTATATATGAAAGTATCATATTAAATTTTCAAACAAAACTGTGTGGCTTATAATTTTCCTTATATGCATCAAAACTATTCCAATTAGCAAATAATTGAAGCTTTTTTTTTTGTTTTCCTCCAACATTACCATTATTGTAGGTGAATTATTATTATTATTCCACTTCTCTACAAAATTTCTTTTTGTATGCATTCTTTTCTTAACTATTTTGTTAATACGCTCTATAATGTTAATGAATGGTTTTACCCTTGATTTAAATATCTAGCCATTAAAGGTATCATTTATTTTTTTTATTGATGTAATTCCATTTAAAATCATTCTAAAATATGTCTTATGTCATGATTGCTTAAGAATTTCAAGAGGTCTTCTAAACACCCCAATTTTAACTTTTTTATTTAGTATATGTAATTGAGGATTAAAATTAGGACTAAATGTTGAATTGAAATGTCTTTAGAACTAAAATTTCATATCATTTCAAATTCATCTATATTTCTAATTAGCATAAATATATCTAACACATATACTATACTTAACTTATGGTAGCATCACTTGAATAACACATATCAAGCCTTAATGGTTTATGGAATTTAAAAGTGAATAACCTAAGTAAAGTAAATTGATTTAACAGAGAGTTGGTATAAATATAAATTTAACAAAAGAGATATAAATACCTTTTGCATATCATATATGAAAGTCATGTCATTACTATATTGCACATGCATATATAAAATTAAAGTTTTTCAAAATTGTTTATAGGTATTTGTACATTCAACATCAACTGCACACAAAGAAATAAGAAATAAGAAATAAGAAATATATAGTTGTTTCCATCTCTTCTTATAATGGCCAGTAACAATTTTATGCAAATACCCTTTAAAAAACATCGATCCAACCTTATTATCAGTTTACATCCTTTAGTCCATCGAACACCTCTTGTAAGCATTGAAATAGATATATTACCTTTGTAACACCCTTCTACATTCAACGTTATATATACTGGTCTTAATTGCTTAAGTTATTCTTGGTCTATACTTGCTACTATAGTAAAGTTGTAAAATTAACTATATGACAGCTATGAAAGAAAAAGTTATTTCTATCTCCCTCCTTTAGCCATTACACTTATTATTTTTGCCCTAATATTAAATTGTGAGCATTCAAGGCTTGAGTGTATATTTTAAGTTTGCTTTTCCTTATTCATGACTTTCTCATATATTGTATTCAAATGTAAGCTCTTTTGTATGTCAAATAGAGCTTTTCTAGAGGATTGAACAACTATTATCATATTGTTAATTTCCTTTTTATTTAGAGCCTTTAGTTTTTGTTTAATAGGTTAGAGATTTTTATACATTTAAAGGTTTCAAATCTATGTACATTAAGGCTATAACCTTTCCCACTATAACCTCAATACCCTTTAAGTTAATAAGAAAGTTATGGGACCTGAATGAAGAGTTCCTAAAAATTTAAACTACTAGATTTTTAATTTCTATAAGGCAATGATTAGAGATTGTTACTAAAGTAAGCCATGCTCGTGGGGAACTCATTCACCCAATTAGAATTGAATAATGCCCTATCAATTTTCGCGCATATCAACTAGTCCCGTCTTTGCCTATTTCTCTAAGTTAGGTGGCTTCTAATTTAACTCTAGTTTACTGGATCTAATATGGATTATACAATTTATAAAGTTGGAGTGAGCATGATTGACACTAAAATTGCTTCCTTTTGGGTCCTAAGAGAATAAATTAAAATTGAATTCTCCAACGAGCATCCAAGGAATTTTAATGCTAAAATGGATAAGTTTTAGATCATTTTAAAAAGAGGTTATTTAAAAAGCATGGTTAGAAACATAATATATGTAAAGTGAACAAAGATAGGAATAAGGACGAAGTAAAAGTAAATATATATATGTTGATAAAAGGTAATGGTTTGAGTGATATTAACCCTAGAGGTGTCAAAGGCAAAGATGTTTCTGCCTTAAAATGGTTTTGATGACTATAGATGTCATAAGTTTCACAAAAGATCCTTATTCTTGTCAGAATTATCATTTATTTTAGTTTTAAAAAGAGCTACTATATATGGTTTCACATTGATCGGATAGTTATTCAATACTTACTTCTTTTTAGGGTAGTTCAAAACCCTCACACTCCACAGTATAATTGCCATTGGATTGTGGTCAGGATGATGGTAGGGTGTTTTGACTTTGATTTCTTTCCACTCCTCCTTTTTAGCTTCAGTTCTTTGGTCCTTTGATAGCCTGGTTTTCATTTCCAACATTATTACATTATTTTACTTATTTTTTTAGTGTTGACAATAAGTTTCACAACATTAATTAAGCTTTCCTCACGTTTAACTATGAAATTGCTATCATGGGAGCCTATCTTTAATGACTCTTCTAAGTTGGTTGGGTTGACCTCCTTTAACATATCCTTCCCATTGTTTTGCCTCTTAGTAATAGCTTCCTTTAAGTTTATCTTTTAAAACTAAGGGAGGTTTTGTTATGCCTTATTGCTCCTCGAGTTTTAATGTTGGAACCCCACCCTGGTGAGTCACGTGTTCGACGTCCTACGTGACATTTGGACGCGTATCCCACGAGGGAGGAATTCCCCACTAGGTCAAACCTCAAACATGAACCCATTTCATTTCCTTCCGAACGGATCTTGAAAAATTTACCCTAATCTCCTTCAATAAAAAATGATCTTCTTAGGGCCCAAAATTAAAACCGATTCCTAAGCTAAAATGAAATTTCATGTCTCTATATTGATTAGAACCAAAAATTACCACAATCGGATCTCTCTAGATCAAGAAATCAACAAAGTACAAAAGCATGTTCAATATTTCCATCCAATTGTCTCATTTTGATTTAATCCATAAATTTCAACTTAACCCCAAAAGCTCTGGATTTTTATAGAGAGATAGAAAATTTTATTAGAAAACCAATGCTTCAAAAATCGAGTAAATCGGAGGTCAAACGAAAAAGTTACGAGCAAAAGAGTGAGAGGAGGTTGAATTTGGTAAATAGGAAAAAGCAGAAAATAAAATAAATAAATTTTTTTTGGCAAATGGCATCGCACCCTCCTGCGCGGGCGTTCGCTGGGCGAGGCGCTCGCCCTCGCAAGGGCGCCTGCGAGTTCCGAATATTTTTTTTCTTTTTCTTTTCCTTTAACTATCCAACTTGTAAAAATTATAACTTTTTACACCGAAGTCCAAAATTTTCAAATTTGGTATTAATAAAAAGATAAAAGGAAGCTCTACAACTTCTATAAAGGATTCAAAAACTAATTTGTCCTCTAAGAGAGTCAAAAGCTACTTCAAAGTTACTGCCTAAAATAAAAATATCCTACACAATAACAGAATTTTCAAAAAATCATATCTTTCAACTCAATGACCCAAAAATGTCACATTTTAATCAATGGAAAGATAAAAAGACGATTTACAACTTTCATGAAGGATGAAAAATTCAATTTAGTCTCTAAAGGAGGTAAAAACTCTTTCAAAGCTACTGCCTATAAAAAGACAATTCAAACAGTAACTGAATTTTTTCAAACCTCATAACTTCTTGCTCCTAAACCCAAAGATGGCATATTATACATCAATGGAAAGAATAAAAGACAATCTACATCTTCCATAAAGGATGCAAAAATCAATGTAAGCTCTAAAGAAGTGAAAAACCCTTCCAAATATACTACCTGGACAATACCTTTCTCAACAGTAACATCATTCTTTCAAACCTTATAACTTCTTAATCCTAAGTCCAAAAGAGACATATTAAGTACCAATGGAAAGCTCTAAACATGAACTACAATCTTCAAGAAGACCTTCCAATCTAATTCAAACTCTAAGAGGGTCAAAAACTCAGTCGAAGTTTCTGCCCATAATGTAAATTTTGACAGCATCTCCCCTAAATTTAAACTAGCCAAATTCTTCAATCTTCCACACAATTTTTTCAGCACCTGCACAAAAATTCAATCTCCATATTCTTCAACTCTCAAATCCAAACCAATCCATATAAACCCAGAAATTTATCTCAAATGGCAGCAACCACAAACCTACTCATCTAACCATTTTCAAAACATACAACAACACATCTTAAGCAACAAACTCAAAATATATTAAAACCCAAATCTCTTTCATTTACATGAAAACATAAGTTATTACAAAGCTTTAGAGGACATTTTAGACCTAATACATCAAAAGTATCAAAAGTCAAAAATACAAAGAAGGGTCATTGCTCCAAAATGTACCTAAAGTTTTGTTTCCAAAGAAAGCTTCGAAAATAAAAATAAGTAGGAGTGATGCCTGTCCTCGCGGTCACTTGTTTTCTCGCTCATCGTCTGTGGATGGGAAAAGGGGGGTGAGCTCGACAGCTCAGTGGGTAACAGTTTAATAATTAAGAACAAGAAAAAATATTCTTTATTCATTCATTTTCAAAGCCAATTTCACATTGATCAAACATTATCAATTTATCAAACATCTTCACGAATTCATCACATCAAACTACTCACAAGTCAAAATATGACATAAGCACAGAGAAAGTGGTTCGGATGGATCCGAAACAAAACGTACTACACATTCCCGCGAAGCGGTCATGTGTAGCCGTGAACTTATGGGAGTATGTGAGGAGCTCCAATGCAACTAGCGAGCAGGCGGGAGAAGCCTATAAACAGACAAGTATACTTGACTCTTAAGGGACCACCACAAACCATAAAGTTATGCATTTCACATAATTCACATAATCCACAACTTTAGCCACAAATGACTCATTTCCGAAAGCAAATTTATAAGATCACCTTCTTTACAAAAATTCACTTTCACAATCTTCCGAAATCCCATTTCTCGTTCTTTTTCCATCGTCAAGCAACTTTGCAAATATTTCCACAATTATTTAACATACAAAAGACACATAATACCGTTTCCAATCATCCCAAAAAGTAACACATGCAAAATTTGAAAGTCATAGGAAAACATTAAATGGCATTTTTTTGAAGAAAAATTAAGTAGCTTATTAACTCAATTATTAAAAAGTCACCCACCTTAAATCCTTTAGCTTTAGGC
>JANZLD010000237.1:53592996-53607493 GCA_026413575.1 Erythroxylum carthagenense
CATGCTAATTAACTCCCATTAACATGCTAATTAATTCCACAAAAATACTCTATTAAGACCTCAAAGTTCATTTAAATTATGCTTAACTCCTTCCGAAAATCTATACCTTTTCTAATCATGCAATTGAAGGAATTTGTTTGCATTTCCTTCTAGATAAATGTTCCTCATTGTCTCAATTTTCTAATGACATCAAAATCATTCAATTTGGTTTAGAAAATTGAAAGTCATATCTCAAACATTTCCGAACTGTTCTTATACTGAAACAATATTCTGCACTCAACTTCCATCCAAAAATTGATATTCCTAGAGACTGAACTAGAACTCAATTTCATCAGACAATGTGTAACCTTATCTCTCTAGTTTAATCCAAATCAAGAATCATCTCATTTGGATAACTAGAGCAAAAGTTATGGCTAAAACACCGAAGCATACTCAATGAACATATATATTTTTTCAGCTTTTAACTTCCAACATATCACATATAACCCATCTTGTGTCTAAACCATCTTTTCTATTTTATTTCAAGTTCAAGAGTTCCCCTTTTTTCTACACATGAATAATCGCCAACAATTTCTCATTTAATAAAAAGGTTCAGGGTCCAACAAGTATCACTTCAATATCATATTTATGCATTAAGTCTCGGACCTTCATTGTCTGACATTAACATAAGCAAATCACATTCATATTAATTATATTCACATTGCATAATAATCATAATTGTATTCATTCAATACAGAAATTGAAATCAGAATAAGCAATAAAATGAGACCATTTACATCGACTCACAGTACACTTCAGATTAACATTAGCTTCCATGATCTGGAAACGTCTGAATGCAAACGTTTAACCTGCTCATAACAATTATGCAATACGTACATTGCACACATATTAATAATTGCACAATCACATAATATTTAGTTTTACACATATGTATATGTATATTGTATAATGCAAGCTCAATGACAATCCCGGGTATATTATCCAATTTCACATTTTATGCTCATTTTAATTTCATAATTCAATCACTCGTCATTTATTTTCTAGCATTATTTTCTCTCATAATGACAATTTCTCATTCATTTTAACTTGATACCCATTACTCCGCTACTTTGAATCACAAATACAATCATATGAATATATTTATTTCCATTATACACATGTAATTGATGCTTTAATATCGACAATTCATTCACTAATGTTATTTTAACATTATATAATCATATAATACCCAAACTCTCATTCTTTCTTATATCACCTCCAAAATTCCAGACCTTTGGGTCAATTTTCCATGATTATTTTGATCAGGTAAATCAAGTAATTTGATAACACTTTCTTCTAGAAAAATGTTCCCCATTGTATTAAGTTTTTAATGACAACAAAATCATTTAATTGGTTTAGTAATCTGAAAGTTATACGTCAAATATTTTCAGACTGTTCTTATACTAAAACAATATCCTGTACTCAACTTTAATTCAAAAACTGGAATTATAGAGATAGAATTAAAATTCTTTTTCTTTAGAAAATTTGTAGTGCTATGTCTTTAGTTTACTCTAAATTAAAAATCATTCCATTTGGATAACTATAGATGAAGATATAGGCAAAAGAAGGAAGGATGTTCAGTGAGCAAAAGGCTCTCAGGTATAGGTCACAGCCGTTCATCATCAGTGCATGGACGTGCACTCCAAATTAACCAAGTCATGGGCATGCAACCTTCATGCATGCCCGTGCACACCAACAAGTCATGCTTGTGCCACATGGCCATGCACACCCACTCTCTATAACCAAATTTCCATCCCAATTTTATCACTTAATCTCTCCTAAATGATTTTAGATTGCTCATATTTTTGGTGGAGAGGTAGAGCCAAGTGTTTTGAGTCCAATGGTTCAAGTCCCATGTCATTTGGAGGTCGGGAGAAGAAGTTATAGCCAAAATACTAAAGGATGTTTGAAAATAGTCTCCCTTCTGTAGCTATAGAGGTCACGATCATGCTTCTCCAAGTTTTTCCCGAAGTTCTACATGATCGTGCTTCTTCAAATCCTTCTTCTGCATGATCATGTTTCTTCATCTTCTTCTTCCTCTCTTTTTCTTCCTTCCTTAGAAATGTTGTTGTTCTTCTTCTTTTCTTTCCTTTTTTCTAAACCAACTCCTCTAACTTATCTACTCTCCATTTTTGACCTCCATGCAGCCCAACATATTCAAAAACATATCAAAAACTAAGAATTAATATCAAGCATAAAAAATCAGAAGTTCCCTACGCATGCCTTCATTTTTCTACATTTTGTTCATCTTCTTTTCATTTCTTTTCTTTCACTCTAATATTTCTAACTTATGTCTAGTCCATTTTCTCTTCATTTTCGACTCTCAGTATACTCAAACATTCATAAACAACTCCAAAATCCAGATTGAAACATGAAATTAAAATTAGAAAATTCGTTAACTCTTCTACCTCATTCTCTGCATTTCTTCTTTCCTTCTCCAACACCTTTATTTTTCTGCATAATTATTTTCTCCACATTCTTCATTTTTCCTCTAAACTTTCATTTTAAATAATCTTTCTCATCTCCAAACATCATCATACACCTATCTCTTAACTCTAACTTCATTCTTTTGTTCATCTATAATAACTCTCAAAACTCACGTATATGCATATATATACAGTGAAAATAGAGCCCTCAAGTCTGTTTTCTTCAAAAAGTTTCTGCACCTAGTTATACCTATTTTCTAAGATCTTTCAACTCCAAAAATCATTTCTAAAACCTCTTAAAATATTTTATCATCAAAACCAAAAAATCAACAAATCCACATTTCCATCTTATATTCATGAAGAACATGAAAAGTGTATTATTTTCTCATGAATATGAAATATCAACTTATTCACCAAATTTAATACATATATCAACAACTCATAAGGATTTACTCAATACTTACTTGTTAAATCTCCAACTTTGTCGAAATCTCAAGAAGCCCTAATCTCCATGCAACTTATGCACATCATTATGAAAGTTGGGAAGTTTCGGTTTTTCTTGAGGAAAAAGGAAGAAAACCAAAGTTGGGAATAGAAAAAGGTAGATGAAAACAAGATTTTTCTTTGGTGAAGGTTTGATGGAAAACTCTGAGTAAAGGAACAAGCTTGAAGAATATAACCACGAAGAAGATATTTTTAAGACAAGACAAATAGTGTCTTTGTCTTTCAAAGTTAAAAGAATAGTAGTAAACCTTTTACGATCAACTTTACATGTGACAGTTGTCACTCATCCATCTCTTAAGGCTTTAACTAGTTTTTATTTGACTAGTCCAACCAACTTCAATATTTTTACTACAATTATCTCCCAATTTTCAATATCATTTTCTCAAAACTTCTAAAGTCATCAATGAAATTTCTTCAATATCATTAAACCTTTATTTCTATTTCCATTCATTAATTTACTTGCCAAGTGACATTTTTCCTAGTCCAGTAATATACCCAACATTTTTCGGAAAATTTTCCTAAAATTCACTAACATTCTAAATCAACAAACATTATCATAAAATATTCAAATTCAGCAATTGATACTCTCCAAATTAGTCCGCAGCACATATAATCCACAATTCATATTATAAACGCATTTATGAATCAATTATACTCAGAATATGTCAATAAATGTATGTACAATCATTTTAATGTGTGCAAAAATTCAAATTCACACGTGTGTATGCTAACATTATACATGAGCATGAAAAATGCAATTTTCTTAATCTCTCCTTGATCTCACATGTATTGTATTTTTGGGTT
The DNA here is from genome assembly GCA_026413575.1 of Erythroxylum carthagenense. Taxonomy (NCBI): domain Eukaryota; kingdom Viridiplantae; phylum Streptophyta; class Magnoliopsida; order Malpighiales; family Erythroxylaceae; genus Erythroxylum; species Erythroxylum carthagenense. The sequence goes on from JANZLD010000237.1 coordinate 53,596,770, forward strand.
CTAACTCTTATTATGGGAACAAGATGTTACAGTCTAGGTCTTCATGAACATGCCTTTATAATTGTGTGAGTTAAGAGATGCAAAAGGCATTTACAAGCTAACTTATAGTGGAAAGATCAAAGGTTGCCTAAAAAATCTCTTACGTACGACTTTCTTACCAATAAATAAGATTTTCTTCCCATAGCGTGCAAACGGAGACAAACTCATTGACTGTCAATTGTTAAATTGTTAAAATTAAACTTATAGAATAATGCCCAGAAAATAAAAAATTCAACACAAATTATATAAGTTGCCACATCCTACCTCCATCATGACTGATTGAATAAATGATTGAATTTTGTCTTGATTGCAAGTTTTAACGACATTGATGATCCATATGAACCCCCTCTAAATTATAAGGCATGCAACTAATTGAATTCTGCCCTTATCGTATAGTACTATTTTTACAGCAGTGTCTCATAATTTGAAGGGTTCTAAGGGAATGCTAGCTAGTCTCCTCCATTTTTTCCCCGTGATTTTAAGCTTAAGTTGTCATTTTTCATTCTATATAGATAGAATTGCAAGGGTAAGATAGAGGTGTGACGTTTGCAAACATGGTAGGGTAAGTGACATCTTACTTGGAGGAGAAAAGATTTCTGCATGATCACTAATCAACCTTGTCATACTCTTGATGTTCCCTGAGAATAGAAATTTTTGCCCAAAACTTACGAACTTAGTTAGTCGTCACTGTTACTTTATAATTTTTTTGTAATCTCAACATTTATAATTTGTAAACTTGTCTTTGTATTTATTATTTTGCCTGTAAGAATTGCTAAGGTTGTAATTAAAAGCTTGTATATGAAGAATATTCGTTTTTGGAATAATTTAATGATATTTTACTTTTTATATACAATGTTTCAAATTATCAACTATTTTTATAATAAATTAACAAAAATATCAATATTATATACAATAATATGGATTAAAAAATGCCACAAACATTTCATCAAAATATGTATTAAAAATTTGACTACATTTATAAATCATAGCTAAAAAATTTTGGTGACATTTTTTTAAAACATAGCTAATAATTTTTTACTACGAAAACTAAGTATAGCAAAAAGGTATCGGTGAAGATATCATGAAATCTCGCCAATATTTTTTTTGCTAAGAAAATAAAACATTGGAAAAAGCTATTAGCAACGATTAGTGAAAAATGTTGCTATAGTTTTTAGCTACGAGGATTTGGTGACAGTTTTGGCAACAACTATGAATCGTTCCTAATGGTTTTTGGTGATGATTTTGAGACTTTTAGGGACAATTTTTTTATAGTCAAATGTGGTTTTTGTTGTAGTGCTTTTTAAAAAAATTAAAAAATTGTATTGAAAGATTAAAAATGAAATACAATATTAGAAAAGTAGCATGACTCTCCTATAATAAAACAACACAGAAGACATTGTAATTGAGAAATGATAAAATAACATCACCATATAATACAATCAGACCAACTAGAACGATAGCATAGCAAGACGAGATGTGTACGCTAGAGCAAAAGATGTTGTATATGGGAGATAAAATATCGCCTTATGAAAGGAGTCTCGAGAAGCTTCTTAATTAGGACAATGGGTGGGTTCTCCATCTTAAAGTTGGACGACTGAGTTAAGGATTCACATCTTAAAAAATCATGCCTTTTCTACTTCCACTAATCTTTTATCAAACTATTTAAGGTTTAATGACCTTGAGATTCCTCATATCTGTCACTGATGGGAATGAGTGGATTCTCTGGTGAGAGGTAAACATCATTATCCCTCAGGATATGTGTGTTAAGCAAACAACTACAGTTGGTATCTAGATTATTTACTTGAGATTAACCATTGTTATCTCTCTTGAACAGTCTGGGAGACAGAGTAGATAGACATAAAGATTGCAGGCATCGAGAGGAACAACCTATGATAACAACTTTGAGAGTACATCTTCCAACAGTTAACAACTTAACCACTCTTCCTCGTACTATTCCTCTTTCCTTTAGTATTGCATGTGTTAGTTAGCTCAGATTCCATTCTCTAATTATATGTTCATTAAACATCGGTAGTTATTTAGAGAGAAAAATCAATTCTCTAATCCTAGTGATTATAGCTTTTAACACCTTTAAATGTGAAGACATTGTGCCTTCGAAAATTTGCAAGTTCCTTTCTTTCCATATTTTCTCTAGGCTAGGAGCCAGTGAAATGAAGCATATCACTTTATCCTTTTTATTTGTTAGTCTTTTTAAGTCGTCTAATATGACAATAAGCATAATCTCATTCGATCTCTAATGACACTTCTCTTTAATTCTTTTCAATATTCTCTCAGCAAAAGGTCATTAGAAAAAAGATGATTTCTAGTTTCATAATCATTTCTGAATAGTACACATGAGTTTTCTATATTTAGAAATTGTAATCTGTCGATGGTGGCCATTTTGTTCAAAGTTGTCAGCCATAATAAGTAGGAGGAATTAAGTCTTAACAATTTATGCTAGAATATAAGGTACCAATGCCTAGAGGATTGGCCTTGAGTTAGCTACTCCTTACATACAATGTGAGAAAAGGAATTAGGGGGTTAGTTTAGCCATGAGTATTTGTCCTAAGCCCTGCAATTAGGGGTATAAGTAGGGATGAGGTGAAGCACCTGGTCTGAAAAATCAGTCCACATGTTATCCGTTATGACTCACAGATACGTGTTTTAAGTGGCAGATGACTCTACAATTGTACTGTACTAAGAAGTTGAAATAATGGACCATGACCCGCCTAATTATCAAACTAAAAGTGAGCTTTTTTTCCCATTACCGATTCTGCATGTCACTCTCAGCTCCATAGTGCACTTGGTCTCATTAAATTGTTAATGAAACAAGAGTGAGATTCTTTAAGGGAAATGGACGACAATGATTTTCCTTTTAGTATATAAGATTGAAGCCACTTGGTCTATAAATAATCTTTATTGCATAAAATATGCCAAATTTTTTCAGCATTAATAACTTATTGGAGGTGGGAATAGGAATTACCTTATGGCTTCCCTCCTTCTTAGACTTACAAACCTCATCTCATCTAACTTTTATCATCCATCCTTCAAAATTATGCTTTCCCCATAAGAACCTCCTAAATAAGGTTTCGATTGTCTTCACTACTCCTTTAGCCAAAAACATACTAGCAGACCAACAGGCTTGCAAGGAAATCAGTACTTATTTGATGAGCTAAAGTCTACCACCAAAATATAAGAACCTATATGTCCCATGGTTTAATCTCTATTGTATTTTTTTCCACTAATGGGTAACGTTTAGAAAAAAAGAAGTCTTCTTTAGTGATAGGCAGTCCTAGATAACACAAAGGATATTATTTACTTTCCATAAAAGATATTTCAGCTATCTCTGTTTCCAATCCAACTACATTATCGGCTAGTATAAAATCACTTTTTGCTAGGTTGATTTCTAACCCCGAAATTTCTCCAAATTGATTTAGATAGTACATCAAAATTTGAATAGAAGATGGATGTGCCTTGTAAAAAAGTAACAAATTGTCAACAAAATAGAGGTTACTTAGAGATACCTTCTTGAATTAGCTATGGAAGTTGAAACCCTTTTCCTTATCTACATTATACTTTAATAATAGAGTTAGCACCTCCATACAGAGGATGAAAACGTAGGGAGACATAGGATCACCTTGCCAAAGTCCTCTCTTTCCTTTGAATATTCTAGTTGGTATACCATTCACTAACATCGAATAGGACGAGGTGGTTATACATGCCTCTATCTATTTAATGAATGTAGAAGGGAATCCCGTCGCCTCCATCATCATAATAATAAAACTCCATTCCACACAATCAAAGGCCTCCTTAAAATCAAATTTAAAAGTACAATTTGATAGATAATTCCTCCTTAGTACCCCTTAATGAGCTTTTAGACAATGGAAATGTTGTCACCTATCATCCTTCCTTTCATGAATGCATTTTGGTTATTACTAATCAAGGTCCCCATAATTGCCTTGATTCTACTTGTGATAATTTTAGAGATCACCTTATAAAGAAAATTATAACAAGCAATAAACCTGGTCTCATCAAAGGAATTTGGGTTATAGGTTTTAAGAATTAGGCAGAGGAAGGTTTTATTAATCTCTTTTTTTGGGAGATAACTACTTCAATCTCTTCATCATGGATAGGCCTAGCTAAATTTAAGGCTACACTTAAGATAACTTCTTCTAAACGAAAGTGTTTAGCAAGTGTGTAGTAACTGAATTAGTAAAGTGTCTATAAAATCTGCTAAAATATTTCTTTGTGCCTCTTCAAAGATTAGATCCTGATGGTTGAGTAATTTGTCATCAACAACTTGGATAACATAAATTCTATTATTGTTCCTTCTCCCCATTAATGAGTTGAAGAAGAACTTAGAGCATTTATTAGCTTTCTACAACCATTGAACCCTTGCTTTTTACCTTATCAGTCTTTTATGAATATGAACAACAGAGAGATAGTGGTTGAGTTTCTCTTTCTCCAGTGACAAAAGTTAAGGGTACTTAGGGTGATTAGAAAGTTAGCCTTGAATAATAGTGAGATCACTCTTAGATCTTTCAATAAATTCAACAACAAAGCTGTAGCATTTAATTTTTTCTCAAACTTCATCATTCCTTTCTAAATAACCTCTTGAAAGGCATCCATATTTGCCAAAAAATTGTTAAATATAAAAGGAAATTTAGCTTTCTATTTGAGGAACATACCTTCTATCCTGGCAAGAGAATGGTCAGAGAAGAGAGGATCTAGAAAAGAGGTAGAACTCATAAGAAACTAATGTAACCAACTCTGATTAACTAATCCTCGATCCAAGTTTTACCTTATAGACCAATCCCTAATTTGCTTATTACTCCAAATAAATGTGTGACCCAGATATTTGAGATCAGTGAGGCCTATAGTCTCCACATAATCCTTAAAATCTAATGTTAAATTCATTAAGAGAGCATTTCCTTCAGCTTCAGTTCTAGATAGAGTGGAGTTAACATCGCCACTGATAACCCAGGGGCCAACTAATCTATACTAGGAATCAACCAAACTTTTCCATAACTCCTTCCTTTGGAAGGCAAAATTAGAGACATATACAACCGAAGAGAAGACATTCACATCCTCAACTTTAAAATGTCATTTCATATGCATCACCTACATTTCCACTTTCAAGAAATCTACTTCCACAAATTCAGGATTAAAAACAATAATGATTCTTCCCAAATCATGCTTTTGGTGATTAGTAACGAATTTCTAACTACTACCTAATTTATTCAACTTCCTAATATGATCTACCCTAATCTTAGTACTAAAAGAGCAATTAAACATGGCTTTTCTTGATAGGCAAAATCCTTCAAAGCTAAAAGTTTCTTTAGGCAGTTAATACCTTTAACATTCCATGTAAACCAAGTCATTGCTATGGATGGATGAGAATATGACTGATTTTGTTTCAAAAATGCCACTTATTTTATCTTTCTTTATTTCAAAAAGCTTAATGTTCTTCCTCTTAGTCTGAAATTCAGATTGACAAAAACCTTGCCTTGAAAAGTTAGGTATGTTACGTTATTGTCAGCAATAGAGGGGGATTCCAGTACGTGATACAGTAGATTGGGAGCCTTTCTTTTTGCTCCTACCCGCTCTCCTTATTGCAACTTTCTCAAAAGAAGTACCAGGATCATCTCCCATTATAGATGATAAGGAGGTGTCTAGAGATCCACTTTAGTTTAGCATGGAAGGGGAGTTTAACTGTACTAAGGCCTCTATCTTTTCCCAATTCTTAGCTAGAGTATCCATCTGAGGCTTGGTATCTATAGTGGGTGAAACTACCATCAGTCCATTACTCACGAGTACAATATGAACCTCTTGCACAATCTCCTAAAAAGGTTCCATTTGAGTACTCTCATAATCTGCATGTGCATCCAATCTCATAAGCTCCTCATAATCACCTCTTAGGAACTTCCTACCCTTAGATATCCACCTTTTCCTTTGAGCTTTCAGAGATGGCTTCCATTAGTAGTTAATATAGACATTGTCTTCAAACAAACAACTATTTGCTGCCAATCTTATAACTGGTATACTTTCTGGCAGATTTTGGATTGATTCTAAATCAATACACAACCTTGTATATCCAACTCTTTTCCTTTGTGTTGTATTTTCATCCATACAAGAGGCTTGCCAAGGTAGCTAGCTATCAAGCTACGACCTTTAGTAGTCCAATATTCAAGTGGGACATTGTGCAAATGCACCCATGAGGGAACAACTTGGTGTTTAATGGAACCGGCTTGGATCCCTAGTCTCCATGGCCATAAAATTAAAGGTTGATTTTGGATATGCTAGGGACCCTCCTCCACCACTTTCATAGTTGAATCTTTAGATAAGAAGGTAAATAACATTGTGGTTTCTTCTGCTATAAGTACTTCATGTAAACCTCTGTTTTTCCATATAGATTAAACTAGAAATGCAGGTCTTCTCTCCCAAAAGAAACCAATCCATGAAGCTTCTCAAGTTTTTGTACCAGCCTGGAGGAAGTCCAAGTTAAAGGAACCTAACTTTCCGTCATCCTCCTTTTTTAGATGGTAGTAATGCAAGGTACAGTCCTGCTCCTCCCCTATAACTTGTTTCCAACTTTTCCCAATTTGTTGGTGAATTGCAGGAGCAACTTGAGGAGGAAGAGAGGAGCCTTATGCATCCTTTAAGCGCAAAGGAGGAAAGTCAATGGAGGAAAAAGGAGCTGCTAACATGATTGAAGATCAGAAGACTTAGTTTGGAAAAGAGCAGAGTGTCTGAGTAGTTGGTGCATAACACAGTAGCTAGAATTGTGAAATGGAGAAAAAAGCCAGAAGGAAAGGAAATAAAAAGTAAGTGTAGGAAAGACCAAATTGTCCTTAGAAGAGAGAGGGAATGTAGAGTGAAGCAAAACTCAAATTTGAGGAAGTGTGGAACAAAACTCAGATTTGAGAAAATAAAGCTGAATGGAGGACATTTAACTAAAAGAAAAGATGAGTGTAGGTTAAAGGGAGGAAAAAAGCTCAATGGAGGTAGTTGAATGAAATGAAAACGATGAGTGGAGGTGAAGGGAAGGAAACAAAGCTAAATGAAGGTAATTGAGTGAAACAAAAAGAAGAGTGGAGATGAAAGTAAGTTAATCAAGTGAAAGGTGACGCATTGCTCCTTAAAGCGTGTTGCTTCTTAAGGTTAGTCACCAATAGTTAGAGTTCGTTGTGGTTATGAAGAAGTTTCCATTGTTGTTTAGAATGTATGGTTTGAATTGAGTATTTGAAAGAAAATTTATCTATTGAAAATTAGATAGTCAATTACAATTTATTTATGAGATTTATTCTTTCATTTTTAGTTTTTATTGATAATTATAAGATTTCACATGTTACTTAAAATTTAATTTAGAAGTGCATTATATGTGTTTGAGCTTGTATTGAACAACAATTTGTTATAGATTATTCAATGGATAAACAATAAATTTAAGATTAATTTGAAAAAAATTGAGAGTAAAATATTCTTTAAATTAAGAGTCTTAAGTCAAATTTAAGTTATCTTTCCAAAAAAAAAGTCAAAATTAATTTTTTTTTTTAAACTAGTGCAAAAAACTTTCCGAAGAGCCATCACGTTTGTGATAGGCTTCTCTTGTGAGGCTTTTATTCCTGGTCTGGTTGTCACCTTTGCGTGCTTGCCATAACAGGAAATGATTACCTTACGGCAAATCAGGGCAGAGAAAGCTTGATATCAACAAGAAGCAAACGAATGCATAAAAGATTGCTTTCAGTAAAGCAGGGTCATTTTAATAAATCAGATTATTGTCAAGATAAAAGGTTATATCCAAGGCCAATTTAGCCAATGGAATTCGATAGAGAATTTCGATGAGATTCTGAATTTGGATGTTTGTGTAGACCAATAGAAATAAAGAGAAAACCAGGTGCCAGCACCATGCATCCGATATATCCTAGAAGAGCAAAACACCACACTCAAACCTGTCAAAAAAGGAAACTACTTATCAACCTTGAGAACAGAACCATCCCAAAACAGTCACTCCGCTCCATTAACTTATCTCGCAGCAGAAGTCACTGAAATGCTATCAAGGGCCTTTACAAAGCCCAAAAGGAACCCCCGATATGAAGACTGCAGCAATTGGTCGGGGACAATTCTTGAATACGATGAAGAAAGCTTGGTGGGTTTTGTAGATAACCTCCCTTTGACTTTCTGCGGAGAAAATGAATCCCAGTTGAGTTTAAGGGAGGTTTTACGGGCCTCTGTGGGTGTTATGGGAGAGAGCCGTCTTGGGATGACAGAGAAGGTTGTTTTATTAGAAGGAAAAGTTTATGCAGCGAAAAGATTTAGAATAGTGAGTGTTGGTCGAAGAGAGTTTAACAGGAGGGTTGAAAGGTTTGCTGAGGTTAGCCAAAAATGTCGAAATCTTGTGCCTCTCACGGCCTATATATATGCAAAGAGGATCAAGTTCGTCCTATGTGATTATTATCCCATGGGAAGCCTGGCTGACTTGCTCACAGGTGAGTTTTCAGATCATTAATTTCTCTCGTCGCAACCGCCGTAGAGGTTCCTGATTCAACATGTTGTTTTGATGTTTATGATACTGGCTTATTCCACTCAAAATAGAGTTGTAACTTAAAAGACGTCTATTGAGTCAAATAGTATATATAATATACTGATGAGCTAGATGATCCCCTCCATTTCCATTGTGTTCGGATAGATGATCAGTCCATTTCCACTGCGTTATTAACAATATGAAGGCGATATGGTCTTTTAACTGTGTATCCCTTCAGGATTTTGTGAACATCGCTAACTTAAGTTCTTGTCTTCCGCTGTTGTTAGCAAGTAATATAATTTGCCCTTTTCTTCCCCGAAGAAATCACCGCTTTGTATATACTTGTGAATTTAGTTTGACAAATACATCAACTTTTGCTTTAAATTAATTGTTTGTAAAGTAGAAATGACTGATTAAATAGTTCTAAAAGCGTACCTTTTAACATATACTAGGTGGAAGAGAAAATGGTCACACTGCCTTGGATTGGAACCAGAGGTATATGATTGCTCTGTTCACTGCGCGAGCAATTGCCTTCGTCCACGCACAATATCCTCCATACGAGAAGCGTATGCAAATGAATGTGCATGGCAACGTAAAAGCCTCAAACATCATGGTTAACGTGGACTTCACCGCCTGCTTGTCTGATTATGGCTTCATTCAATTAGCAGATTTAGAGGAAGCTCCTGATACAAGGCAGAAAAAACGACCACATCCACCTGATTGTTCATACTCTAACAAGATATCTCAAGCATGTGACATGTACAATTTTGGGGTAGTGTTGTTGGACATGCTAGGAGGACCAGGCTTCACTGGTTGCATAACTCAAAAGAAAGAAAAGATTAAAGAAGGTGGCCTGGACTTTTTCGAATTTGTTGCGGAGGGCAAAGAGAGAAAGCAAGCTCTGCAGGTTCTGGAAATAGCGCTTGCTTGTACAAAGGAGTTACCTGAGGCCAGGCCCTCCATAGAAGAGGTTTTAAGATTTCTGGAAGATGGTATAACAGAGTAATTAGTATACGGCAGTTGCTTGAAATGATCGATGGTATCCTGGAGAAGAAGGTTATGTTTGACGGATAATCATGGGAAAATTACTGAAGTTGATATGCACAAACGAGGCTTCTTTGCCTTCGAATTCTTTTCCTTTAATAATAAAAATCAAGATTACGCGTGTTCTGAAACTTGGCGATTTTTAACCTTCTTTGGTGTATCTTTTCAGTCAATCATAACTTTTAGATTAGATTTCAAAGTGAACGTATGGAATTTTTTTTGCATGGGACGAAAATTTTGCTTGTACATTAGACAAGTTTGGGAACCGTGAACAATTCTTATGAATAGTGCTCTAGCAGAGATTCTCGGATAATAATACATTAACATTGTCATTACTCATTACTTTAGCTGGATGACACTGCCATGCCATGATATGATATTGGATTAAATAATATTACATTTCATGTGTTCTTATAAAAATAAATTACAAAAATTTAGAATTTACTCAATTTTTAATATTAATCAGAACCATAAAAATATTATTAAATTATTCAAAACTTTTAATAATAGCAATTACTAAGCCTTGTCTTTAAATAACTATTTACATGCAAATTGCTAAAATCTTAAAATGCTCTCAGCTAAAGCCTCCACCAACAAAGGCGAAGACTACACCGATTTCGCGGCTGTCAGGGGAATAACATGCAATTAATGAGCATCACGTTTTCGGATAAAGGAACCAACCAAACAGCGATGGAGGGTCAGTTCAGAGTGAAGATGGACCTGTGATAACATCTTACTGCCTCTTTGGAAGGATTTTTAGAAGACCAATAACTACTTTTTTTTTAACACAAAAGTTTTTTTTTAAAATGGGTGTTTAATTATAAAATAAAAAAAATCACTTTTTTTAATACATATGACTTTTTTGATAGTCAAAATATATCTTTTTTTTAAGCAGCTCAGCCTCTCAAATGACTTTTTCGGGTAAATATTTTATATCAATTAATGAGTCTATTTTTAGTCCATTTTACCCTTATATTTTACACATAATTCTTACAATATCCACTGGTTCTGCCAAGTTTTGGCTGAACGGTGAGTTGCCATTAAAGTTCATCGTCTTCTACCTGCTGTTATGAGTACGACGTGAAGATACCTGCAAACCAGTGAAGGCACGTTGGGGGTTATG